>KB455568.1:439858-492434 GCA_000341325.1 Panagrellus redivivus | reverse complement strand
GATATCCCCGGGGATATCCCCCGGGGGAAATCCCCGGGGATATCCCCTTCGCATCCCTGTGACGACCAGGTCGAGATGCCAGTCCACAAAACTGTTGAACCGTTTTTGGTTGATGTTTTTAATGCGTATGTACATGATGAGAGCTTGATGCCCTCAGCTTAATGCCAGGGGCCACGGGGGCCGCCGAATCCGTGACGGAAGTGGGGCTTGGGTGGGATGGTCTTGCGGACCTCTTCCGGAAGGGTGTCGATGTACTTGCGGACCTCTTCCTTACGGTCTTCGAAGCCGACTTCAAAGTTGCCCATGATGGTGCGGATCTTGGCTTGAACATCGGCGGGAAGGCCGCGAAGATGGGGCGGGAGGGGAAGCTTCTCAAGAGTCTCCTTGGGCAGGGCCTTCAGGACGGCATCGGTTTCCTTGTGGCGCTCTTCGCGAGAAAGTTGCTTGGCGTGGATGGCTTCGAGCTTCTCCCAAACATCGGCGGGAAGGACGTCCTTCCAGTCTGGGGGAGGTCCGCGGGGGCCCATGGGGCCGTGGGGGCCACCGAAGGGCGGGCGAGGGACGAGCTTGCGGACCTCTTCAGGGAGGCTGTCAAGGAATTTGCGGACCTGTTCGCGACGCTCTTCATGGCTGAGCTGGAAGTTGTGGAAGATGGCCTTGACCTTGGCCTGAGCGTCGGCAGGAAGGTTGCGGAATGGAGGAGGAATGGGGAGCTTGTCGATGACTTCCTGGGATTGAGCGCCGAGGACGGCATCCATCTTCTTCATCTTTTCTTCGTGGGAGATGTTTTCGGCGAAGATGGCTTCAAGCTTTTGGAAGGCTTCGGTCGGGAGGACACCCTTGAAGTCTGGGGGAGGCTGAAATGATTTAAAGTTTGATAGTCAGTTTAATTAAAATCCGACTTACGTGGTTGGGGAAGCCATGGGGGCCGTGCGGGCCCCAAGGGCGAGGCGGGCGGACCAGCTTCTGTTGGTCTTCTGGCAAGGTGCGGATGAACTCGCGAAGGTTCTTGTGGCGGGTGTCGAAGTCAACGCTGAAGTCGTTCAAGATGGAGCGAGCCTTCTCCTGGGCCTCGGCGGGCAATTCGTTGAACTTCGGCGGGAGGGGAAGCTTGGCGATAACATCCTTGGGCAGGGCCTTCATGACATCATCGATCTGCTGCTTCTTCTGGCTTTCGCTCAGGTCCTTGTTACCGTGGATGGCAACCAGCTTCTCGAAGGCCTCAGTCGGGAGAGCCTCCTTGAAGCCCGGAGGCGGGTGTGGGGGGAAGCCACGGGGGCCAAAGTGGGGGCCGTGGGGAAGAAGACGGCGCTGCTCCTCGGGAAGGCTTTCGATGATCTCGTGGATCTTTTCACGACGCTGAGCCCAGGTGAGGGTGTCATTGTTGTGGACGGCGTTGAAGCGGTCTTGGGTCTCCTTAGGCAGGCGATCGAAGCCCGGTGGTGGGGGCATCTTGGAGAGGACTGATTGTGGGAGACTGTCGAAAACAGCATCGATCATTTCCTTCTTTTCAGTCCAGCCAAGACTGTGATCTTCATGGATGGCCTTGAGCTTTTGCTGGGCCTCGGCTGGGAGCCAGTCGAAGTTGGGCGGGGGCGGTGGTGGCTGAAAATGGGCAATTATAAAAAAAAGGCATCTTTAAAGGGTTGGAGAGGCCTTAGGGTCCTTTTTGACCATGGGGGCCGACACGGCCCCCGATCCAAATTTTGGGGGCCGTCGGGGGCCGAAGCCCAAAATGCTCAAAAATGGCAAAACTTACTCCCCAACCGAAGCCATGCGGCTTCGCAACCGCTACACCGACAACAAACAGCCCGAAGGCGAGGACAGCTTTACCTTGCATGCTTCAAAAGACGAAATTCCGAACCCCAAAGAAGTCGAAATGGAGATCGTCTGTGACTTCTTCCCATCCTCAGAGGTCCACCTTAAATACACTCCTCAGAATTCCGTCGCTCTCTCTAGCGACCTCCGGCGAAGGGGGGCGTTCCCCATCTGCCCGCCATTTCGGTCAATACGCCCAAAAAATGAATACTACGATCGCAAAAAAGTAAAAAGACTCATCATCAGTTTGGCGGACTGACTGGCGTCGATTTGTGTGCGCAAGAAAAAAACGACTCACTCTCACTGCGCCGCAGGGAAAACGGCTGTGCGTTACTTACCCAGCTGCTATGCGCCCTTAGGGTCCACCATTACTGATACCCATGACCATCACAACGCACTCCGGACAAACAATTTCCTTTGAAGATGATCAGCGGCAAGTAAGTTGGGGGAAGACAGACGTCTCCAAAATGTTGTTGATCTTCAGGAAAAGGGCGCCAAACAAGCCAGGACCGAAAAACCGGTGATAACAAAGCCGTATCACTCATGTCAGTCATCGGCGAACTGTCCCTCAAAGAGGATTCTGGAGTTGTTTTTCGATGCGAAACACAAAAGGTAAAGCGCTTTTTGATCACTGTTTGGTCGTTTTTGTTGTTACAGTACTCTATAATTGTTCCAAATTGTGTTGCTGAAGTGTCTTTTGAAGATTGTTTCGTCGAATAAGTGTACGAAATGTGTTTTAATGCAAGCGTAGGCGTTGACAGCACAATTCAACTCAGTTTTTGATCTTACAACAATGACTAATGGAATTATCAGAGGTTAAAAATAGGGTAAGGGGGTTGTTTCCGGGGAGATAATGCGGCAAAGTGTGATATGTGTGGACTTGATGTTATGATCATTCAATCATTCACCTGAGAGGCTTTCCGGCAGTTTTATAAAAAAATGATGTCGTACGAACGTAGATTTTAAATTCGCACAAAAGGTGCAATGGCTCAAAAACAGTTTAGCTAAGTATGTGTGCAAATGTAATTTTGTTACAAATAGTAATGTGCGAATGGCATTTTTCTGTTTGTGAGATGGAAATTCCAAAAATCACAATGGCATAGAATTCGTAAAACCCAAAAAATGTGCAAATGTCAAAATGCCAGAAATTACATTGTGCGAATGGCATGAAACTCGTTATGACCAAAAAGTGTGCGAATGTCAAATATTCACAAATTGCACTGTGCGAATGATGTGTGTGAAACTAGACAACGTCCAATTTTCAGTTTTCAAAATGTAATTTATGTGATTTTCTTAACTTTTCTCTTCCAAACCCCATCAAATCCGATCATAAAGCCATTCCGAGTCCATCTTATCCCAGATAAGTCTCAAACCCCATTGTAACCCCCTGCTCCAATCCCATCGTCCAAAAACGACTGATCACTTGTTGGTTTCTTTCTTTTGAATGGTCAGTCAACAGATCGTCGCTCCCTCTTCAACCCGAACACATCCTCAATCCCAAAGAGCATTGAACACCGCTCCGAAGGTCACGTGTTCCACGGAGGTACCTTACCCCCCGCAGCTGACCACTCAGAATCCTCCTCAAAGTCGGTGGAGCGACCGCCAATGTCCTTCTAAACCGTCATCTTCGTCTTCCTTCTCCACCAAAATGACTCGAAAAGATCAGGTGCAAAAGGGGGGATGACGTCGTCGACACTTGCCACGGGCAATGAAGACACCGACACAGACATAAGATAGGGGCCGGGTCCATCTATGACCCTTCGACTAGCTCGATTCGAGCATTTGTGCAAACAGTTTCATTCGCACGTTTGTAAAGGGTGAAAAACATCTTTTCATCTCCGCAAATATACTATACAAAAAAAAGGACAACTTAAACTTAACCAAGACTAAGCCTACGGAAACAGTGCATTATCTAACTTCGCGATCAGAAAATCGATCAACAACAAAAGATTATTCCCAGCCGAGATTGCGTCGAATGGCCGGATCGTCCAGGGCTTTGAGCTCTTCCTGCTTTTCACGGAGAAGCAAATCCGGAATGTAGCGACTGTCTTCGTCGGCTTTCTCGTGCTCTTTCACGGTTATTTCGACGCCGACGGGGGCATGGGTCTTGAGAAGGGTGAGGAAGATCGGCAGGCGGATGGATGGCACATCGGCGAGTCGGACAGTTCGATCATACTTGGCGAGCTCAATCTCGGAATCAACCAGGGTCGAATTCGGCTTGTAGGTGGTGATGCGTTCGGTTTGGGCTGACACGGCGTAGCTGGAAAGTTTGGTTGAAATAAAAAAGAACAAAACAGTTTTCAAAGTGGAAAATAGGTGGAATTTTGAGTTTTGGCATTGAAATGGTGGGCACTTTTTTGAAGATGTTCTAATACAAAAAGATGTACAGTTTATGAAACGAAAAATGGGTGAGTGAATTTAATGTTGTTATCATGAATCGTCACAAAGTGATTTCAGTTTTAATTTAAAAAAAAAATTTTTGTCTGAACGTGGATGTGTAATTTGCACAAGAGTTGCAATGACTCAAAAGCTGTTATGCCAAAAGTGTGTGCAAATGCAAGATTTTTGCGAATTGCAATGTGCGAATAGCAATTTTCCGTTCGTAAGACAAAAACACAAAAAATTGCGCACTGCAGTTTTAAAATTCATAATAGCCAAAAAGCCAAAGACCAACCTATCAACAATCGTAAATCCAAACTTCTTTGCCACCCGATGAACATAGGACTGATACCGCTCCAATGGCACGAAATCGTACCCCTGTAGACGGACATTCAGCACCGGGAAGTCCGGATACACTCGGTCGCTCTTGAAAATGGGTTCATAGAGCTCTTTGGACGTGATTTGATTGGCTTTGGAACGGAGGGTTGCCAGGGAACGTGTCTGGGTTGCGAGTTTGGATGCACGAAACATGGCTAAACATATCACGAAGTTAGGCAGTTTAAAAAACAAACTCAAATCTGATATAACATGGCTTTAAAACCAGCTGCAAAGAAAGTCAAACCAGTTTAAGCTTCCAATCTTTATACAAAAGCGTTCAATTCTTAATAATACAGTAACCAATTATCATTAAGCCAAAAATTTACAATGTTAGTGATGATTCATCAATAGCAAATTGAAATCCGAAAAGGGACAGACAAGATTTTGCACAAATTTTTCAAAAGTTAAGTTCAAGTTCGTGAAATTTGTTATGAATTCTACCCAAAGCTGGGATACCCGAAGTTTCCAATTGGAGGTGCACGGCCTGGAATGGGTGGATAGGCGACAGGGTACGGTGTACTGCCATGAGCTGCCGGATGCGATTGACGGTTCGGAGGATTGGCGGCGGCGGGAGGATAGACTTGGGAACGGAGGATTTCGGCAAGTTTTTCAGATTTGACCTTTCGTTTATGGGCGAGTTTGCGTTTTTCTTCGAAGGTTCTGACAAATTCGGCAATCTCGACTTGGCCATTGGCGAATTGTTCGGCGATTTTCTCGGATTCGTCCTCGGCTTCACGAGATGCCGCTTGCAAGAGGGCACTTACGACATCGAGGGAGCGGTTTTCGGCGACGTTGTCTGGAAATGAGAGGGGATTTTATATATCCAAAATGGGAAAAAGTAGAAAATTATGTATGTTGAAGGGCAGTTTATATATCCAAAACGTGTCTGTGAGTACGGGAGCAACATAGCGGCAGTTTTATATATAAAAAAGTACAAAAAAAGCTTACCAAGTTTCTCCTTGAGCGATTCAACCTCTTGTTTCGTCTTCAACGCCTCCGTGTAGGTCTTTGACAGCTTTGCCCGAGCTTCCTGGACCTGTGGCTCCATGGATAGGTTGCATTCGGCCATGGATTTGCTCTGGGCCAACTTGACTTCGCGTTCACTTGGCAGTTGACTGACCTGAAACGTCGAACTCTTTATATGAAACGCTCAAAAACTAATACCAGTTTAAAATCAACCAAAAAACGTAAGGAAGCCAGTTTAACCCCCGACCAACCTGTGGCAATGCATCGATAAGCGAATCAATCTGAGAATCATCGGAAAGCAAGCTTTTCAGCTGGTCATCTGTGTAATGGCGCAGATTCTGCATAATCGAGGCCGTACATGACTGAATCAGGGCCTCACCGCTGTTTTCCATCACTAAAAGATGTCAAACACTAATTACCAGTTTAGAAATATAAAATGAATCACAAAGGAAGGTAACACGAGGCAAAAGCAACGACAACGGCCGAGTAAATGTTGAAAGAGAACGAACAGCGACGTCAACGTTAACTCGAGCAAATCGTTGGTTGCATTTGAGCGCGTGCGCACAGGGCAC
Source organism: Panagrellus redivivus (assembly GCA_000341325.1). Lineage (NCBI taxonomy): Eukaryota > Metazoa > Nematoda > Chromadorea > Rhabditida > Panagrolaimidae > Panagrellus > Panagrellus redivivus. Next base: position 486,321 of record KB455568.1, on the reverse strand, counting down.
TCTTGACACGAATTTGATGCGTCATGAAAAGTTTGTAAAAAACACCATTTTTGTAATGAATTGAACTTCAAGATACTCAGTTTATGAAAAGCAATCAGAAAGCGTAAGAAACAAAAAAACGAAGTTCTAAGAACAGTTTTAAACCAAAAACAAAAGGTAGCACAGTGCGACACTTTTGCAGAATTTGGAATTCTGATTATCAGTTGACAAAGTTATGCATTGTGGACAACGTTTTCACAACGAGACATTCGTACGAGTGAATCAGTTTTCCAAAAACAAAATTTGGTAAAAGTAAGTTTTAACGAAAATAATTGTAATTGAAAATGGCGAAAACAGTTATAAATGTGTCATTATCACAGAATTCCATAAATATCGATCAACTGGACAGTTTAATATAAACAAGTAATCATACAAACTTTATTGTACAAATATTCACAACCTCCTTACATAAATAAAGGACAACAGTTTTTACCCATTGTTAAAAGACGCATTCAAGCCCCCAATATTCCACTTCCTCAAATTCCAGCAATAATCGACAGGATCTGCCTGTTCGGCTGTTTGTGGATCGGCTTGTCGACGCGGATGAGGGTAGACGAAGCCCTGTCGAACGCCAGCAGCATACCGGAATCGGTGGTGGCTGTAGTATCGGCCGTATTTGGCGTTCCATCTGGCGCGTCGGACTCGGGGATGGGTCATGAAGTAGCTTCGGGGCATGTCTGGTCGGAAGATCGGGTACTTCGGGCGCTTGGCCGGCATCTTCTTCGGGGATTCGAGCCATCTGTGGGGTTGGGGTGGTCGTCGCATGGTTGCTTCTTCGGCTTCGTAGGCCTTTCGCCATTGGGCCATGACTTCCTCGTCGTCGTCGACCGTCAAATCGGAGGATTCTACGGAGGTAGCGCGTTTGCGGGTGTCATCTCGGCAGAGCGGGGCTACCGGGGAGCCGGGGTTGTTCCGCATAAGACCAGACAGTTTGGCATGCTTCTGGGAGGCGGGTTTCAAGCGACGCGGAGGGTAGTCGACTTTGGTCGTTTTGAATTCCGTCGATGGCAGGGAGTAGTTGATGTCGTTGCTAGGCGCTTGTTGGGCATCCTTGACCGGTGGCGGGCGTTCGATCCGACCTTCGATGGGGAAGGCTTCAGACGACCAATCATCGACTTCCCGGAGCGGCGGGAAAGCTTCCTTTCCAGAGAATGGTAACTTGAAGTTGCGTGGACGGTATTTTGAGTCGGGAGTTAGGTCGTCTTCCTGCTTGATCTGGCGCTGCTTCTCGGCCAATCTACGCTGATGGATTGCGACCTTCTTGATATCGGACTTCCGAGACTTGATCTTATCACTGGAAGCGGCCAGACGTCGGCGTTTGTACAGGAGCTTCTCTTCCTCCGTCATGAATTGAGTTGAATACGCTAGCGCTGCCGTTTTCATGTCCTTGTAAGTGACTGGGACAGCAGCTTCGACTTTACTTGGCTGTTTCTCGATGCTCGGAAGAATGGTAATGTTTTTGCGCTGTTCCGTGAAGGCGTTGATGATTTCTTCGATTTGGGCTTCGAATTCTTCATCGACATAGTCTCCTTCGTCATCGCTTTGGGAGTCTTCTTCATCGGAGACTTCTTCGGATTCGGACGATCCTGAAGATGATCCCAATTCCGAATATTCATCCGAATCGACTTCAGATTCCGAATCGGTGGATTCCTCCTCTTCGGCGAGCTTCTCCGCCTCTTCCTGAAGTTGGTAGAATCGGTTTTCCAGGAATTCTGCATACTCGGCCGAAACGGGTTCATCATCCATCGGGTCGTCTTCGGCCTCTTCTTCTTCCTCCTCGTCTTCGGAATCTTCTGATGACATGGATTCAGATTCGGAACCGCTTTCGCTGTCCTCAACGGATGAAACTGCTTCAGAGCCGGATCCAGAGGCATCTATTTCCATCTGTTCTTCAGCGGCAATCCGTGCAGCTTCAGCTTCACGTGCTGCTTCTGCATCGGCTATAGCGTGAGCATGCGCGATTCCTTCTTCGGGGGTCATTGCAAGCATGATTCGAGCTCTTTCTTTCTGCTCGGGGGTTCCGAACCTTTCAAGCCCTGCTGCACACATGGCCTTGATGTCTTCCATGGCGGCAACGGGATCGTAGGACCTCTGAGGCGGAATCTCGTAGTCAATGTCCGGGTCCACCTCGGACAACTCTTCATCCTCCTCGTCGTAGTGTTCTTCATCGTCGTCATCGATGTAATCATCATATTCATAGTCAACAGGGGCGTCGCCTTCGTATTCGTCGACGTAGTTTTCAGGCTCGGCGACTTCATCCACGTAGTACTCGGGCTCTTCTTCCTCATCCTCGACTTCTTCATCCGATTCTTCTTCGAGCTCTTCCTCTTCCTCGGATTCTTCAAGCTCTTCTTCGTTATCAGCCATTTCGAGGGCGAGTAGAAGCTCCAAAACTTCAGGGTCGAAACCGGCGTCCTCATACCAGCTGTCCAGGGAAGCCAAATCGTAATCCAAAGGTATTTGGAATTCTTGTTCGAGTTCGTCGTCGGTGGCGGGATCCGATTCTTCTTCTTCATCGTCGTCGTCGAGATCAGAGTCTGATTCCGAGTCGCCGCTGTCGGTTGAGCCCTCTTCATCGGAGTCAACATCGACTTCCATTCCATCACTGTCGTAGTAGCCTTCGCCATCCTCGGAAACTTCGTCGGAATCGTACACTTCGTCGTTGAAGTCGTCTTCGGAGTAGTCATCTTGTTCGCCATCTTCAGCGTACTCGTCGCCAGAACCGGCGTCATGGTCGGAAACGTCGTCGACATCCATGTAGTCGTGGTAGTACTCGGATAAGTCGACATCTGCAGGTTCGGCGGGCTCTTCAGAAGGTTCGGCTTCTTCGGCGGCTTCAGATTGGAGAAGTTGTTCTGTAGTTTCAGTATCAGTGAGTTGTTCTGTTGAGATGGGTTCAACGAGGCCTTCTACAGGTTCTACTTCGATGCGGGCTTCTGATTGTTCACCTTCATCGAGCATTTCAACATCTTCAGCTTCACCGCTGTCGTTAGCTTCACAATCTTCTTCAGCATCACTTTCAGATCCAGATTGACTCTCGCTTTCCTCTTCTGAACCAGATGAGTCATCAGAGCCAGATTCAGATTCAGCATCAGACGAAGCTTCAACGCCAGATTCAACCTCTGATCCACTTTCTGAATCGCTGGATCCATCAGAAACGGCGACTTCTTCCGATGACGATTCACTGCCGTATTCATCAGATGAAGCTGATTCACTGTCGTATTCACCGGATGAAGTCGATTCCTCCAGCGATTCACTACTCCCAGTTTCAACTTCTTCGCTGCTGCTTTCGAGGGCATCTTCACTGCCAGGTTCACTTTCCGACTCTGAATCTTCTTCGTCATCGCTGACAGATTCGGATTCAGATTCAGCTTCACTGCCAGAAACTTCCACATAGTCATCTGGTGGCGGACCGAAGACGTATTCAACATCTTCCCAGGTTCGGATATCCAATGGTTCTGCTGGTTCTTCCCCCTCTTCCGATTCAGATTCTTCTTCGGATTCGGATTCCTCAGATTCTTCTTCAGAAGTGGTTCTATCGTCAGATTCATCGGAGTTCGTAACATCGCCACTTTCGGAGTCACTTTCTTCAGCTTCGGATGACTCGGCGGTGACATCTTCTTCCATTGATTCAGCTGAACTAGATTCTGGGGTGTCGAGAACATCGGCTTCAAACTGTTCAGGAGAATCAGCTGGTGATTGAGACATTGGTGTACCCTCCTCCGGTGAAGACATTTGCTGAACATCTTCCGGTGAACCGAACGCCTGTGGCTCTTCTTCTGGTGAATCGAGAAGTTCGGCTTCACGTTGTTCGGCTTCAAGTTGCTCGGCGTCGAGTTGCTCTGACTCATATGGTTCGGCATCCATTGGTTCAGTTTCAGACTGTTCGGCTAAAGCCTCTGGTGTTGGCGTCTTTTCAAGGCTGGAGGACGTTCTTTCTTCGGAGCTTTCCAACGAAGCGGGTTGTTCCTGTTCGCCGTACTGCTCAACAGCCGGCTCCAACACTGGCTCGGATTCGTATTCCTGTACTGGCGACAAGATTGGAGCTTGTTCAAACGCTGGAGATAGAGTTGGAGCGCTTGTAGAAGTTTCGCCGGAGTCGGTGCGTTTGCCGGATGATCCAGGGGCTTCATTGCTCGATTCATCGTCCTGGTCCATCGGTTCTTCTTCGGATGCTGCCGGCGGTTGCCCAAGTTTTGGAATCTTGAGAATAAGCTTGCCGAGGGGTTTTGGGGATTCTGGAGCGGCTTCAGCTTCAGCCTCAGATGAATCGGATTCGTCGTCGGTCGATGCGAGGAGCGCGGCTTCGGCTTGAGCTGCCGTTGGTTGGACGGGTGAATCCGAAAGGTCGCTATCACTGTCATCGGAAGCTGGTGCCGGGGCAGCTTGCGGAGGCGAATCGAGGTCGGAGCTGTCGTCGAGACTGTCGGCAGCATGTGGATTGACGATGGGAGTGCTGGTATCGACTTCCATGGGGGAAAGTTCCTTGTCGGAATCATCAGATGACGAAGATGAGGAAGAAGAGGAGGATGAAGACGTCGAGGAGAGCTCTGCTACTGGCTGTGGGACGGGTACCGGGCTGATGTCAAATTCTTCCGTCATTTCGAGGCCATATTCCACAGGCAAAGGCTCTTCATACTCAATTGGCAACGGTTCTTCTTCGTAGAGGTGTTGTTCCTGCTCATACAGCTCTGGTTCATCGTCAGAATAAACCTCCGGAACCGCGTCCAATGGCTTCGTGACAGTTTCCACAGGTTTCTTCTCCTTCTCCTCATCATCACTCGAGCTCGAACAAATCTCCCGTGCAGCGATGGCATCTCGTTTCTCCTTCGGATATGTTCTCTCCGCAATCAGCTTATCAAGATTCAACCGAATTGACGTATCTCTCGGCGGATTCTTCTCCCTCAGCCCATCGCCATCATAGACGTATTCAATCGACTTCAAAGCCTGTTCCAACGTCATCATCCGCCGCTTTGGAAGGACTTTGATCTGTTTGATCTTTGGCACGGCTCGGACGGGGACGGCATTCGGGGCTGTCATCGGATACGGGTGGTATTCTTCGTCCGATTTCGCAAATTCATCCGGTTCGACGGGGCCTGGACGCATGCGATTCAGAAAGGTGTGGAGGATTTTGGGGCCTTGTTGCGGTAGAGCCTGAAAACGATGATGTAATAGAACTAGCAGTTTTAATAGACATTTAAAAGCTAAAAACAAACCTGTTTTTCGTGTAAAATCCACTGACTCTTCGCAAAATCCTTCGTCGTCGGATAGGGACGAATCTTTGCCGGCATTTTGGGGCCGCAAACTGAGTAATTTCGGCTGTAGATAAAGCCCATTTTGACGATTCTTTCGCTATCGTAGCGTTTCGTGGTATTCGCGGCTTGGACGACGGCATCGACCTGAAGAAACCTTTCTTATTGTGACTTTGAGCCAATATGCAGTTTCAAACCTTTTTAATATTCTCCAAAAGGCCATCATAAGCTATTTGGACGCCTTCATAGACCCTTCCAATCATCGCATTGCGGCATTCGACCGCGGATTCGAGGTATTTCAGCTCTTCTTCATTGGAATCGCGGACTTTTTCTGAAATTTGGCATTTAGATGGAAACATGGAGGTAGTGGTAGACTTACGGCGGAAATAAAGCTCCTTGAGGTCCCGTTCTTTCTCAATGAGAAGCTTGGTAAGTACGACAAGGGTGTTGGTTTCGCCATTGCAGCGGGATGGATCGAGAATGACTCCGATGATCTGGAAAGTATATATATTTAATCCAGTTTATGGGTTCTAAAGGTGTAGAAAGCCTACCTCCTCAACAATGGCCTCAAGGTCGAGCACGGCTTCGTCGATGATAGGCTGGAGAGGTCCTTCAAAGCGAGACATGGCAGGGATATTGTTTTGGTTGGAAAATGGGTTAATTTGGACGCATTTGATGGCTGAAAGATGGTGGAAATGATGAAATTAGTTATTACAAATGTTAGGGATGGGAGTGGGGTATAAATAGTGGAAGGAAATACGGGTAATTGGCGAGAATTGGATCGAGAAAGACAGCTGGAAACGCAGGTCAAAAAAGTTGGTTGAAGTTGGTTGCAGGAGAAAACTTCCCGGTGGTCGAAATTCACAGTACGCACAGTTTATGTTTGATTACTATGTGCGTCGTGATGTCCTTTTTGTTGAGGGTAAGTCATTTCCGTTCAGTTTAGCACTTTCGTTATGAGACCGCTAAAAGTGTGCGCGCGGGTGCGTGTAAAGCAAGTCAACGCTGTTGTGTCGATTGATCACACCTTGACCGCCGCCAATTCACCTCTCTGTCCCAGTTTTCCCGTTCCAGAATCCGCCATGTACGATGCCTACGCCAAGATTGAAGTCATGAATGTCTATGACACGACTGCCCTTGTCGTTCACCGTGAGTTTGAGCTATCAATCTTGAAGATCCGTCGAGCAACAATCAGTCAGTTTCAGCCACCCAAAATTCGATCTTCACAACCCAAAAGAACGGCGCCCTCGTCCATTTCGAGCGTCCCAAAGATTCCACCCGTGGCTATGAGCCCCAAGCCTTCCGGCATTTCGAAAAGAAGACCGTCCATGACCTGCAATTTGTCGAACGCCTCGGGCTATTGGTCTGTCTCGCCAACAATCAAGTCACAGCCCATCGAGCCAGCGGCGATTTCGGCGTTGTTGCCGTTTTGGACCAATATACACCGGTTGGGGCTTTTGCTTGTCGAGTTAGAGAGGTGAGTTGATACTTCTCTAATATTTGAAAACATCAGTTTATATAATTTATATATATTTCCAGAAAGACAACATGCTTTTCGTCGTCATATCAGCCCGTCGCCAACTCCACGTTTTCAAACTGATCAAAGACAAGTTCGATGAAGTCAATATCCCTTTCAATCCCAATCAACTCTATGAAAACAGTCCACTCATTCGATGGGCATCAGATTGGTCGATCTATTTTGTCAATAGGACGGAATTCGCCTTCGTTCAGCTATTTGAAAACCCGCTCCAGCCTGTGAGTTCTGGAATTGGTCAGGTTCGAGTGATAACATCAAGACCGGCAAATGCTCCGATGCTGGCTATCCCGGAGAAGGAATTGGTCGGTCTGGCACAGGGGTCGACATTGAAGTTTTTCGATGGCAACGGAAACCCAGCCAAAGGGATCAACGACGCCAAATACGACGACCAACCACTCCAACTTTGCTATGACCACCCGTATGTTTTGGCCGTCCTTCCGAGAAATGTGATCGAAGTGAGGTCATTGGCGCCGAGTATGATCGTTCAGGCGATTCCGATCGATAAATGTAGTTTTATCGCGCCTGGAATTCCGTAAGTTGACTTTTTTGATTGAAATTTGCCTTTTTTGAATTTTTTTTCGTCAAAATTCCTTAATCCAGTTTAAAACCCCCCAAAAACCTACCGTAACCCCTTTCCAGTGGCTCTGTCTTCACTCTCGGCGGCACTTCTCTCTACGAACTCCGCTCCCGACCCATGATTAAAGACAACATTCGCACCCTCATCAAAGACATGCAGTTCCAATTGGCTTCCGAACTCACCGATCTCTGTGACACCATGACTCACAAGGAAAAAGTCGACGTCAAACGTAAAACAGCAGCCTTCTACTTCGCTCAGAAGCAGTTTCCCGAGTGTTTCGCCATCCACAAAGTGCTCAAAACCGATATTTTACTACTTTTGTGCCATTTTCCCGATTTAATTCCGGAAAAGTATCGATCGAAGGTCGGTAAGGATGCCACTGATTTCGTGCCGTGTCCTGATTTCGCTTACAATGATTGGAAAGCTGCCGTCAATGAGCTGAGTGACTTTTTGACTGATATCCGGACAGAACATGGGAAAAAGGTGGAACTACATCGGAAGGGCGAAGTCAGATTATCGAGTAGTGAGTTCAAGAGTGTTGAAAACGTGTTGGAATTGGCTGAGACGGTGTTGTTGAAGTGCTATATTAAGGTTTGTTTTGATTTTGACGTCGTTGAAGTTCCAGTTTTCGCTTACAGTACCGCCCCTCAATGGTCTCCTCCCTGCTCCGCCTCGACAACAACGTCAACATTTCCGAAGCCCAGAAAGACCTCAATGATGCCGCCCGATTCGACGATCTATACCTGCTCTATTCGAAGAAGAACCATCGGCGTGAAGCGTTGGAAATCCTGGCAAAACAATCCAAGAAAGAGGACTCATTGTACTACGGTGTCGAGGAAGCAGTCAGCTATCTCCAGACCCTTGGCCCCAATTACTTCGATCTCATCAAAGAACACGCCAGATGGGTTTTGAAGGAAGACCCAGAATACGGCGTCAAGATCTTCGCTACAAATGAAACGGAGGCTGCGAAACAGTTGGCTCGTGATGGCGTTTTGAAGTTCCTCCAGGCTGAATGCGTCAAGGCCGTCATACCGTACTTGGAGCATGCAATCTTCGAATGGCACGATGAACGGCCAGCTTTCCATGACGAACTTGTCGGGATGTATGTATGCAAGGTTCGGAATAACTTGAAGGATTATGTTCATGCTTTGGGAGAGAGTAAGTCTAACCTTTCTCAGTTAATTGAGTACAGTTTACATTTATAGATGAGATGATCCCCCGAGCGGGCGAAGAAGAAGGCGAACTCGGCAAATACAGGACGAAATTGCTAAATTTGTTGAACAGCTCTGATAAGTACAACGCAGCCAAGGTGGAAACGCAGTTAGAAGACAGTAAGACTCCCTCTTTTTTGATATTAATTGCTTTAATTCCCAGTTTTCAGACATGATGAACGAAAAGGCCATTGTTTACGGGCGTCTGGGCCGTCATGAAGAAGCCCTGCTCATCTATAGCCATGTTTTGGTCGATTATGAGTTGGCGGAAGCGCATTGCGACAAGTATTGGAAGCCGAAGCCTTTAAAATCATCTGGGAGCACTTCGAAGCCATCTAGCTACAATTCGAAGGCAGATTTAAAGCCATCTGTCGACACTTCGGGCATCTACATCACCCTCTTCAAGGCCTACACCGATCCGACGCTCCTGTCCGCCTATTCAACTCTAAAACGCATCAATCAATCGACAAAGCCCAAAGTTTCCGAAGCCTTGAAACTTCTGGCTCGGCATCCGACTCAGATGGACTTGACTGAAGCCCTTCGATTGATCCCGGATAAGACGGAATTGCACAAAGTTTGGCCAGCTTTGGAAAGTGTCATGGAATCCGTCAAAAACAAAGCCAATGCGGTTAGTTTACAATACTAAATCGAAAGTATCGCCAGTTTACTGTATTATTTCAGCTCAATATCCACCTCGGCCTCACCCAATCCACCCTCCAACAAAAACAGGTCCATCTCCAAGCCCTGAAATCCAAAAAAGTCCAAGTCGATTTCAATTCGTATTGCTGTTTCTGCCATCGATCAGTTGATGGCGTTTTCATCAGTTTCAAAGATGGCCGACTCGCCCATTATGGCTGCCACATGAGGGACCGCGGCCAAGCCCCGGCCATTGCCATCCAATCACAATCACTGGCATCGGGTATCAGCCGACGGGAAAGAACCTTCTCTGCTCTAAATTAGAGCTACTAACTTTCTTATTTAACATTATCACTAACTTTAACTCTTTTACGAACCTATTTTAACCATATCTGCCTTTTTGTTTTGCGATTACGGATTTGTTATTTTACATTGCTCATTTGGCATTGATTTGAGCCAATACTTGTATATATTTTGCAATACGCGCGTAGAAAGTCTATCTATTGTTGAAAGATGTATTTTAGAGTTACAATAAAAACAAACTAGTTAGTTACTTGCAGCACAGACACATCAATTGTATCGGACATACGAGGTTTAAGAAATTGGATATAAAATGTTTGTATGCATACGAAAATTAAACTCTGCATAATCAGGCCAATAAAAACCAAAAGGAGATTCATTGTTTCAGCAAGCGACCATCCAAAATAGAACAAATTACAGCAACAAAAGGCACATGGCGTACAGTTTTTCCTTAAATAAATGAAGATAGTCGTTGTTTGGAATAAATTAAATTCTGTAAATAGTGTTAGAAAAATTATATCCGTCATTATAGATGATGCTAACTTACTTTGAGTTGAATTAAGTTTATCTTGTATTAAGTTTATTAGTTAGTATTGTGTAATACGGATGCTTCAATTGTATCGGTAATACGAGGGTGAGAAAACCATTCCGAGAAAAGCCATGTACATATAATAGGTGAGTTCATTGAACTTGACGCAACCAAATACGTAAAAAAGTTTAGTGGTTTAGCAGTAAGCAACCATGCAATGAAGAACAAGATGCAAATGCAAATGACATATAGCAGTAAATCAGTTAAAATCCAGCAACAAAAATATCTGCGTTCAATAACGTAGGCTTCTTCGCCTCCAACAAACCAATGTCGGCGTCGACGACACGCTGCAGTTAGTTTTTCCTTAAATAAATGCGGGTAATTGTTGTTTGGAATAAACGAAAATCTAAAAACGGTGTTAGCAAAGTTATTTCCGTCCTTATACATGATTTTAACTTACTTTGAATTGAAACCGTGAACTTGTTCCACAACAAGTTCGGCAAAGTCATCATAATCGTCAGGTGGAATGACCTATAGGGCACTTATTCGAACTTTCCTCACACCTGGATGTATCAGCCGTTTAACTTGAATAGAAACTACTGTTCTGTGTAAAATTAGACGAGTAAAGGGGCCACAAATGAATGGAATCACGTTTTGATAGGCAATATGTGAATCGCAATACAAAATCAGCGTTTCTTCAACATATATGTGCCGTCTTTTGCTAACAATGTCGTCAACGAGTAAAACGTCCTGCCATAATGGGTTGACATTGGACAGACTTCAGCTAAGTCTTTTACGGTTTTAAGGCGAGCGAGTGTGATTACACGTTTTTGAAAAGCATACGGTAGCTCTGTTAATGGTATTTTGTTGGCATTTTTTTGAAAAAATACCATTGTAACGAAAAGTAAAACTAACAGAATGGTAGTCCGTTTCTCTAAGCGTGTGTTGCAATCGATTACGGTATATGGAGGATACGCACATGATAAAAAGAAGTTTGTCCGGTATTCAACACGACACAGAGGACATTAATATCGTTAGCTATGCGCATAGGTTTTGCTGTTCATCAATCCTAATTGATTGTTGCTAACGCTTTTTTGTGTAAGCGGTCTATTTGTTTTCTCGTTTTCTTTTTTTTTCTAGTATCAACTTATTATATAATCATCACCATGGCCTACTTTTCCATCGCTTCCCTCTTTGCCTCTGGCGTCAAGATGCTGCCCCAAGTCGCTGTCGATACTGTGAAGCAACATTTGGAACTTTCAACTCGAAAGACGACCCCTACAAATCAGATTTATGGAGAATTTGAAACAGTTGTAGAGCCGAACTATTACGAAGATGACAGCATCGTCATCACGAATGATTCTGAATCTGGTTTGCGGTTGTCGCGCGCCCCAGAAGAGGAGATCCTCTCCACCGTCAAAGGAGCCCCAGAAAATATCTTTTACGCCAGAAAAGTGGGCCTCCTGACTTCGGTCAATCATGATGGCATGAAGAAGCTTTTCTTCCGCAGGGTTGAAGAGCTCACTGTTACAGTGATCGGTGATGCAACTGGATTATTGGAAGCCCTTGGCGAATGTTGCTCCATGGGAAGACTGGAGAAGTTGACCATCAATGGAACGGCTACAGTAACCCAAACCGTCAGTTTCGGTGAAATTTTCAAAATGTTTCCTTATTTGGAAGAGCTTACTATTCCAATTGAGTTTATTGAAGCTGAACTAACTTCCGATTGGATGGCAGAATTGGTCGAAACGGCACCTTATAATCGATTGTGCAAACTTGTTTTTGTCAGTGAAAATGAGAAAATGCTGAAATTCAAGGCCGACGATTTGGCTAATTTGATGAAGGTAAGTACTCATTTTATCGATTCAACAGTTAATAAGACTAATCTTTCCAGAAAGCCTACCCACCCTTCCGAATGGAGCTGAAACTTGCCGCTTACAAAACAGCTACCATCTTCAAAGCCCTCCGAAAGGACATGCTCTCCGTCGAGGGCGGGTCCTTCACCATTAATCTCGAAGAAGGCGAAAACTACATCATCGCGGCCTTCCAAAAAATCGATGAAATTCAGAATCCTGCTGATTGGCTGCATGATCTAGCGTTCAACAATATTGTCATTCAAAAAGTCTTTATAACTACAAGTTTTGAGTTTCTGCAGATGATTCGTCGAGAAGATGTGATCAACATGTTTGAAGTAAGTTCGACTATTTTAAAGTGGACAGAACGTTTATTACACATCTTTTTTCAGCATGCAAATGTCGGAGCAATATTGGAAGTCCATCTTCACGTGCCATCATATTACAACATCTACACGGGAGCTGTTGCACGGATTTGCGCAAGGAATAAAACCATTAATAAAGTGCCGGTGCATATTTCGTCGCAGCATATTGGCGACTTTTTGACGGTTAACTACCGCAGATATGATACAAATTATCTTTGAATATAAAAGATTGCCATAAAAGATGTAAATTAGTAAAATCTGTATTTGAAAATGTTTAAACGGTGAAATTTGACTGTTGGAATAAAATTGCATGAATCATTATCTCTTGTTGTACTCATTGATTGACTTTTCAGTATAATTATCGCTTGCATGCATTGTAATTGTCTCTCAAATTGTATGTACCATGAAATAGTCATGTGCTTGCCGTCAATAAAAAATTGACTTTCTAACGGCAAACAATCGATGGCAATCGCTCTTGGCCGCGTGCCATCCTCGCCGGGGAGGCCTCAGAGATCCATCAGATAGGCCTCACTCACTCAAAAAATGGCTAGCACTCAGCGTTCCCGTGGCGGCACTGTTTTGTGAAGCTTACGCCGTTACTCTCTACATACGATCAGTGTGTACTGTAGGGCGGTCGGCGAAACTAGTGAAGGTGTGCCTTTCATTTGCGCGGCAAGTATACTGCTCGCATCGTTGTGGTTACGAATGCCGTGGGCAAGCTCGGCCGTAAAAGTTTGTCCGGTTTGGCCGTCGATCGCCATTCCCTATCGTTTCGCCTCCTCGTGGCAACGTATAAGCCGTATGGCAGAGAGAGTCATTCATCGTGCTCTCCGCGTGTGGTGTATTCGTGTTGTGTTGGATTCGTGTTTTTTTTGCGTTTACATATGAAAAATTTCTTTTCTATTTTTCATACTGTACCCTTTTCAGCTGAATCCCAGTTCCAATTTGTTAGTTTTGGACTAAATGGCCTCTGCCTACGCTTCAAGCCTATTCGCCGCTTCAATGAAGCAGCTTTCGAACATGTCGGAACTCGCTGGCGGCACCCCATTCATCCGGCAAATGGGCCAAATGGCGACTTCTGTCACCGGAAGATCCAGAAGTCCTGCCAGGGAAGAAGAGTTCGAATCCCTGGAGATGCCTCTCGTCTATAAGGACATTTCGTTCCTCATCAAAAACGACGAAAACGGCCTTCAAGTCAAGGAAGGCTCTGTTTATGTGAACTTGCCGACCGCCCCCGATGCTCCGCTAAAGATCTTTGAAGCCAGAAGGATCACCATCCTGACTTATGGTAACACCCTCGGAAACCTGAAGCAGCTCGCGTTTCAATCGGTGACCGAGTTGGATGTCTCGAAGCAAGGAGACGCCTCAAGCTTGTTGAAGACCCTGAGGGAGTGCTGTGGTGCTTCGAAATTAACGAAGCTGACGGTCACGACGAGTTCGTCTTGCCGGCAATTAGTCAGTTTTGCCGAGGTTTTCAAGCTTTTCCCTCACCTGGAGGAATTGACATTGTCTCTGGGGCTTGTTTTCAACAAGATTGGAAATGATTGGATGTCGGAGTTGGTTAACAGTGCACCGATGGGACGGTTGAAGAAGGTGGAGCTTATCAGTGATAAGCAAGGTCTAATGCACTTCAAGCATGAGGATCTGGTCGATTTGATGGCGGTAAGCGCACTTTATCGTTTTAAAAAGGTGTCGTTTCTTAAAATTGAGATTTCAGAAGGCTAATATCGGCTTCCGCTTCGAATTGAAGCTCCAAGCCAAGAAGGTCGACGCAACTTACGAAGACCTCCGCACAAACATGCTTGCCATGCAGGGTGGAAAGTGGACCATCGACCTCGAAGAAGGCCCAGAATACATCCATGCGAGTTTCCTGAAAATTGAAGATGACCAGAATCCAGCTGATTGGCTTGACAACATGGTCCTGGCTGACCAATCTGTTCGAAAGGTCTTCATCACGACCAGTTTCGAGTTCATGAAAATGCTCCGTAAAGCTGATCTTTTCGCCCTCTTCAAGAAAGTCAAGCCCGGAGCAGTCCTCGAACTGCAGCTACACCTTCCTGGGAACCATACAACGGCTATTCAACGCATTCAGAAGCGGATCGACGCTATGAAAGACCTTCCTTTTTCGATCCAAACTGAAGTTACCAACTTTTTGACTGTTCGTTACCGTTTGAACCAGATTGTTTCTGTCTAATTAGCCTTTAGAAATACAAAACATCGAAAAGTATCAACCAAAATTGTAAATATACTGTATATCTACCATAAAACTGGTCCTTTTTATTCATTACATTTTCCATTTCTACAGTAAGCTGTACAGAAGCCATTTTAAGATTTAACTACAAAAAGACCAGAAAGCTGTATAAATAAAGTATTCACACCATCACAATGTTTTTCAATACAATTAAAAGATGGAATTTCATGGGTTTTTAAATAGTGGACTATAAACAAGTGAAAAGCGACCCAATAAATGTGGTCAAGTAGTGTCAGTTAGGATTTGGAAGTTATATCGAAGACATCGAAGGACGCAATAGACAAAAGAAAGTATTGCTTAACACAAATCACCTTCCTCGAGATCACCAACGGGTGCCGGATGGCTGGAGTCAGCCGCAGCGCCGGGGATCTTCTTCTTGGCCTGGAGGAGCATGTGGGTGGCCCAGTCATCGAGACGCGAGATCTTGTCGTACTGCTTGACGGCATCGGAGAAGCCATCGGCATCACCGGCTTCGATGGCTGTCACGAGTTCCTTGATGAGTTTGCATTCACGGGATTCGGAGAAGGACGGGCTTTGGTCTTCGTAGCGTTTGAGGGCATGTTGGGTGTCGAGCTGAAGAAATTTTAACATAAAATGTGTTCAAAATGGTTAAAAGTGCCAACATACAGCATCCAGATTCAAATAGCAAAGCAAAGCCTTGAAAAAGTTGTTCTTCGCAGCATATTTGAGGGTACTGTGATCGGCCTGCCAGACGGCAATCTCCTCAAAGGTCTCAATAGCCTTGCGAAGTTGGCCCAATTCAGCCGCATAGGCTCCGACCTTCTCCAAACTCTTTGTCGCAGTGCTTCGCTGCTCCTCGCCCTTGTAGAAATCGGCAGCCTTAGCATAGTGCTCCATGGCCTTCTCCTTGTTCGGGGCTTCAGAATCGTAGATTTCGGCGACAGTGGTGTGATTCTTGGCTGCCATCGTGAATCGGCCCATATCGGTGTAAATCTCAGCGGCTCGCAGAATCGATTCGACAGCCTTTTCCGGGTCGACCTTACGATAACAATTGCCGGCTTCACCATATTGCATGGCAGTATTGTGCTTGCCGTCGGCGTCATAGGATCCGGCAGCGCGTTCGAAGGCTTGCCCGGCTTCCTTCCACTTTTTGGCGATTTTGAAGAGGTTTCCGGCCTAAAAAGACAACGTTCATCAATCGATCATTGTCATATGACTCATGTTTCCCGTTTCAAAACACCAAAATATAAACAACAAACCTGAATGTACAAATCAGCAATCTCATCAGGGCTGGTACTGCTCAAAAAGCCCAGAAAGCCGCCCTTCTTGGCCTTCTTTTCAGCTTCGGCAAGCTTCGCACGGGCCTTGGCCTCATTGTCGGTCATGGTGAAAGTAATTTCGACTGAAAAGTTGTAAGATAAGTTGGGTGAAAGTCGCGCATTGTGAAAAGGCGAGAAGAAACGCAAACAAAATCGAAGAAAAGGGGAGTTTGTGGTTTGCCTTTGGCAGACAGCCTTGTTCGACCATGAAAAACAGAAGCAAAGACCAATTTGGATAAGCCGGGAGGGGAGAATCGAAAAATCAATGACGTGCAATGAGGTCGCCACGAGAAAAAAGCCGCTGGCTAGCAAGGACGAAAGCGTCGTCGTCGTCTCGGGCTGTTTTCAGTGCGCTGTGTTGTTTCATATCCGACGTGTGCTTGTTTTTCGTGGTGGGAGATGGATTGGGGGATTTGCACGAGGACCTCACACAATTTACAGATTTTTTCTTTAAACGCCTTTTTGACGTTATTTCTTCATAGAATGCTTTGATTTTTTCATGTTATCTTAAGTTTCTAAGAATAAAAAACTTCATTCAGTTTGATTGTAAAATTTCATTGTGAAAGTCGAAATAAATGGTCCTAAAAATAGCCTATGATTAACTGCAAATTTCTGCACCATTTCTGGTGTTTCTTTGAATTCATTGAAATGAACAACATCCTCATGAAGGTCTTTTGCTCAGCCGTACACCTACCACGTGAACAAATGCTATTTCGAGGGAAAGACCGACGGAAGAGGGCGGTTCTTTGGTCCAATCTTTGCTGCAGGCCCCCATCCTCGATAAGGCCATCCCCACCTTGAGGGTTACTGTCACCCTCCCTGTCACATCCATGTGTTTTGAGATTGAGATTGAAGCCGACTCACTGTGGGGTGATTCCCTTTCCAACCCCGAGGCACAAAGGAAATTGACGACCAGTCCAAAATCGGGTGGAAGGTGGTCTGATCCTCTTTCCCCCGATTTGTAGCCATGCTTTCAAATCGGACAGTCATGTCGTGCTTTTTTTTGCGTCGGACCACTTCCTTGAGCACTTACACGTGAAGGCCCTGCTTATTATAAGGCAGTCTACTGATAAGGGCACAATGAACCGAAAAGCCGGCCATCGGTATCAGCGGTTATAAAAAGGCTTCACGACAGCTGGGTTGGATCGTAGTCGGTGGTTGCCGTCAATCAAGAAGTAAAGTGAGAATGGTTGCGTCTGATTTGATTGAAATTGAGAATGTTGTCATTATTGGCACTGGGCTGATGGGAACTGGCATTGCTCAGGTTAGTTTTAGCACTTTTTAAGATTTTTCAAAATTTGTATCAGAACGCGTTTTTCGAATGCTCGGTTCTTTTAGAAAAGTATCAGAATCTATACCAGAAAAATGTTCTGGTACAAAAAGTATTAGAACCATTTTGAATTTAAAAAGTGTTCTGATAGAAAAGTACCAGAACCCATTATGACCGAAAAGTGGTTTCTGAACAAAAAATTTTTTCGATGGTTTTAAAAAAATTTGTCTAAAATTTGATATTTTTAAGGTCGCCATCGAAAAAGGCTTCGCCGTGACCATCGTCGGCCGATCTCAGGACAAGCTGACCCAATCCCAGTCCAAAATCCGCAACGGCCTCAACCGTATCGCGAAAAAGCGTTTCCCCGATGATGCCGCCACGGCTGAAGAGTTCGTCGAAGGCCTTCTCGACAATTTGTCTCTCGTCAAGACTATCGCCGAAGCCCCGATTGAGGATGCCCAGCTCATCATCGAGGCCATCGTTGAAAACTTGAAGGTCAAGCAAAAGTTGCTTGCCGACCTCGAGCCTCGCCTTGCCAACAATGCCATCCTCTGCTCCAACACGTCCTCCTTCCTTCTGGAAGACGTCTCCGACAAATTCAACTCCCCTGAACGTTTCGCTGGCCTCCATTTCTTCAACCCTGTGCCTGCCATGAAGCTCTGTGAAGTCGTCAAGGGCGGAGCCACCAGTGATGTCGTCTATGACTCACTTTTGGCTTTCGTCCGCAAACTCGGAAAGACCCCAGTCAAGTGTGGTGACACTCCTGGTTTCATCGTCAACAGACTTCTCATCCCTTATCTCCTTGAAGCCATCCACATGAACGAACGCGGAGACGCTTCAAAAGAAGACATCGACACCGCCATGAAGCTCGGAACCGGTCACCCCATGGGCCCATTCGAATTGCTGGACTACATTGGTCTCGACACTATGAAGTTTGTGGTGGACGGATGGCATCAACGTTACCCCGACGACCCTCGATTCGCGCCGAGCGAGACTCTCGACGCCTTGGTGGCCGAAGGCAAATTGGGCCGAAAATCTGGGGAAGGATTCCTCTCGCATGCGCCACGGGGTTGAGGATTTGAATTTGTGGAGTATTTACGGATACGTGTATTTAACGAGTTTGATGTAATTAGCAAATTAAATGTGATTTTGGAATAAATTATTTGTGAATTGTGGAGGACCTTTTTGGGGTCGGGTAACAATTTACAAAAAATGTGACAAAATTAAAACAAATTCGATCAAAACGTATTTTTAGAGAGTTTGAAGGGTAAACAACATCCAGAAGCTTTGATTTAAGCTCTCCAGAGCCAAAAAAGTGCCAAAATGGTGGAAAAGTCTAAAAGTCAAAGCAGTTTCATGCTTTGAGCATACTTCTTAAATACATAAAATGCGAATTCATGCCCATGGGAGATGTATTATCGACGATTTTTCATTTGCCATTGCCGGAGGGCGCCTATTTTCAACAAAGTGACGAAGCACTTCGCACTTCGAGGTAGCCATTCAATGGACGACTTTTTAATCCTCGTAGTTTCATTTCGAGCGTCACACAGGCGCACACCTACAGCGCTTTATAGTTTGTGCGTTTTTGGTTTTGCACGGCGGCTACTTCTGCTCGTCCATTGATGCTTGACCCCGCGAAGACTTCCGCAGTCCCGCCACGAATGACGTCAAAGAGGTCGTTGTTGAGTTGCTTTTTCGCAAACATCATCCACCAATTCCGCGGACCATTGTCCACTTCGATCCACCCATCTTTATCTTACTTCTTTGTTATCATCGGCTTGCTGATATGGTTATCCAAATTTCTGACCAGTTGCATTTTATGAATATCGGTTTTTGCATCTTTTTCGCGCGTTTTTGTCTATCTCTTTTTGCATCTCTTTTCCACCGGCCATCCAACTGTTTTCAGGACAAAAACACATCTAATCAACAATGGGACGATCACGCAGCCGTAGCCCGAGCCGGGAGCGTCGGACACGTCGACGATCACGATCCAGGTCAAAGTGAGTTTCATTTTATTGCAAGTTTGCAGATTTTATATATATATTTCTGCAGGTCCTCCTCCCCAGACCCCCGAATCCGTGATTACAAAGACCTCCAGCGCGACGTCAAAGAAGACCCCTACTCCTTCGAGACCTGGACACGTTTGCTGGCCCTGGTCGAGGATATTGACGAGATCAAATACGCCCGCGAGTCGTTCGAAGCCTTTCTAAAGCGCTATCCCTACTGTTACGGCTATTGGCGCAAGTATGCCGATTTCGAGCGTCGCCATCGCAATTTCGATCGTGCCGTCCTCGTCTTCGAGAAGGGTGTGTCCGAGATTCCGTTGTCCGTCGACCTTTGGATCAGCTACGTCGATTATTTGAAGTCTTTGGCGTCAAACAAGCGGGATGCCGTCAAGAAGTTGAGGCATTTGTTCATGCGAGCTGCCCAGGGCTGTGGGAGCGATTTCCGGTCGGATCCGATCTGGACGAGATTCATCGACTTTGAAATCGAACATGTCGAATATCAACGCGCCATGGCCGTCTATGATCTCATTTTCACGACACCGACGATCGGATTTGCTGAGCATTGGACGAGGTTTACCGATTTCATCAATAGTCGGGAGCCGGATGAGATTTTGACGTCGGAGGAGTACCAGGATATCACGAAGGAGCTGCTAAGAGATCGGCTGAAGAACCATGAAGGGCCGTTGTACAACATTGAGGAGTATCAGAAGCAGATTGTCGATGATGACGAGAATATCGATACTGTGGTTCAGAAGCGGAAGCGGCATGTCGATATCGCGCTGACGGCATTTCGGGAGACGATTTTGGAGCGGCGTAGGAAGACTTATCAGAATAATGAGCGAGAGATTAACAAGCGATGGGCTTTTGAGGGCGCTGTAAGTTGACTTTTTGGCATTTTTATATATAAAAATCCATTTTTTCAGATCAAACGCCCCTATTTCCACACCAAACCCCTCGATCGCGAACAGCTCCGCAACTGGCACAACTACATCGACTTCGAGATTGCCCAACCAGATTCGAAAGCCTCCAAAAAACGAATTGAAGTTCTCTTTGAGCGTTGTCTGATTGCTTGTGCCTTGTATGAAGAGATGTGGATCAAAGTGAGTCTTTGTGCAAACCCAAATCCAATCCAAAACACAGTTTCAACCTCAAAACTTTTAGTACGGCGCCTATCTCGACTCCAACGGCGAAACCTCCCTCGCCAAAAAGATCTTCAAGAAGGCCGTCGAAGTTCATTGCTCCCGGAAGCCCGCGGTCGCTCTCGCCTACAGCGCCTTCGAAGAAAAGCACGGTAATGTCCTTCTCATGATGCACACCTCCTCCGGTACCCACAAGTTTATGAATGATTCGCTTCTCCGTAGTCTCGAGCTTCTCCATAGGACCCTAGGATTAGAATTAGCTTACATCTCTTTGTACATACCTAGTAAGAGCCGGCCCATTGCGTTTCGTCTTCGATATGATTTTGGTTATTGGACTATGAAGAAAATTCTAACGCAGTCATACAGGTTCAAATTGGGGTGGGAAGGGGTTTTGGGCATTTTCAGTAAAACGAAACGGAAAACATGAGGTTTTCTTGCCTATTTTTTTGAAATTTTTGCAAATTTCACAAAAAATAAAATCAATTTTTTTAAACAATAGCGCCTTTTTGATACAGTATGACGCTAATGGTCAATTTTAGATACCCTTTTTTTTGCTCAAAAAACAGAAGCCTGAAACCAAAAACTTGCAGGTGACCCCGAAACCGCTGACCGTATCCTGGTCGACTTCCAGCGCCGAAACCCCGGCTATGCTGCTATTGAAAACCGGCGAATTGCCATTTCTCGTCGTCGGATTCAGCGAAGCAAGGCCGATAAGGGCGACTATTCCGAGATCGTGAGCAAGTATGAGCGTCTGATGAACGACCTTGAAGCTCCGAAGCGGCTTGGGTCTTTTTATGCGCTGAAGTTGGCGAGACTACATTTAAAGGTTTGTCTATCGTACTTTTTTGGATTCCAATTTTTCTAAATGGTAAACTTCAGGTCCGCCACGACCGCAAATCAGCAGATAAAACCCTCCGTGAAGCCATCAATCGCGACCGATCCAACACGAAGCTCTATCTGGCCCTAATCGATGTCCATAACAGCTCGTCTCACTTCAAAGAAGCCGATATTTTGGACGCGTTTGACCTGGCTATCAAGAGCCGGGATCTCACCTTGGAAGAGCGGTACAGCTTTTCGCAGAGGAAGGTCGACTTTTTGGAGGAACTCGGCATGGACCCCTCAAAGTTGAATGAAGCAATTGCAATCCACTTGGCATTAGAGACACAGATGCCGGTGCCACCGAGTTCGATGTATCATGGGAAGCGGATTTATACTGGAAAAGAGTGAGTTCTCAAATTCATCAGATTTTTTTGCTTTAAAATTTGACAATATTTCAAATTTCAAATTTGTATTTTTTTCTATTTTTTATTTTTTTCTATTTAAATCTTTCGTTTTCAGCGAAGAAGTCGACCGCAAACGAACCCGTCACCACGATGGCCCATCTCTATCAGAACGGGCATCTGCTCTTAACAACTTCCCAGCCAATTTGGGCGGGATGCCACCAGTCGTCAATGGCATCGGCCCGTATGGAGCACCGCCACCAAACGTGTATCCGCCTTCTGGCTATGCTGGCTTCAATCCTGGTGAGTTTATTTTAACTTTTCAAACTGACATTTCAAGTCGAAAGTCACCAAAACCGCGAACCACTTGTAAACCCTCTCAAAAAGTTTTGTTTTTGCCTTGCTTGAAGCGTTTTGCTCGTTTGTAACCGAATACAATACGATCACAAACTTGGCCATTTCAAACAACAGTGATCAAATTTCGGTTTCGATTTGCTTCAGCACTCAAAAGGTCCAAGTGGTTTTGGTTTTGAAGTGTTTTTCACGCTCTTTCGAAGCAAACTTTATTGTTTGAACAACTTTTCCAATCAAAATTCCAACTTTTTATAACTCTAATCAATCCACTTTCCAGCCCAATTCGCCCAGCCCCCACCCAACATGATGGCCTATCGCGCCCAACCCAATGTCATGTCAGCCGAGCAGTTGAAGCCCCTCCTAGGCCTCCCTTCTGGAGCCAACGGCTCTGGCCAGTCCTCCGTCATGCTATGATAACTATTCCGCATCATGCCGTCATTAATATTACCGTAAACCCCAAAGGTGATCATACTCAACTTTCTACTTCTACTATTTTCTATTTTCATTCGTATTGTTCGGGAAGTGGACAACTCGTGTCCAAGGACAGTGCCGAACAGTATTTCCGGGTTCTTTCTATCAATGTCTGTACTGTACTCTGTCTGGTTTGACACCGTCCTATTATTTTTACCTTTTTCAAGGTTCACTCTTTAATTTAGTCTTTATTCTCATTTACATTAGTTACAAATTGCGAAGTTGGTTACTACTATGTACTTTTTTGAAAGATTGTTCTTGGATAAAAGTAAATATCGATATGTGTATTGTGGTTTGGTTTGAAAGTTTTTGATGGGTGTGTTAAGAGGCTTTTGACGGGTTTTTGGGTGGAAGGTGTGAAAGCACAATCGAAATGGGTCAATAAGTTCTACGATGTTGATCTGGATGTCAATTTGTTAAAATCCTTATTGTTTTTAGAGAGTTTTTGTTATAACAAAGTGCAATTTTGGAAGTTATTGTCGCCTTTTTGGGTGGTCTGAAGGCGCCGATAAGACCCCAGACAAGCCAGTGTTCTGTTTGTTCACGGCTTTCTTCTCGCATTTCGCGCACGTGTTTGTCGCTACAAGCTCGGAGCCAACAAACATGGCGATGGTGGTTTTCGACGTCGACCGGCTGACCGGATCCGACCGCTGTTCTTCACTCATCTCTCGAGTTTGACGACACCTACCTCGGTCGCGGGAATGCGGGAAACCGGATGCAGTCTACATTGGCCGACGGCCTAAAAAGTTTGCCTTATTCGCTGACCGGCGGCGTGGCTTGCTACCTACCTGCAAGTTGGCAGGCTCGGCAGTCGAGAAGTGCCGTGTTTCCGGTGAAGGTGAAGGTGGAGGACATCGAAACGGTCAACTGGGTCGCCAGCACAAGCACCTGGTTTTCCCAAATTGGCAACCTCAACTCCCTCCTGACAGTCGGCGGCTCGCTTACGAGGGCCCACCAGCCCGAGGCTGCTGAGGTGCACTGACCATAATAGCCTCCCTGGTTGCTCCTGCCTTCCTTCATGACTACCAAGCCGGGCTGGCAGCCTTCCAACCGGAGGTGGTCGTTTGCGCAGACGTTTGTTTTGCCTCAAAGGGCCATTTTTCGTGGACCTACCTGCCAGCCTCGCCCACCCCCAGCTTGTCAGACTGTCGCCAAGGGGGCCTGAATGAATGAATTAGAAGCGGTCGCCGATGCCAAGGCGACCGATGGCGGTCGGTTGCGCATGTATGTCGACGACGGATCGGCGCGTGCTTGTTGTGACTTCGTTCGGTCATTCCCGTTCCATTTTCGCGCAATGTCGGAAAATGGGAGAAGGGGGCTGCTTCTCCCCCGATTCGGGCAAAGGTTGTTCGCGAATCGCGATCTTGTCGGCAAAGTTTTTATGCTTGTAGTTTTTTTCTTTTTCGAGGTCATTGAGGGTTCGGGTTTTTGGGTGTTGCTTTCTGGCTGTATGTATACAGATACATTTTGACGTCCGTTTCTATATTACTTACTTTTTGACTTTAAAGTTTGTTTCAAGTTCGACAATTTACAAAATTTTGATACCGTAACCCCTAAAACTTCCATAACTTCATGTATCGTTTCGTCTCTGATCCTTGACCTCATCAACTCCACAATTCTGTCACCTGTCCGAAGTTGACCACAGCGTAGGTGTTCCTATCCGAAGCCCTCAGGCGTTTGCGCAACAATGAACGTTGTACTGTGTTTTCGAATGGATGCGGGCTCGGATGACATTGAGCCCCATCCCCATATCCCCGCCGCCAGCTAACAACCAGCCTAATACACGCCTTTTGACGCCTTTGGCTGACCTGACGGGAGGGACACTGTTCATTTCACATTTTCAACATTTTTGCATCCCAACCATCCGAAGGTTGTATGTCTGACCAGACTGACCAGGGCTTGCGCACCCACCAACCCTGGTCAGGTGCACAATTCCCATTCATCACAATGTTTGCCTCTGGAGGCTGGCTCAAATTAACTTTCATTCACATGATTTTGGCTTGATTGAAAGGTCAATTTTGGCTTTAAAAAGTTAGCTGTTTAGAAATTGAACCACAAATTGGAAAAAGTGTGTAATGCGCGCACCATGCATTTCGGACTGTTAAACCGTTGTAACCTCATTCAAACCCCTTATTGTGTCATATTATAATAAAAAATCCATCTTTTCAATCATAAATGCCACTTAGAATTCTTTCATGTTTCCGAACAGTATTCTCTGATCAACAAACCCGCGCACGAAATGTGTTCTCCCATTAAAACGGTCCCTTTTTACAGACTGTGTCTTTGATGTTGTGCCACCATTCCGATCAACACATAAAGACGGAAATTAAAATTTTTACTATTGCCTCTGAAAATGTTCAAACGTTTCTAACAACGCCCTTTATCGCTGATTGTGAATTCTTTGACTCTGCTTTTTTCGGCGATTCGTCTTTTCGTGTTTTTTGCTTATTCGTCATTATTTAAATCGTGAGAAATTGCATCTTCTTAAATGTATGTAAAGGCGAAGTTTTAATTTTGCTTCCTGTTTTGTTGTTTCGCACCTTTTTGCTTTTGTAGAATTGAGACTGTCCGAAAAAAGCCCTTTTCTAAGCTTACCTATCCGAAAACAGTAAGCGTAATAAACGTGTTTTACACCTCCGCTTCCATCATCTTTGAATCACTAAACACTTTTTTCTGGATCATCTCCAAACCGACAGCCCCTCCTCGTTATTGTCATTTCCGCCTTTCGAGGCCCTGAGGGGCTATCCCCTCTTACAAAAACTAAAACTATCTCCTTGCTCCGGCCCCGAGGCCTCTTGAATCCTAGCTTATTCCCAATCGCGACGACGAATCGGTTTTTTTCCGCGTCCAATGATGCTTCCTGCCTCTTCAGTGCGCGATGGGGGCGATAAGCTTCAGCCAGAGGCTTGCAACCACAATCTGAATGTTTAAGCTGCACTCAAATCAGGGAGGGCTGTGTTCGGTGTTTTGTTGCACGCGTGCCTTGAGGGGGTGGGCGAGATTGTATGGATTGATCATGGTTTTTTGTACAAAGTTATTCTTAAAAAATTCAAAATTTTAAGGCTTAAGTTAAAAATTTCAATTCTTCTGACGTCGCAACGATTAAGGACGTAAATTTTTTGTCTAAAACGTGTTTTCAAAACTTACAAAAGCTAATGTTTGCAATTTCCAGGCCAAAACCCCCAAATGCCCTCAGGGCGAATACCTAAAATCACAATGTTTGATGTTTTCCAATTAAATAACCGTCATTAGAATAATGTTACGACTCTCATTAGCCCAAAATCCGGCCCTATCCACCCCCTCAAAGCCCAGATTTGCCGAACCACCGTTACTGTGACTCATTTCCGACTTCAGGTTGGCGCTACTTTCGCGCACTTGCCTACTCCACTTAATTCTGATTACTTCCAGAAGACTAGTAAGACAAAGTCATTCATTTCATGCCTTCTAGACCACCTTGGAGGACAAATTTCTTTCTTCTTTTCTGACCTTGGAAACTTTTTCTTCACCGCTTTCAAATTGCATGATAATATTACATCTAGCATGCCCTTTTTTGCATTTTCGCATGTCCCTTCCCTGCTTAGAAGCATGGTCCACATTTTTGAACCTTTCATCCATCTGAAATGTAAACTTTATCCCGCTCTCACCTTTTTTTTGTTTCACCTTTGTCGCAGGCGTCAAAAGGCTGGGACTAATCTGATGACCGGGGGGCGCCAAGCAGCTTCAGGTTGTTGTCCAAGTTGGTCGTCCTTGTCGTTGTCATGCAACCTGCTCTTGTCTCGACAGCCAGGATGATCGCTTTCGTCCCACCCTGAGGCAATCTAAAAACACAGCCAACTTTGTTGCGCAACTTGCTGAGCTCGAGAGTCTCGGAAATTATCCACCAAGCGATCCTCGCCTGCGGGCTCTGTTTGTCCTTTGTGGTTCCGTCGGTCTCCAGAGGCTTGTTTTTGTCTATCCATCTATCGCCTCCGAACTTGTAACATCGAAACATAATAGACAGTATTGCGATAGCGCTTTATTTTTTACAAAGAGTGCAAGTTTGAAAAAAGGGCGGTAAGCGGTTAGCCTAAAGGACCATGCGGTTGCGGTTACATGCTTCTGTATCGGGAAAAGAGGTGGAAGCTGACCTGCCAAGTACATCCAAGACGTCGCACTTATGTCTTGAGGCCGGCCTTAGGCTGTACCCTTTTGTGGTTGCAGGGAGGATGGACAAGGTGATAGATACGCTTCAAGGTGACATCTCCGGAGTTCTGACTGAGTGCCACGGATCGGATTTCGGTACGTAAGGGACTTTATTTTCCCAAAGTTTGTGGCCTCTTGGCTTTATTTTTGTAGCTTGCTACAAGTTGGTAGTTGTGTTTGTCGTTTTCACTCTTGACACTGTGCCTGATCTTGGACAACGTAAAATTTTTAAAATTAAAATTAAAAAATAACAAGATTAAAAACAGTCTTTACTTTTATTTCAAAAATTTCGAATGCATTGCGATTACGACGTTTGCCAGTGTTCGTTATGATCCCAAGTTCAACAATTTCTCTCCAATCATCATAAATAGCTTCCGATTTCGCGCAATTCCCATGTTTACCGATCTCTTGCATAATGCTACCAATTCCAAGCCAATTCAGATGCAAATAGGTATTGCTGTTCGCTTGTTCGGTTAAAACTGATTGAAACCAGTAAGGGGTGGGTTGGGCCATCCGAATGCCCATAACGGACAAGGCCGTCATCGACGAAACAATGTCCTGCCTTTTTCTGGACACAATGCCGCAGGGCCGTTGCGCCAAGATGTTTCCATTCGAATAAATGGACAGTTAAATGGTGCTGGTGGTAGGCTGTATTTGTGGAAGGAAGATATTATTGGGTTACTGTAGTTTGGGGATTGCTACCTTATGGTGGTTGGTGAACCTTCGTTTGAATTGATATTGTTCATTCAAATGTGCTACACTTTCATTACCTTTTGGCATTTGATTTTGGTGCGTCGAACTTTTGCCCTAAACTTTTTCAAAACTAAAATAGGTTCGACCCTTATTAACATTTTTTACATGACACAACTGCTCACTGGCCTGTTTTGTAAATCCATGCGTCAAAATCTGTCTGACTTCCGCCTATTTTCCTACCTGTATTCATCAATCTTGCTTCACTTTCCAAGGCCCTGAGGCAATTGTGCCCCTCAACACACACCTGGGTAGACTGACGCCTCAAAGTCACATCCCTCTTCCCTTGTGTAAGCATTACGTCGCAGACCTTTTTTGGAGGACGAGATTCCATGTTTGCTCATGACGTTGTGATCTGCGTCAGCTGATGGATGCCCTGAAGCGTTTTCCCTTCCCTTTTCCGTTTACCTGAAAGAATCGAGAGGGATCACCTATCCTGGCAAGTGAATGTTTACCGATTCCGACATCTACATGAATTGTGCGCGTTTACTTTCGTTCCGACATTGGACATCTTTGATTCATGACTCGCCCTGAGGCGTTTTCCCCCGTCTTCTTGCCGCACCCTGTCAAAACTTACAATTAGTCACCTCTATAAGACTAGAAACTCGCTAATCTATGTATGCGTGGCCCCTCGGATAATCCGCAAACGCGTTCGCGCCTCGATGCAGCTGTTTTTTTCCACCCTCTTGATTCACAGGTTTCAGCGTTCGGCCTTCACCTCGAACCCTCCGAAGAGCATGTGGGCGGCTTCTTCTACGCAGCCGTAGAAGTACCCTCGATCAGCCGCCACTTGACAAGTGCCGTCTTCATTCGGTCTATTGTCTTCGTCGCATTTTTGAACGAACACAGCCACTTCAAGTGCCGTCAAACTGACCACTGGTCAGTCCCGCTTTATTGAGTGCCTAGTATGGAGGAAGAAAAGTTTTGGAGCCATGCCCTCGGGGCTTGGATTAAGTAAGCCATTTTACTTTTTATAGTATTTGTTAATCACATTTAAAAACCCCTTTCAGGGATTGCGTCAGCGGCCCTTCGGCAATCGTGCCCGAAAGCAGTTGGCGCGAGATTGCATGTATTCCGTTGAGGTATACGGAACTTTGCGATGGTTACGCTTTGAATTTACTGTTTTTCTACATGTGGGTGTTGTTTTTACACATTTTTAGAATCGCGCCAAAACTTGGTGCGCGCCGCGCCAATGCACTAAAATTTGGCGCGCATTTTTTTCGTGTTCTTTGACCGCCTGGATACATTTTTCGTTTCTTTCAGTGATCCTGACGCCGTCGATTACGCTCTTATCCATTCCCACGCATCAGACACCCAATTAGCGGCTCGGCTGAAAAGCTTCCATAGCCTCATCCGAAATATTCATCGATTCTACAAGGTGAGTAGTCTTCGAATAGATAGAAAAGTGAACATGAATTCTGTTTGTACACTGTACATGTTTGTTGTTTGTCGTGTCATCTGGTCATTTCATTCATCTCGTTTCCCCGAATTGTATTTCCATTTCCAATCAGTCCAATTTCGTCGACGCAACACATCCGCCTGCTCAGGCGGCGCGGGGCCCACCTACAGCGTAACTTGGCACATGCACTTACTTTCTAAGAGATATCGGGGTCAGCCTGGGGCGGTAGTGGTGTCGGCAATCACTTTTGCCGCGTCGATTTGTCTCCGGCGCTCTCGCCTGGCACGAACGATACTAACGATTGCGGTCGAGACTCTCGCGCGTCTTAACTAAACGCCGGCGGCGGGTAATAATAATATCGAAAGTGATGACCGATGACTAATTTTTGTTTTTGGGAATGTTGTTTTATGAGGTTTTTTTGGCGCTTTGAGGTGTTCGTCACTAGCTTTTACGCACTCCCGGCGTTAATTACCGTAATTTCGGAAATTTACTAAGTTTTTAAAGTTACTAAAAAGCTGTTTTTTTGAGGTTAATCTTTCTTTGTTAACTTATTTAAAAAGTTAAACTGGATGTCCACTTTACCACTTTCGAATCTGATAAACAAGCAAAAATCGCAAATTGTCCCCCACTACCGTAATCAAAGAGCCCATTTGGCAAATCCAAACCAATCACCCCAAAACCAATAAAACTGTCTACCCCTAATCCATGCCCAGACACCGGAATGTAGACAAAAACTAGCGGTTTTTCGTTAGATCCGCAAAGTTTTCACTAGTGCACTTTGCTGTTTTTGATTTCATTTCGCTTTTCGTTTCAAATCCAACCATTTTCCTCTACATTGAGCCAAAGCCAAGTTGCCGCTAGCCCGTTGCTGCCATGAGAATTCTATCCGTCTGTCTCTCGCGCACGATCACCACAAAACTTTTTTGCGCAACCAACTTTACGACATTCTCCACGCATGTCCGACATGACATGCCTTCAGGGCGCTCATGGCTGATGGTCAGTTACGTTCGGGGGCACTTAAAAACGGACGAGATAACGGTCATTTTACAATATCGGTCGAAGACCATTGTCCCGGATGGCGAAAGCTTGAAGGAGAAAGCTGTTTTAATGGTTTCTATGAACTGTTTTGTTGTTTTGATGGGGGTTTGTAATGGCTTTTGTCAAGATGGTTAAAGTGGCACTTTTTGTGAAAGCGTTGTAAAAGCGTATAAGTAGGCAGGGGTTTCGAGCTAACGGCGCAGTTGGTGCAATAATGTCGAACATTAGTCATATCGTTGTCAAACACAATGTATACCCAGCAGGAGGGGTGTCCATATTTGCATAAATATGCTGTCAGTCCCCTTAGGGCTGATGGGATGGGTCCTTCCATTGTTTTGATGCCGCCGCCAAATCAAAGCGGTTCGCGCACACGCATAAAATTCTCAAAATGACCATCGGGGCCCCGCACTTTTGCAAACAACACCCATCTCGTTACTAGTGCCCCTACATGGTTGTAAAATTCCGTGTTTACCATCCACCATGTATGTTTTTATGTTTCCCTTTGTGCCACATTGTCGATGTCATTGGCACAAATCTAATCATAAGCCGATCGCATCTGCTTTTGTTTGATTTCCGATGCTAAACTGTACACAATTTCTGGACACACAAAATACAATGTTCTGGACGCTTCCACAAATAGAACCACAATCATCTTCTTGACCAAAAAGTATAATAACTACACTTTTTACTTGTTTGTGAATTGGTTTTCCTCACGTATTTCGACAACTTTTTCCCGGATTATGCCAAATTCAAGCGATTAATCCTCACTAAAAACAGCTTTAGGTGTCTTACCGTTTTTCCGTGAGGTGATAGATCACTGATAAGGGGCAAAAAAGACAAGCATGTTTATCAGGGGTGCCAAAGGGGGTTGTGACCAGTCAGTTGGTCATAGCTGTCAAAAAAGGTGTCAGGGTGGTGGTCAGTTTGAGGGTTATCTTTGCGTTTTTCGATCAGAGGAAGTGTTTTTGATGAAATTTTTGTTAT
The DNA here is from genome assembly GCA_000341325.1 of Panagrellus redivivus. NCBI lineage: Eukaryota > Metazoa > Nematoda > Chromadorea > Rhabditida > Panagrolaimidae > Panagrellus > Panagrellus redivivus. Next base: position 455,678 of record KB455568.1, on the reverse strand, counting down.
TTAAAAGGTGCTAGCGCGCCAAAACTGTCAGATGGTACAATATTTTGACCTTGACGAATAATGTCAGATGGTTTTCGATGCGATTTTGACCTTTTTCGCTTAATCCGTCTTTTCGGAATCAACGCCCTTGGATTAAGATCGTCTCTTTTTCAGGCAAAGCTCAATCGGGTCATCACCATGAGCGCTTCACCAGATGTACTTTCGATTGTGAGGCATCCTGTTCCAGGTTTGTTACTTTGACGGTTAATCTTAATCTGATTTTATCCCCTAAGGGCAAAGAGCTCACCTTTAATTTGGATTTTTGTTGTTCTTTTCGATTGTTCTCACTCAGGTGTCAATCTGAATGGCCCCGGCGGAACGCTAGTTAATCTTGCGGCTCTTCCGGCAGGCGCTTGCCACAATTGCCACAGACGAAAAACAACAAAAAGTTTTGTTGTCCTTTGCTTCCTGTCTGTCACGACTTACATACATCTGTCTATGTGTTACTATAGTCTTGTCTCGCATCGGGATCCCGAAAAGTGACCGGTGAAGCGAGCAGTTCCAGTTCGGCACCCCACACGAACCATTGCGTGCCACACTTTCACTGACCGAGATTTGCATACGCCTTGCCTTCTTCCAGCTGGTCAATGCCCGGAGGGCATAAACAATGCATTTCGCAAAGGCAGACAACAGGTTTTTCGAGAAATTTGACCGACTACCCTCCACCCCAGAGGCATTGCAGTGGTTTAATTCAGTCGGGAGCAACGGCACGGCCAATTTGCACAGCGGTCTTCCATTCCAAAATTTTGATAGTTTACGGCTCGTGCATTTCTTGTCTGTTCTGTCATCAGCGAAAGCGTCACATCAATCATTCAATCGGAGAAGAGGAGGTGGAGCACATGTCGATCAGATCTCCCGGAATTTTGATGGCACCTTTCGATGTTTCGGAGAGGTTCTGAGATAATGGGTGCACTTATGCAAAGTTACATTTGCATTTGCGTGTTCTTACATGACTCAAAGTTATCCTAATTAAATTTTTTCAAAAAAAGTCACGTTTAATTTCGAATAATATTACTTTTTTGCATCTCAATTTCCTGCAACGCTACTATAGTATTCGACCATTTGCAGCCCCGTGTGACATTAGCATGTATTCTTCTGTTTCTTTGTTTGCTTATGCAATGCATCTGCTTTCATGCTTCTTAAAATAGTGCGAAAGGCGATGCCATTTGGAGCGATTCGTATACACATTCGTTTTTTGATAGGATTTTGATTGCGTTTTTGCGTGTTCATGGAATCTGTATCACTCACTGGGGGGTTTCCGGCCTTCAAAACATTGGCTTTTGTAGTATGCATGTATGAATCGGTCTGATTTGTCGTCCCGAAACTAGTCTGACTCATAGTGAGTCTATCACTTCTCACTGATCTGATGACTTGTTGTCACCCGGTACCCTTTTTTCATGGTTCCGAGGCCCTCAGGCCAGCGAGAAAAAGCTTATTTCCCTGTGTCCACACTTTTGTGAATCAAATCGTAGTGGTATGAAGGACATTGAGCCCTGTAGCATTGCCTCAAGCGGGGTAGGATGCGTCAATGCACGCACGATGGAAGGCTGCGGTTCGCGCAAATCGGATTGGACCGCAGGCAATGGTCGGCCTGAAGGCTTGAAGAGTCTGAGGAAATGGTTTTCGCACTTTCTGTTGTATCATTGTGTTGCGAAATGATACGTTTTTAAATGGTTTGAACCTTTTTTTAGCCAGAATTTATCAACCAGGCCTCAAATTTTTCAATTTGCCTAGTTTTAACTTTTCTTAACTTTTTTTGTCAAAAATACTTCCAAGGTTCAACCCCAACCAAATCCCATTACAATCCCTTTTCCAAGTCATTACCCCAGTCCCATTGCGCGCCTTCAGATGACTCTTCCTCCCTCCCTCATCTTCCTTATATGTAATCGGAGAGGATTGCCTCAAGGAACTGCGAATTTCCTCCCCTTATTCCATTTACGCTTGCCTCAATTGTGCCTGCGAATCGGCATTTCACTCCCAATTGCACCCATACTCATCATTTTGGTACTACCAATCCAATGCGGCTGTCCAATGTCCAAAATGGCAAGTATTCCTCATCCCATTTCGTTTCGCTTTCAACCATTTTTGACGGGCAAAAAGCACATTTCAACCTTACAACCTTGAAAATGAAGGTTTAACATGGTTTAAAATTGGTTTTGACATGTGACTTTTGTGGTTTTGAGTTTGGTTTTTGACTTTTTATTGTTTGAAATGCGGATTTTGCGGAAATTGTGAAAGTTTGGTCCCGACACGAAAGTTTCAAAGCCACTTTATATGCCCCAGGCAAACCCTTTGCCCGAGTTTAGGAACTTTCTGAAGGTCATTTTTGTACCGTTGTTCTCATGCGTATGCAAAACACCCGCAAAACTGACCATTGGTGCCACCCAAAGTCGCCGCCGGCTGGCTGTCGTCAATATGTCCATGAGTCTATCTATCGGCGTTTTCCCCGTTTCCGAACATGAAAATGAACAACAATGACCATCACCAAACAACGAACGAGTTACGACAATGTTGCGAACACGAAAGTGTTCAATCAGTTTCCGGACACTTACAGTCGGACGGCTGGCTCATTGCTTCCTTTGGAGGTCTTTTTTGTTTAACAAGACAGGCCTTGGATCGGAATTCGATGCAATCTGGAGCGTGTTTGGCGATGCGATAGGATAGCTGCCGGTAATGGCGACCATAATTGCTGTTTGTATTTGTCCATTTTTTTCTCAAGGACTCATTCCTCGATTGCGGTGGGCTGGAACGATTGACGTACATAAAAGGAGTACAATGTAGTAACTTTAGTTTTAGTGTGGTTTTGTTGGCAACTCAAAAACACAAGTTTTGAATGGACCGGATTTCACGAGCTTATACGATACTTATTATCAAGAGTTTGCAATCTTTGTGCACTTTTCCCGCGGAATTCCGTCACTTATAGTTCATATTGTCGTGAAATAAGTTGATTGGATCCTCAAGAGATGCAGATTGACTTGCTTGCTTGCGCATGCTTCGAGAAAATGGCTAGCCAAGGGCGGCGCAGCGTCTTTCCGGACTTCTGGTATCACGAGAGTTGAAAAAAATGAGATATCAGGGCTGAGTCACTTTGACAGTTCTGCACTTCGTTACACTAGCTTTTGCTTTGTCATAGCCTTTGCAAAGTCATGACGTTGTTAAGGACAGTCGGTTGGTTGGTCACTTTTTGTGTTGTTTCTTCGCGCAGTCAAGCATGTTGGAATTCCAATTCGCTTTCGAGTCAGCACAGCGGCCAGGCACGCGGACAACGAGTTTTGCGCGCGCTCTTGTCTGGTTCGACTGACAGTCGAAACGCATGCACTTTTTTTCGAACTTGTTTTTCTTTGGCTAATTTTGGACGATAAAGCTGGAGTTTTTTACTTTTTTGAGTTACTTTATGAAACTAGAGGTGTTGTCTGACATTTCCATCTCAAGAAAACCAAAATCGATGATATTTCAATATACGAAATTGACGCTCGTCGGAGACACCCTAAGGCATCTTTGTGGCACGATTTCGGGCTTCTGTTTTCATGAATCTCTGAGATTTTTACATTTTTGGCATCTACTGGTCAACATGAAGTTAATTTTCAATAGCGATCGATAATGGATTTGTCGATTTTTTTTCGACTTTTTAAGTATGATTTAAAAAAGATTATTTTTATTTTAGGTTGTTTTACCATCAGATATTTCGAATCATATTAGATTAATGCTCCGATAATGAAAAGGTAGCGAATAAAGTCGAAAAACAATATTTTTAGTCATTTGTACGTAAAAAAGGCGAAAAAAATCTACAAATCCATTATCGATCGCTATTGAAAATTAACTTCATGTTGACCAGTAGATGCCAAAAATGTAAAAATATCAGAGATTCATGAAAACAAAAGCCCGAAATCGTGCCACAAAGATTCAAGCAACAGCGTCTTATATGAGGTCTATGCTTTGCCATTTTCGTACCGCCAACATTGAGTACGTCGACGCGAAACAGTCTCTTACCACCTCTAGTTTAACATTAAAAAGGAAAAAATGCTTTGGTTTCACTTAAATGTGCAAAAATTAAATTAATGACAATGCTCGAAATCGAACCCGAGCGAGCGCGCACACTCTCTTACTTGTCCGAAAACAAGGGGGGACCTGGCCGCTGTGAGTCAGACTAATGTCAGTTCCGGATAGCGGTCAAATGGTCATGGCCGCCGACTGCGACGACCCTGCATGCCTATAGCGCCAATGTCCTGTCCTTCCGCAAACAATGTGCCATCGTCGGTGTTTTTCGCCCCTCTCTACCGACGGTGACCCTATTTCGGTGTCGACGGTCGGCGGCACATTGATTGATTCTAATACAGTTTTTCCGTCCTCGCGCAGGTGGAACATAGCATAGTTAGCTCAACTGCCCCCATCTTGAGCCATAATTTATGCGCCACCATCATAAAATGGCGTTTTTCCCACTTATCTGCGAAAAAACACCTAACACTCAACCGTTAAACTTCCCCATTATCTGTCTCTCGTCGCCATCTGACTGATTTATCATAAGCCACCGTGAAAAAACCCCAACCCAGCTTCCGACAAACTTCCCCCCTTCCCCCGAAAAGCGTTCACCAACGTCACTAATCGAACTCCCTTATCAGCGAACCGTCCTCCGATTGCAGAATCGACAAATGTTTAGCATTTTTAGCGGCTTATTTTCGCTCACTCCCTTGATAACCTCACCCAAATACCGCATTTTTCACGTCGAAAGTGCATATTTTTACCTATTTGGCGCCATGGTCTTGAGCGAATCCATAAATTCTACCCTTTTTTCGCGGTTGTCAACAAAGTTGTTCTTAAACTTCTAAAATTTCGTCATAAATCTACCCCCACACTTCTGTCACTCTATGAATTGAAGGAATTTACGCTATTTCGAAGGTTTATCCATCTTCGGATCGCCATTTGGCTGGGGTGTTTGGTCATAAATCGACGCGCAAACGACCGCACCCAGGTTTTTCGGTGGTGCCACGAGTTGGGCACACCCTAGGGTCTGTTTTTATGTGATCTCGGGCCGATATGTCCGTTTTGAGATAGTTGATCCTGGAGCGAGGCATGAAATATTAACATTTTTACAATCTGTTAGTGATGCATGATCTTTGAAAATCAAATTTTTTTGTTCGAAAATTAGGCAAAGCAAACAATTAGAATTCCATCTGATTCTAATTTGCGCCCAGTCTGCTGCAAACTTTTGCTAGATTGGCCATATTGCTTGTAATGATGTTCGGGTATGGCAGAGACCGGAGACCGGACCTCGCGGCCCAGACTAGACCATTAACGCAATATCCGCAAAGCAAGGCAAACACATTTTGCAATTGCAATTCGACCGTTTAGACTGCGCTAGCCTGTTGTTTTGGAGAGAATGGGGGTGGATTTCGATAATTGTGGCCTGAGGCCTAATGGATCACACATTTGACGGGTTGATATTGCCAGATGGGTTCCATTGAGGGTGAACTTTCCTCATTCGCGGTTTTTATGGTCTAGTTTCGACTTGTGAAGGTTGTTTTTATTTTGATTGGGTACAAATTTCGGACAAGATTTGTTATCAGTGGACGTTCAATTGGGTTATGAGTTGTGTTGTGTTCGGGCCATCAGGAAGTTTATTATTAGCTTAGTTGTTTGTTGCTTGCACAGTTTCCTGTTTACAATTACGGTTTTTGACGGATTAGTGGCTTCTGCGATCCCTTTTCATTTTTTGTGGGTTTCTATTTTGGTGCACTTTTGGTTTTGAACGGCGCCCACGAGCATGGATCGCTGCGTCTTCAAGAGCTTTGACTTGACGCCCACGCAGTTTGAGAGTCTGGAGGATTAGGAGTGAAAACATCTGGAGACAATTGTTTGAATTTGTTTTGAAGGTTTGAAATGAATCTGTTTTTTAGGTTTGCTTTTCCAAATGGTGGTTGTTAAATTTAGCCCACTTCCCGAACTCAGGAAGTTCTGGTTAGCTTACAGCCCTCCCAGGTCGCTGACTCACACCTGCATTCCTCCTTCCTTCCTTGACCGAGACAGTTCCTATGTTCGGCGCCAGTCATCTATATGGGTGGTGTCCGACGACCAGTCAATCAAATCGAACTTTCCAATTCCTAGAGTGCGGGGGCGTGAATCAGTAGCTGCCTATTTTCATTTTTTTCCGCGTATATTGCCCTGATGACGAACCATCTCAGCTTTTGGAATTCGAGTACTCCCCGGGAGTCAGTCGCCCCCTCAGGGCCAGGTTAATCGGGAGCGCGAACCCGCCAATCGTGTCACTAAGCCGCTAACCTTCTAACCATCCATCTGGCTTCCATCTCGCCCCGAAGCTAGCTGGGGCTTGCAGCCATCCATACCAGTTCACTTTTCACTGAGTCGGTTTCATAGGTTTTTCCCGAAACCCCCGAAACTCCTGTTTTGCTTACCCCCCGATATCGAAATTCTAACCAAAGTCGATTTCGATTTCGAATTTTCAACCGGAATCAGACTCGGAATCGGCTGTCATCACCAAAACCAACCCGCCTCGCATTAGGACCAAGACCAGGATGAAAGCAAAATCTGACAAGAATCTGTTTTTGCTTTTTGGCCCTTCAACTGCCGCAAAGCTGTCAAACGCGACTTCGCGGATCTCGCCAGCCCTGACTCCGAGAAAAATTGCTGTCACTTTTCGATCTTTGATGAAACAGAGAAGTCGGAAAGCGAATCCATCAATTTCCAATGTTTCCATTTTGTTGCGTTTTTCTATCTTAGCCGATATACTCACTTTTTGAGTCCATCTGGGCGTTATTTATGTTTTATCATTAGCCGTTGCTCATTTTGTTGTCTTTTCAATTATCCGTTGAACAAACGATGCCGCCATTTACACTTCCTGTCCATTTGAGGAAGTTTTGACTTGCTGACGAACCAGTTTTGGCAAGTCGCAATCCACATTGGATCCATTTCGTTTTGTTTGACAGTGACCGGTCCCCATATTGGTCGTCGATGAACAAGCTGTTAGAAGCGTGTTTCAATGACGCTCCAATAGTTGTCGGAATCAAGCGATTCAATTTAACTGTTTTAGTCAAGTTTTTCATTATAAATTTTTGATGTTGGACAACGTTTATGGCTCTGTGATGTAATCCGTTGCTCTTTTGGTCGCACTTTTACGCACTTTCATTGTTACTGTACTTTTTGTGGTTTTTCTTTGTCTGAAAAGTCACTCGTTTTCTCTTTCTTTGTCCTGACGCGAAAATCCAACTTTTTACAACCTTATTTTTTGTCAACTTGTCAAAACCAATTCCAATTTCTAACGTTTCAGAAGTCTCCTCGCATGAGCTCAACAAAGTCCTAATCCTCCTCCTGGGATGCGCAGTTCAAAGTGAGCAAAAGGAACACTTTATCAGTCGCTTACGGTGCATGCGTGAAGAGCTTCAAGCCGCGATCGTGCACGAAATCAGCAAAGTCACCGAGGACGGCCCTGCCTGTATTGAAGCCGCTGCCGACGTTCAAGCCCTGGATTTGCCTAGCCCCGACGATCATCGCTGTCTCGCCGTGCTGGATTACTTGGAGCAAGTCATGAAGGAGCGAGACGATTATGCTGCCGGCATTTTGGAGCTTTCTTCAGCTGCCGGAAGCGGGTCTAATGGAATGTTGACAGATGATGGAGATCATGATGATAAAGCGTCGAATGGGACGACTACGTCTTCATCTAGTTGTAATGGTGATATCCCGAATGGAGGGAAGTCATTTGCGGATGAACAATTCATGGATTTGAGGAGTTTGAGCCCGAGTGCCATGGATCGGAGGCAGAATACGGAGATTTTGGAGTTGAAGACTGAGTTGAGGAAGATGAAAGAGAAATAGTAAGTTTTGAAACCTCAAATATCATTTTTGGTGCGAAATTTGGTCGCATGTTGCACGCAGCAAAACTGCACGTTGCATGCAGCATCCTCGCACATTGCAGGCAACATTATAGCATATTTTTCGTCTTTTTTTACTTTTTAAGTGTATTTTGATATTTTAACTTAAAATTGATCCATTTCAGCCTCGGCCAAGAAGAATACATCAACGAAATGCAAGAAGAATCCCAAAAACAGGAGGACGAAATCAAACGCCTCAACGAAGTCCGTCTCAGCCTTCTCAAAGATGCTCGAATGGCCCAACAGTACTCCGAGGACATTGTCTACATGCAAGAACAGCTTGATAATGCCCGTCGCCTCGAGAGCGAGAATGAAAAACTTCGTGAAAAGGTCGCCGAAATCGTCACCTGTAAGAAAACCAATGATCGTCTGACTAAAACCATCCGCCAGATGGAAGAAACTGCCATCGAGATGGAATACAAGCTTACCACTGCTCGAAAACGGCTAGAAGAGAGCGCAGAGCTCGAGCGAAAGCTCACTGAAGCACAGAATGCCCACAAAAACACGCTGGCCGAGCGGTCAGCGGAACGTGATCGGCTGGAGCGATTGGTCATCGATAATGGTAGACTTGAAAAAGAAGCGAAAGATTACGCCCGAAAGTGCCATGATCTTGAACGAAGACTTTTCGCAATGGAAGATATCAACATGGCGAACAGTAGTCATGGCAGCCATGATGACAGTCTTGCTTCACAGCTCGAAATGTGCGACAAATCAATGATGCTGGAGTTGCAGATGGAAAATAAGCGCCTCCGATCGCAGCTGGATAATTCTACCTTTGCGGAACCTGGGGAGCTGTTCGATTTGAAGGAACAGCTCGCCGCTGCCACTAGAAGCTCAGAATCGACAGCCGTTGAATTGAAGCGTGCCCTCGCTGAAATTGACCAACTTCGGGAAGCGTGCAGCAAAGCTGAATCGAAAGCGGAAGTTTTGAAGCAAGAGTCTGAAAAAGCATCTGAAACAGTTTTCGAAGCCAAAAAGCAGCTGACTACCCTCCAATCCGAGCTTCAATCCGTCAAAGGAGACGATTCTACCGTTAGGAAGCTCAAAGATCTTGAAACGGATCTCGCCGCGAAGGAGGACATCGTAACGGCACTGACTGAAGAAAAACGCCGAGCTGAAACGCAGCTTGAGCGTGTCCGTCAGCAGCAAAAGGATTCCCGCGTCGAAGTCGAGGCAATTCGTGATGAAATGGCGAAAATGGAGCAGAATATGGCGACGACGGAGCGGACTAAGAAGACCGTTGAATCTGAGCGGAACTCCTTGAAGCTTAAAGTCAACTCGTTGGAAGACAAATGCGATGAACTTAACGCCAAGGTTCTCAACTACGAGAATCTGGAGCGTCGCCTCGCGAACAACGAAGCCATTGTCCTTGAAAAGTCTGCCCTCATCGCAGATCTTGAAGCCGACAGCCGCACGACGAAGCAACAACTCGAACTCGAAACCCGTAAGACCCAACGTCTTCGTGAAGATTTAGTTTCCGAAAAGTCAAGAATCGGAGACCTTCTGGCACGACTTCGCTCTGTCTGTAACGCTATTCGCATGAATGGTGGCAAGCTAACTGCTGATTCAGAAGTGCTTGATTCCGATGACAAGCTGATTGATATCATTGATGACGTCATCATGCAGGCGTTGAATGCCGCTCGCCGGGAAGCTGATGCACTTCGTCTTCAACAACAGCTTCAGATCGCTGAATTGGACGACTTGAAGAAGGATATCGAATCTTTGAGAAAGGCCGAAGGCGAATTGACGGAATCTGATGATAAGGTCAAGGAGCTCGTCACGGAGAATAAGAATGTCAAGGAGCAGGTTGCGTTGCTGCAGGAGCGGCTGAGGAAACTTCAGGTTGAGGAATCGACTAGAAGCGCGGAGCTTCAGGCTGCGAGACGGGAAGTGGAAGAGCTTCAGACCAAGAGTGTAAGTGTTTTTACAAATTTGCATGTTGCCCGCAGCAAAACGGCACGTTGCATGCATCATTATGCGCATTTTTGTTCAAGTTTATTAAAAATCCCATTTCAGCAACAAAGCAACCGCCACGCTTCTGAAATCGCCAAACTCCAAGTCCAACTTCGCAATGCCCAGCTCCAGGAAGAACTTCTCCGCGAAGACAATACCGAAGTCCGATCCCAGAACGAATCTGCCCTTCGAGTCAAAACCGAACTCGAAAAGAAGCTCCACACCATCGAAGCGACCCAAAATGCTCTCATTGCTGACTATGATCGTCTTCAAAACTTGCACCACCTCCTCGGAGCCGACTATGACCGCGCCAAGTTTGAACTTGTTCAGCTCAAGCAGCGACACAAGGCCGAAAAGGTCATGACCGACGGTAGTGCCCGATCGGAATTTGTCCGCGAAAAGGTCCACATGGAATCGGTCTATCGCCAGGAGCGGGAAGACCATCTCCAAGCCCTAAGGGTGGCTGAAGATGAAGTGATGAGACTTTCGAAGGAACTGGAAGAGTACCGTCGGGAGAATAGCAACATGTTGAGGAACACCGATGAGCGAAGTGATGAGCTTAGGAGGTTGAGGGTAGCGGAATGCTCTCAGAAGACTACTATCACGAGCCTGAACAGCACCATTCAGCAGTTACATCAGCTGATGAGCGGCAAGGACATGGAGATTGCCATGTTGAAGCGGCAGGTCGATATGCTGAGACAGTACAATGGTGACGAGAATCAGAGCCTCATTAAGCAGATTGAGTTGCTGTTGGTCAAGAATCAAGAACTTCATGAGCGGTCTTTAAACGATAAAGACACTTTCCACGCTCTTCAGAGGGACTTGCAAGAGCAGTTGGTCACGCTGAGGCGGAATAAGGAGAAGCTTGAGGAGAAGATTATGGATCAATACAAGTCCATGGATTCGAGAAAGATCAAAGAAAAACAGACTTTTGTTAAGCGAGCGGCGAAGGTTTTGATGCCAAAGGTAGGCTGGGTTACTGTAATTGGATCTTCTAATGGAAATTTTACAGAATTCAACCCGAAAAGCCATCCGAGCTGCCCCACCTGGCGCACTTGCCGGTTCGACGACCGAAGATTCATCTGTCGATGAATCCGCCCATGGCTTCGCCTCGCCGCCGCCTCCAGCTCAGGCTATCATGGCAGGTCCATCGTCAAACGGTCAGTCCAACAACAACAGCACGTCCACTTCCACATCCACCTTAAAAGCCCTCCAACCCGCCCCACCTAGCACTTCCTCGTCGACGGATTCCGCGATGCACCGCTTTTTCCGGCGTAGCTCTCTGCTCCGTCGCACGAACCCTTTGCCTCGGCGCACTGATTCCCTTTCCGCGGATTCTGGCGTCTCTAACACTAGTAGCACGGCCAGTGGTGCATCACTACCACCGGTACCCACAGGGGGTCAGTATGCTTCCTTGCGGTTCAAGCCCCCAGCCTCCCCGGCTTCTCCAGGTGTCGGATGTTGCGGCATTCCGGCCCTGGTGAGCCGTCGAGCGCCGATGGCAGCCATCGAGGATGATTCTGGGCTTGCCCTGGGGCGGGGTAGACCCGCGAGTTCCTATGAAAATGCCTGAGGCTGCCTATAGCCTCAGGCAACTTCTAAGCTACGGGTCTATGTGTGCATCTATCAGTGTCCCACCTATTATTTCCTGACACTGCACTGTTACACTTTTCCAACTAATCGATATTTGTTTTTTCTATCATACTTTCCACTTTCACCAACACTTTCAAATCGATATAGCAAACCTTTTCCGAGTTACTTCTTTTCACTTATACGTCTGCCGGTGTCCCTCCTCGCCCTCCCTATGCCAGAGTTTTTTCATACTGACTACCGTATTTTAAAACATAAAATTAACCAATTTGTTCACATTTCACTTCCTTGGCCCGTGTCCTCCCGTCCACATTGTACATGTCCACTGTTCCTTTATGTTTTTAATTTTGGCTTTTTGTGATGGCTCACGAGAACGAATACATTTTACGTTTTTATAATAAATATGCACAGTAAGGTTACGGTTACGGTGGCTTTGGTCCGTGTTTTTGGGTGATTGTTAAATGTAATGTGGTGATTGTGATCAGTTCGGCACGGTGGTTTGCACAGCTTCGGTCCTTCGCACAGTTGGTGGAATCCCAGAGGCACCTGCAATGAGTTTGACTATTTGTTTTTTGACGCACATTGATTTATTGATTGAAATTTTGTGTAACGATTGTTGATTTTAGGTCCGACATCGAGTGGTTCTTCGGATAGTTCACCAGATTATGATGTGTTCCCATTGACGAAATGTAAGGGTTTTTGGTTTTTGTTACGTTTTTGGTGGCGTTATGCGATGTGTATCGTTTTTGGGTTACTTTTTGAAAAACGTTACACTACGAATTATGTAAGAAAATACCTAGTTACGTTTTGTAGAGTGTTTTACGTTGTGTAATGCTAGTGTTACACGAGCGTTACGTTTGGTGTTACGTTTTCAAAAATCGATTTTTTAATATTTGATGTCAAAATTTTCAGCCGAAACAGTTGTTTGCGATGATTTTGCTCTGAACAACCGCATCAGGGCCCGTAACTCTATTATTGGCGGCTCTATGCGCGTTCCTGGCGGTCTTCCATCAATGTTGCATCTTCGAAACTCCATCCGTTACCGACCCCATCAAGTGAACGGTCCCATCCCAGACGAGGACATTTTCAGTCTGAATGGCTCTGAACGTGGTATCGATGTTCCAACTCCCTTAAATCCACCTCCTCCAAGTGCCCTCCGGCATACCCGTAGCGTTTCCAGCGCTGTTACGCATCGGCCGCCACCATACGGGAACAGCCCATCTCGAAGTGGGACTCCGAACACTGTGAAGCCGCCACCACCGTATCCGGGACGTGTTGGAGTATGTTTTTTCGTCTTTTTCGTTTGATGCGTTTATAATTTTTGACTTTTCAGACCCCAACAACACCAACCAGCTTCCGTCCGAAAGAAACTTCAACGCCAACCCCGAAGGAAGCCAACCCAAAACACGATCCCAGCCCAGCCGCAACGCCAAAACGTGGCACCGGACATTATGAAAACGTCGACCTTCCTTCAGCGAAGCCGAAGCCAGTTATCGCAAAATCCGCCACCGTCCCCGATGGGTTGAAGTCAGCGACCCCCAAGATCAGGACATCTGGCTGGCTGGAGTACGGCTGTATTTAACTTACATTAGATCTTTTGTGTTCTGTTTATACGGTATTTACTCCTTCCTGTTACTTACATTAATAACGAACAAACTTGGTTGTGTTTCTATTCAATACTCCCAAAAACAACCAACTAGCATTTTTTTTCAAACATATTTTTGTTTTGGTTTCACATCCGTTGCCTTTTGTATCTATGCCAAAGTGATTTAATAAACTGCATTTAAAGAATACACAAGTTTGCGTTTTGCCAATCAAATAATGTTGAAATTTTGTATGCATTATTTATTTTGAAAACGAAAGTGCCAATCAATAACCAAGAAACTTAATCCCCCAATTTGTCCTCTTTGGGCACTTTAAATGGAAAATAGAATGGTTCACACTCAGGAGTATCGTAGTCACAGCATAGTTTGTTATCTGAACAAAATCCGAAGGCACCACATTGATTATAGGCAGCTAACTTAAACGGATTGCAAGGATTGCCAACGACGCTGGGATATTCCTTTGCAATTTCTGCCAGTGCTAAACCCCACGGTTTACACCCGGGTGTGCCAAAGTCACAGCATGTATGGTTGCTTTGACATATTCCGTCGAATCCACATGCATCCCATCCATCCGTAGGATAACCGCAAGATCTGTTGGCAACGCTGTCATGTATATTTAGAAGTCGTGTCATCCGAACCACATAACCATCACCGTGACATCCTGGTGTTCTGTAATCACAGCAAGTATAATTTTTTTGACATATTCCAAAGTAGCCACAGGGGTCCCATCCATTCCAAATATGGCCACAAGCCTTGCCGGTAACGCTTTGGGCAAAGATGGGAACAAGCGAGCAAACAGTGATAACAGCTAGAAGAATCAGGAAACGCATCTTGATTTATCTCAAAGAAACTAAGGCCTTCTGAGGTCTACAATGTCGAGAAAGTGTTTAAATAGTGATTTTGAAAGCTTTGAATACGTGATCATCGGTGTTCTAAGGACTAATGATACTTTTAATTGGCTACATTTTTATATTTTGAATTCGAAATGTGATAGCCACGTGCGCTAAACAAAAGAAGAAGTCAGATTATCGAGGTAGTCACATTGGGGTCACATGCTATGCAGTACGGTATCTCGATTTCAAGTGGCGTGATATCAAAATAACGATGGCTTTAATGGTGTTTATAATGGCTTATATTTTTAAAATTTTATTTGAAATAAACTTCCACAGGGTTATAAGTGTCTCCACGTGTTTATTAACATGAATTTTTACCAATAAAACCAAAATACTAATTAATCATAAAAAGTTTTAAAATCCTAGAAAGAATCTTGAAATCCGTTTTCACTTCACACCCTGGTGTACCATAATCACAACATGTAAAATTATCTTGACATATTCCGTTCAATCCGCAAGGGTTCCAGCCATTGAAAAAGGTGCCACAAGGTTTGCCGTTAACAATGTTGTAGGCAAATATAGAAATTTCCAAGCATACAAAAGCGAAGGTCAAAGAAATTAGGAAACGCATCTGGAAGGATCTCGAAGCAACTGTTACATAAGGTGGTTTTGAATTTTGCTACTTTTTAGGGTGCTTTTAAAAGGTGCTATTGGTGGTTTCAAATGATGTGATTTCAGCAGAAGGCTTTAATGTTATTTTTTATTGGCTATGACTTTCATTTTTATGATTGCAATGTGACCGCCACATGAGTTTAGAATGACATGAGTCAGGTTTTTGTTGTAGTATAATAGATTTTTTGGAAGTCTAACATGAGCTGAAGATAGTTTTTTTATAACGGTCTTATTTCCTTACATATAAAATCTTGTTTAAAATTAACTGTCATCGATGTTGTAATCATTATACGTCTTTTGGGTACAAATATTTATACAACATTATCACATGTAAACAACGTTCATCAACCAGGAATCCGATTCGAACATGTCCTCAATGATGGCGGACGTGTAATCCATGGATAGAGGATGAAAGGATCACAGTGAGGATCGTCGATTATGCAGCATCTGTTGTTGACACAGAGCGCATTCCATTCACAACAATCAATATGGTTGTAATAACGACCGCCGCAGGGCTGTTGCCACCATTTACCACGTTCATTCGGTCCGACCCATTGTGATTTGACGGCAAAATCGAAGCTTACAATAACAAGGAATAGAAGTAGAAAGCGCATGTTTGACGGAGACTTCTAATTTTGTATTATTGGGGGTACTTTTATAGGTAAAATCGGCGGTATAAAAAATTAGCAAGAACTCGAGAGGCGTGATCAAGGTTTTAGTTGGTTTTTGGTGGCATTGTAGGCATATCAATTTCACCGCGCTACAAATTGGACAAATGTTTACGTTATTGGATTGAGGGGTGAAAATTCTTCGGAGGCTTACGTGGATAAAAAACTTCTTTTTCAACAGTTTTATCACAGGGCCATCTGATCGTCTTGCCGCTTTCAGTTGATCGCATTTCCGACATACAAAAAGTGCGAGTCATATAAACAGTTTTTTTTGAGAACACGGGTTAGGCTAGGCGTTGAACTTGTACTTTAGCATTCTAATATCGAACAGTTAATTTTCAAGGTTTCAATGCATAGTCAATATTTAAGTTTCAATGATGCTTCAAATTGCCTAGAGCAAATGTCAGTTTCAAATGGGCTCTCCCCGGACCTATGTGATTCTTCATGTACTATTCTAGCCTTCATTTTTCAACACCTCTCGTTTATAAAACTGTACATTTAAGAGAGCGTTTTTGTGTCGATTTGGGATTAAGGTGGGGGCATCCGTCCCCGATTTTTACACTTCAAAATGTTTTAAA
>KB455568.1:395362-414066 GCA_000341325.1 Panagrellus redivivus | reverse complement strand
TGAAAAATTGCGAGAATAGAGCAGTAGGATAAGGCGCTGGCCCCATGTCCCGCGCAAGACCCGTCTGGGGGTTCGACTTCGCTAATGTGCAACTTTTTTAAAAACCTTTTTTTCATACAAAGGTGAACGCAAAAGTAAAAATTAAACATTTTAAAACATTTTTCTACCAAACACATTTTTGTCAAGTCAAAACACAACCCGACCAGGCTTTTGATACAGCGTCGACAGAAAGTATGATCAGATGGCATGGAACCTCCGCTGGAGCGATTGTGTTTCTCAAAGCAGACGCAGATGCGGAATCCTCAGGACCAAGATCTGCTGTAAAGGCACCAGAAGACGAGGTAGCGGAGGAATTTTTTCAATGTGACGCGAAATAGTCTACACTAAAAGGCAGATCTTTATCAATAATGAAGAAACAAAAAAGCTTTATTATATCACGTAATATTAAAAATCCCAATGCACACTCAAGTCATTATGAAGCATAGCAACTAAATCATCGGTACTATCACGGAAGTCAACATCGCCATTCTCGGATTCGACTTCGAAACGGTCTTCATTTTCGGATTCATCCAAGCCTGAACTTTCGCTATTACTTCGCGAGAGCTCTGCGCTAGATGACACTTCAGCGAACAGACTGGTGCAGGCTGATTTGACGGCGGCAACAGCCTTATCAATGAAACTACTCGCTTGGTTACCTCCAGGAACTTGCGACTTTATATAACTCGACACAAGTTGCATGTATGATTGAGCATAATCCAGCACTTTCTGTTGATCCAAATCTTGAAATGCTTCGGCAGGATTGGTCGGAGATGTGGGCGGAGCTTCCGTCATTGTTGCTTCGGCAGTGTCATCAGAATCCAAGAGTTTGGCGTGTTCCAGAAGTTCTAAACAGAGATGGATTGGTATATATACAAATTGAAAGTATTGCCAACTTACGGATCATAGTCAAATTGTTTGCCGTCCCATTCCATCCGAGCAGTGAAACCGTGCGACAAATGCCACACCTAAACGTCAGCATGTTCGTCATTCGAGTGACACAGCGCCGACAGAAAGTATGGCCACAGGGCATGGAAACAGGCGCCCGACTGGTTTGATTGTACTTTTCAACACAGATGCAGCAATGGTTCAGCTGGAAATTCTCGGAGGTACCAACAACCGTTTCATCAGATGGTTCTTCAAACTCTCCATCAGAATCCATCCTCAGGTAGTGAAAACAGAAGACGTAATCAAACAAAAAAGCTTGAAATTCACTCAATTACAAAATGGAATAGAGCAACTCGACCCGCTCCGCTAACACTCTTTTTTGGGTGGGTGTGTCAATTTAGACGTGAGCTGCGTTATCGCCCATCTACCAATGTACAATAAAACGCGTCCTTAAGCGAAACATTACGTCTTGTTCTTAACATTTTACAATCAACTTTATTTCAAATACTAATACAACCACATGGACATCAGTAGACAAACACGTCATTGACATAAAGATCGATAAGACAGATGGGTTAAATAAAGAGTAAGGTCAACAAAGGTCAATAACACTAGTTAAAAGTAAGCTTGAGATTCAGTGTTGCAATATCATAGGGATTAGTTCTTCTTCCGCGGTGTACGGCGAAGAGCGGGAGGCGCTTCGGCTTCGGTCTCGGCGATGGGGGTCATGACAGCGACTGAAAATGCAATTATTAGTAAGGAATTTATATAAAATTGGTAATACGGGACATACCTTTGCGCTTGGAAGCAGTAGCCGTGGTATCAAGATCGACGGATTCAACGGATTTGGTGCGGGAACGAGTGGACCGACGAGGCGTCACGACTTCGGGTTCGACGGAGACTTCTCGGGAGGGCGTCTTTCGGGTGCGTTTGGACGGCGTAACTGTCGGCGGTTCAACGGAAGGCTCACGCGATGGGGTCTTGCGGGTCCGCTTCACCGGCGTCGTGGCAGATGGCTCGACCGAGGGTTCACGGGAGGGCGTCTTGCGAGCGCGTTTCGTCGGGGTAGCTGCCGGGGCATCCTTGTCGACGCTTTCAGACAACGAGGAGTTGCGGGTCTTACGGCCAAGGCGCGTCGTTGTAGAGCTATCGGAATCGGTGACATCGGTGGCACTGGAAGACTTGGCGGCACCACGAGCTGGACGGGTACGAATACGCGACAAAAAGTCGCGGGAAGCTTCGCTCAGATCGGTATTCTCGACAGCGGCAGAAGGCTTGGTAACACGACGGGTAGCACGAGTCGTCGGGGCAGGCGCGGCTTCAGGTTCAGTGATTACCGGCTTGCGAGCACGAGCGGACCGACGGAGGGATGGCTGGGAATCCGGAGCAGGGGAAACGGTTTCAGAACGACCACGAGGACGCTTCTGCGGGGTTGTGAGCGCATCCTGGGTCTCGGCAGCGACTTCAGCTTCATGGGCATGGCGTACACGAGCACCGATGGAGTCATCGGCAAGTTCGGCTTGAACGTGGGCTTCATGGACGCGTTCGCCGATGGTCTCCACTGGGGATTGGGAGCCTTCGGTTTCTTCATCGACGACAACAGACGCATCACCGCCTTCGGGGACATTGTCAGCGTTGGTCGTTTCGACGTCGTCTTCGATCACTTCGTCGTCTTCATTGACATCCTCTTCCGATTCGACAGCCTTCTCCGCAACTGGGGTCACAACTTCGGCTTTCGTAGACACCGGCGTCGTAACTTCAGCCTTCACAGAGGGCGGCGTTCGCATCTCGGACTTGACGGAAGATGGCGAATTGCTGAACACTTCATCCTTCACTTGGACTTCATCGTCATCCACTTCCGAAGCTTGTTCTTCAAAGGATCGCTCGACAACGTCATCGGTGACGGTGGTGGAGGATTCAATGACCACAGGGACTTCAATAGGATAGTCACGGGCTGGCGGTTCAGGGGCTTCGATCGAGTAATCTCGTTCGACAGGCGAAGGCGGGCGTTCCGGTTCATCTTCAACCACTTCAGCGTCAGACGATGGCTCTGGTTCGGCTTCAGCGTCATCTTCGACGAAATCATCAGGGTCTTGTTCTTCGAAAGATGTTTCAACGACCGGAATGTTCGGCAACGTGAAGTGCTGTTCGGAGGTGGATGATTCCTGCGAAGACCGTTCCTGCTTGACTTCAACCGATGCGGCTTCCAAAATTTCACCAACATAGCTCAAAACACTGGCAGAAGGCGATTCTTCCGGGGTGACATCATCTTCCACCGATTCGGGCGTGGGAGTACGCTCAACCGTCTCCATGGGCTCGTCTTCTTGCTCCTCAAAGGACTGCGAAAGATGAGCGGCCAGATCAAACGGCGGGCTTTCCTCCCGTTCCTCCTCGGAGCCATCCTCATCCTGGGTAGAAACAATCGGACTGCCGTCAGCGGAAGACGCCGGAAGCGAAAACTCTTCTTCCGGGAAGTCGTCATCCATCGGGCCGGGGGCGTCAAAGTTCAACGAAGAAGGCTCGTCAGTGAAGTCTTCGTCGTCCTGGATCTCCATCGAGGAATTGAAACTGTCGACCGTTGTGAAGTGATCGGGTTGTGGGGCCTTTTCCTCGTGACGGTTGCTGAAAATGGACATTCCATAAAAACTGAAACCAAGACCAAAAACATGACTTACGGAATCGATTTGACCTCGGAAATGACATCATTGAATTGAAGTCGTGGCTTTTTGACGGAACCAAGGAATCGCGGCTTTTTCTTGTTACTTTTCAGTATCGAAGTCGGCTGTTTGACGGCAGAGGGCTCGGGGGACATCATCATGGTGCGGGAGACGAGTGGGGTCGACGGCGGGGTACGCGTGATCATACGAATGCGTTCCCACTGCTTTTGACTCACAGCACTGCAAAATAAAACGTTAAAAATAGGAACAAAAGTGCGTAAACATGTGTGGCTGCAATGTTTCGTTCGTTGCAGCCCCCCAATCAATCGTGGGAACGAAACAAAACTGTTAAAAAACGAAAGATGGGAGGCAATTGAATCGGTAGGGGCTGGTTGTAAACGAAATCGAATCACTCACTTGTTATCCAACTCGGAATTAACGACCGGTGACAGTGAAACGTCGCCCTTGCTGGTCGTGGCCTCGGTACGGTTTTCTTTCGGCGTTTCGAGCATGTCTTCCTCGGTGAAACGACGGAACGATTTTGCGGCCGGGGTATCGACGAAGACGGGCACCTTGCGTTTGACCGGAGTTGCGAGACGGAATTCATCGTCGTCGATAGGCTCGACAATGACGTCGGAACGCTTCCGTTTGTGGTCTAAACGGAAGGGCTTGGCTGCCTTTGGCGTGGTTTGCTCGGCTGGCATTGGCTCTTCGGTGCCGGTTTTCTGGTTGGTGGATGCCCATTGACGAACCTTGTTGATGAGATCCGCATTATCGACGAACAGGAACGGGAATTTGTTCTTGATATCGGTGACGAGGGCACGAGATTGCTTGGCGACGGCGGATTCTTCGCCACGGGGGAATTCGGCCTGGAAAACGAACATTTGGAATAAAATTATAAATGAAAAGTGATCAAACTTACAGGAACGATCAACTCGTAGCGACGCTTCTTGATGACATTGATGTTCCAATGATGCAAGCCATCAGGCAACGACAAAAACTTCTCTCGAGCTTCTTCCACAAGCTGGTTAGAAGTCAATGGGAGCGTAGCAAAGTCCTCGGCCGTCGTCATTGGCGGAGCTTCATCAGCCAAGGCCGCTTCACAGATTGCACGGAGCTTTTGGTCCTGCGGATTCTCGGGTACAGCAACGACAGACGTGTCGGCGTTGTACATCTTTTGGATGCGATCCTTGACGACCTTCAGCTTTTCGGGGTGGGTCGGGCAGAGCAGGGTTTCGATGGTGTAGATCCATTTCTTCTGAAATGACAGGAAATTGAAAAATGTATATAAAAAAGTCAAAACGTACCACCGGAAAGACCTCACAGGCCTCAACATCACACAAGTAGTACCCGAAAAGCACTGTCTTCGCGACAATCGACAGGTTCACATTGATCAAAACACCCAGCCAGGCCGAGAAATCTGTCGGGGGATACCACTTATCAGCGGCTTTTCCGTCCCAAATTTCGGAATCTGGAATCAGGGCGACACATTCCTCGATTAAACGGATCACAGCCAGCTTGTCGGCTGATCGTTGCACGCGTTCTCGGAACTTTTCGCGAAGTTTGGCATTAGCAGCGGCAAAGCAGACGGTATGTGGAAGCATCTTCAACTCAATACCGAGATCAATGCCCATGCTGTAGAGATTCAGGCCATTGGAGACAGTCTGCGCGATACGGTAGTTCTTCGCGAGTTCATGTTGTCCTTGGCTTTCGGCACGATCGACCAGAGTCTTCAGCAGTGAACTAACATTGAAGAAGAATACATGCGAGCAATTGATGTACTTCAAAGATGTATGGGAAATGCCGCCGCCTTGAAGAAGCGTCTCACAGGACTTGTCCAGGGTGATCTTGGCTACGTCGACTTCCTTGTTCAGCCATCGCGCGACAAACTTCAAATCCTCGTTGCTGGTGGATTCGCGAAGGATGAATTCCCGGATGCATTGATGGAAGCGATGTTTGAGCAGCATAGTGAGCAAGTAGTAGCGTGGATCGTTGGCTTCATAGGGCAGATCAGCAAGGCCAAGAGCGTGGGACTTGATGCAGACGACGGCCGGATTCTTCCAATTCTCCTCAAACTTATCCGAGCATTCCTTCAAATGTTGTCGCTGGATGGAGTCTATCGTGAAAGACTGGATGGCATCGCGTGTGAGAACTTTCATCTTCATCGTGTACACTGATGGATAGAAAAGTTGATCCGTATTCTCAGTGCCGACGGAAACGAATGGATGCACGGATTCCGGGATGACTTGAAGGTCGAGAATCTCAATCTGCGTCAAATCAATACTTTCATCACTGTAGAATCCGGCACAGCATGGGACTTGCTTCAAGGAGGTACGATCGGAGATGAGCTTGCGGGGAAGACGCTTGTAGTAGTACTGATTCATGTCGAAAATGCAGCCATACAGCTTCGCGGGAGTCTCACTGTTGATCCAGGTGATCATACTCAGGGAAGACGACTTCAACGTCGGGTTAGGGTTAGAATCGTTCAATTCAGCGGAAACGGGCGACGCTGCGAGTTGGTTACGGTCAGTCTGGATGGTTTTGACGTTGACGAATTGCATGAATCTGGGCAGCATGAAGTTAAGACCGAAGAGGAACATGGGGTTGTTAAAGTCCTTCGCGTTGAAGTGTTCATCGGTCCAGGCGACGTTACAGGAGATTGCGGAGGCTCTGAAACCAAACATTTAGCATTAAAAAGTCCCAAAATAGTAAAAAAACGAACCTGTCATTCCGGGTAATCAAAAACCAAAGATAAAAGCCGCCTCTCGGATCATCATCAGCATGAGTTTCGATGATTCCCTCGATAACACCCTCGCAAAAGAAGTGCGCATACGGTCGCTGTGTTCGAAGGCTCACCATGTAGATGCCGCCAAAGTTGAAACCCAACAAAACGACCCCACAACTCGGCATGAATGACATCGCCGTGACGAAGAACTCCTTCTTGCTGCCTTTGTGGTATTTGCCGTCATCGGCCTGGAAGTTGAACGTATCTGGAGCTTCTTTGGAATAGAAAGCGCGACCCAGGACTATAGTATTCGCGGGCCGATGGATCTTATTAGGATCGGGCGAATCTTCATCAGTGATGCCGAGATGGAATAGGACAGCCCCGATGGAATAGACGCTGATAGCCGCGACGTGGGGCCAGTTCTTCTTGAATGTTTCGGAGAGGAGATCGACATGGGAGGGGTAAGTGGCGCCATCGATCATGGTTGCGATGGAGTTAATCTGAAAGTTTATATATATATTGATAAAATGGAAGGAGGTAGACTTACAGATCCGACGGAGGACACCTTCCGGATGATCTCCTTCTTCGTGAGGGACACATACGCGACGTAGAAGTGCTTCTCGGCTGTGGGGTCGTTTACGGCGACAAGCAGACCCGGACATTTATCTAAAACCTCCCATTAGTTGATCTGGAAGCATAGAATCCAAAAATGACTCACCATTCAACGCAAAATAACAACAATCAATGACATTAGCGCTAGCTCCAAAGTCAATCGTACAATACAGCACATTTGACTTGAAGACCGCCAAAATATTGCCCGTAGCACCGTAGAAGTAGCCCGTATCCGTACCTAAACAGATGGTGAGATAAAATATATATAAAAATGCCCTAAAAAGGACGGAACTTACCATTCGAATTGAGGAAGCCGCCTTTTTCAAAGCTGGACCCAACGAGTTCGCGCGGAATCGTCAAAGTCGTCGGTCGACTACCCGTCGAGACGTAGCACTTCTGCAGGTACTGCGGGGATGTCATCCTGCGGAAGTTGCCTCAAATGATATCAGTGATAAAGGCGGATTTGATTGACGAAATACGCAAGAGTTAACGAGGCTTTTCAAAACGCACAGCGAAACGGATGTCTCGGTGCGTGCAGCCCCCGCCAAAAACATTCGTGGTGGGAGTACTGAGGGGTGCTTTTGCGAGAGGGGTCGTCATCATTTTGAGAGACAGTTTTGGTCGTTCTTATTTCGTGAATTTGAGGGCTTTGATTCCAACTTTTTTCGGTGTTTTATATCTTAAATTGTAGATCTGGTCATCATGTTCCTTACCCGTAGTGAGTACGATCGCGGTGTGAACACATTTTCGCCGGAGGGACGACTTTTCCAAGTAAGTGCGGATTTTCAACTTTTTCGATGAAATTATATATAAAATTTTCCCCTTTCAAGGTCGAATATGCCATCGAAGCCGTCAAACTCGGCTCCACCTCCCTCGGTATCCGCACCAAGGAGGGCGTCGTCCTTGCTGCCGAGAAACGCGCCAACAGCAAGCTCATGGTGAACGAGGCCATCGAAAAGATCTCCAAAGTCGATCAACACGTCGGAGTAACCTTCGCTGGACTCATCGCCGATTCCCGTACCCTCGTCGAACGCGCTCAAGTCGAATCCCAGAACTTTTGGTTCACGTACAATCGCAAGATCCGCGTCGAGGATGTCACCCAATCCGTCGCGAACTTGGCCCTCCAATTCGGCGATGACGACGTCAAGGCGTCCATGTCCCGCCCCTTCGGTGTTGCCATGCTCTTCGCGGGTGTCGACGGCAATGGGCCGCAACTCTTCCATCTCGACCCATCCGGCACCTTCATCGAATGCCAGGCGAAATCCATCGGAGCCGCTAGTGATGGCGCCGAGCAGAACTTGAAGGAGCACTACCACGAGAATATGACCCTTCGCGAGGCACTGAAGATCGCCATGACGATCCTGAAGCAAGTCATGGAGGACAAGCTCACCAGCAGCAACGTGGAAATCGTCACGGTCGTGCCGGTGAACGATAAGAACGGCAAACTGACCGGCGAGTTCAAGCGACTCACCAACGACGAGCTCCAGGCACTGGTCAGCGACATCTGAAGCTGCTTTTTATATCTTTCTACGGTATGTGACCCTGATCGTGAAACTGGACCCGGCTGTTAATCTCTCCTTTTGTATTGATGGGTTTTATTTATTTTTAAGTACATAAACGTGATGATTCATTTATAAAGCGATTAACTGTGACCCATGAGGGTTGTTATCAGTTCCGATGCATGTTTCTTGTGCGAGAACTTCTGAGTCAGATGCCTATTGTTTAGAAATGCTATTTTTGTAATTTCGGTTTGATTTAATTACACCAATTTGTCCAATTAGGTCCTTTCACGCGGAAAACGTGCACCGACACGTCTTATCACACCGGAAACACCTTCTTCTAGACATACATAGTTAGCCAATAGCCATCAAAAACTTATTTACAAGCATCACTTCCGGCGTTTCGGGTTGTGATAACCACAGCATCGGCGCCCATAAACACAGTCAGCTTCATGGCCATGGGAAAAGCAAGGATTGCCCCATTAAAAACAGAGTGCGATCTTGTTTGTTATCGACGCCTGATGCCCCTACGGGCGGAGACAGCCCATTTCGGGACAAAAAATGTCTTTACAAAGATGGGATGCGTGCACCTGAGGGGGGCCATTGACGTGAGTCTTCTTCACTGTTTGTGTTTCTGATCAGCGGTTTTGTTCTTCATAGCGAACAGGCCGTTTTTTAACAATGACGTCGCAAAAATTAAGCTCGATGGGCTGTTGTATTGGAATGGCAGGTGGTAGTGGCGGTGTTTTCGAGGATGAAAGTGGATTTGAGTATGAGTACATGCCGACGGCTAAGGTGGGTTACTGTAGGGGTACTGTAGATGTTGTTTTTTTGGTAATTGGCTTAGATTGGGATCGGAATTGAAGTGTTTTGGGGATGTGATAGCCCGCAATGTGCGAGTCCAGTCGACACATAGACACCCTGGGGCGAAGTGTGTGCGCGCGCACGCTTCGCCCCTTCTTCCTCATGTGCGTCGTCACCTTAGTGTTGGCTGGCGCTGGCGGACCCGAACAGAAAATGCGTTCCAGTTCGTCGCCTCGGTCGTCCGTGATTCGATATTTCGGTTTGCTCGATTCCGTCAGCAACCTCGAAACCACCCAACTGGAGGCTCAGGATCGTATGCATATATCGATTGATTCGTTTTTCCGTGACCAGCGCCCCCTGAGGTTGATGTTGTTTCCTAGTCAGCTCCAGCCCATCGGGGAGGCTATTATATAAACATTGAACCAACACCAACCACCAAACGATTGTCATGTGGCTTTGGCTAATTTGGAATTGAACCATTGTCGTTTCAGCTCATCGTAAACTCAGCCCTGCATGCCCGCGACATCGTCATGTCAGCGTCGACGGCGACATCAGCTCGGGTGCCTCCGTTGCCGTTGAATGGAAAAGCGTTTCGGCATCGACAGGCTGAATGTGAGCCACTTTATTATCATTTTATCATTACAAAAGTGAACTTCAGCCACCTCCCTCGCATCCCAGTCCATCCCCTATCGAAGTTCTTCCCAGACCAATGTAGCCACCAATGGCAACTACTTCCGCAATCGTAAGCATAAATCCATAAATAACCAACAAGCGTTCACTTTTTGTAATTCCAGTCCCCATCCCCGGCAGTTCCTCCCAAACTTCCGCCTCCACATCGACCACCACCATCTCTTCCGGCCCCAGCAACTACGCCACCCTCCAATCGACAACCTCAACCTCAGAAGTCCGCTACCGTACCCCCAGTGATGCCAGACAAGCCCCGGTGACTGCCATCCGATCACGGCCATCAGCATCCAGACAAAAAGATGCCAATGGCGAGTACTTTATCGCGAGTGCGGTCAAAGACTTCGAAGGCGACGAAAACTTCAACCGAGGGTCGAAAATATATATCAAAGGCACACTTCCCCACGATGCCGGCCTGGTCTACGTCGCTATGGAGGTCGATGGCAAGCCGGGAACGTTCTTCCCGGCACCTAAAAGCTGTCTTCAACCGATCGGCCCGAAGGCTCCGTTAATTGATCCATCTGAGATCACGTTGAAGGAGTCGATAGGAAAAGGGTCCTTTTCTACTGTATATAAAGCGCTTTACAAGGGAGAGGTAAGAGTTCGCTACAAAAACGCCTATAAACTTCGGCATTTAGACGGTAGCCTACAAAAAGCTCGTCCGCCACGGCGAAAAAGGCTTCGAAGACGCGTGTCGTGAAGCGGAGCACCTCAACGCCATGGACCATCACAACATCGTCAAGGTAGTCGGTGTCTGTAAACAGGTCGAACAGGGCTCCGGCAATCTTCGCATCATTCGTGGCGCTCTGGTCATGGAGTACTGTGCCGGAGGGCAATTGGTCGACCTCATCATGGGCCATGATTTCCATCCACCACTACGGGTTTTGATCAGTTGGGCCCTTCAAATAGCGAATGCCCTGTGGTACATGCATTCCCATCAGACGATTCCGATCTGTCATGGCGATGTCAAGCCGCATAATGGTGAGAATTTGAGGCTAAACTGAAGTTTTATGAGGATTCTCACGTTTCTAATGCTGCGTGTTTACAGTTTTGATCGTTGAACAACCGTGCAAATGCAATGACCAACTATCGTGTGCCAATGATTCCTCAAAGTGCCGAATGTGTGGTCTGTGTCGTGCAGATCATTTGACTTTGAAAATGACTGATTTTGGGTTAACTAGGAATATGAATGATGATACAAAGTGGGTTTTCACACTTTTTGAAGGTTTTTTATTGATTGGTTTGATCAAATCGATAATGGATCGATATCGGATTATCGATTTTTTGCTTTTTCTTCCTGAAAATCGATCTTTTTAGAACCTCCGGCTCCAGCGCAGTCCCCGGCACCGCCCCCTACGTCTCCCCAGAAATGGTCAACCTCGAAATTCTGCCCGCATCAGATGTCTGGTCCTTTGGCGTCGTTCTATGGCAAATGTTGACCAAATCAGCCCCCTATGCCGAACTCAAAGACCACAAAGACTATCTTCTCTATGCAATCGCAACACAGAACATCAGTCTCCAGATTACGGATGACTGCCCAAAAGAGCTAGAAGACATCCTTAAAGCATGCTGGCAATTCAAGGCCGAAGATCGACCCACCATGGAGCAAGTAATCGAAATGCTTGAAGCCGCGCGGACCCATGATGACTCTCAATTCTTCATGAAATGCGACCCAATCGCTCTCGAACAGCTTATCAAAACGATCACAGTCATGCAGAAGCAATGGGTCAAGAATCCCGAACCCAAAAGCCACCACCGTGCCAAAGCCGACAAAACAAAAGTAAAAAAGTCAACTGAAAAACTGACCATTGGCCCTCCTGAAAATTTTCAACACAAATTTGCGATCCAATATAGCGGGAATGGCTATCATATTCATGAAAGTGAGTTTTTTCGTTGATTTGAGTGTTGTATTTTCGTTGTTAGACATCTGTGACGTCAAATGTTTCGTAACTTTGGTCGTATACTGTAACCGTGGTTGTCGTCCTTTCAGAGGATTCTTCGGAAGTGCATTCACCGTTTAACACGCTGCAGAAGAAGAAAAACACGATTAGCTTCCATAAATCAACGCCCGAATTAAGTTTCACTGCGCCGTCCGAGGATACAACCCCCTCAGGGCAGCACACGTTGGAACGGACGAAAGCTGTTCGTCGTCGACAGCCGCTCCATCTACGGGAGGAGTCTATCGTGACTGAAACACTGTTTTCGAAAGGCTTCAAGAAAACCAGTCTCGGGATCCCGACCGATGGCGGCAATGAACCGCATTATGATGAAACTACCATCGAAGTTGTGGCAGAAAAAGGTACGTACACCCTGCCTGGGGGCTGATAGCGCTTATCACTTACCATTTTGAAGCTTCTTTTCATTGTTTGATAGTGGTGGTTTCATTTGAGTGTGTGACGTGGCAACTTATGTTGGTCTTTTGTTTTCATCTCTTAATGGTGGGTTTTCAGACGTTCCATCGGCGATTCGGACGACCCCGCGCCCTTCTCACAGTCGATCGCCGTCTTCGAATTCAAACTTCTACGTACATCCATCTGGTGAACCGACGGCCCAAACAGCCTACGACACGGCTACCATCAGGTCAAACACTTCGGATTCGTCGTCCAGCTCGGTGCCATGGACGACAAAGTTGCGGAAGATTATTCAGCCCTACAAAAAGGAGAAGCATCATAATTCTAAAAACAGTGTCGTTATCGGTGGATCGTCATTCGATGATAGTGATGCCAGTCCGAAGGCTCATTTGGTCAAGAATCCGAATGGGGAGGGCGCTTCAAGCCGGTTTCAAAAGAATGAAAACAGAGTTACGCAACGGCATAGAGGAAGAAGTGTCGGTCCGGATTCGATGACGACGACGCCGACTAGCGGAGCGACTACGCCATCGACGCCGCATTTGAGGACCGGGTCTTTCATCGATCCGGACCAGGTTATCGCTTTCCCGAAGTCGCCCAATGCATCGACTTCGCCGGTGATTGCCCAATCCGTGCCGCAATTGGTGACGGAATTTCCGCCAGAACCTGAAGAAGCCGCCCCGACGATTGTCGTTCATGGCAGATCCAAATCCAATGATATAAACGTGAATTCTGTCACGCCAACACGGGAATACATGGATTTGCTAGCTAATAAGATCGGCAAACTCGATGTTGTCAACAATCCCAGTTATGTCGGTTTCGGTAAAGCCCCCATCGCGAAACCAGAATCCAGCTTAACCCCAGAAGGCCCGACTCCATCAGTTACAGCCGTCCGAAACGCCTATGAAAAGTTGACAGCCACGGTGCCGACCCTGCCCACAAGGCCGCCCCGTTCGACGGAAATCGCCGTCGCTCCACCGGTAACACGCCCACGCACTTCCACGACGCCGTCTTTAATGTCGAGCAATGCCCCTACATCTACGGCATCATCAGACCTGCCGACAACCCTGGCGCCCGGGTTCAAAAGTTCACGGTCATTGTCATCCGGGTATTTGACACTGGATTCACAGGCATCGAGGACACCCTCACCGAAACCTCCACCTCCTGATCCACCAAAACAGGCAGATAGCGACTTGCCGACATCGGCGGCGCCATTGTTACAACGACCGACAACATTGAAGTTGCATCCGAGCAAGCCGGCGGCGACAATTCAGCGGTCAGATGCCTATGTCCAAATCAAAGGAAACACGCCTCGACGGAATTGATGGGGTCTTTGAAATGGTTGTGCCAGTACTAGTGTAAAGTGCAATGTATAGCTTTGGTTCTTCTCTGTGATTTCATTCATGCTGTGAATTTTTTGTTTTTTCTGGTGAAATAAATTTGATTATTTTGAAGTTTGAGGTACCTACTTTGTCG
This sequence comes from Panagrellus redivivus, assembly GCA_000341325.1. Taxonomy (NCBI): domain Eukaryota; kingdom Metazoa; phylum Nematoda; class Chromadorea; order Rhabditida; family Panagrolaimidae; genus Panagrellus; species Panagrellus redivivus. The sequence continues at coordinate 400,337 of KB455568.1, read as the reverse complement.
ATTTGAGATATCTGATCCGTTATGATGAAAAAATCTGAAATTTGACTTGGTTTGCGACTTTTTTTTTCTCTCGGATCAGTTTCGGATCACCGGATCGTTTTCGGATTTACGGATCCGACATCTGCAAATAAACATTTTTTATGTTTTTTTGACTTCGCTATAATGTCTTTACCATTTTGGCAGTTTCGGATCATTGGATAACCTTCGGATCGCCCTCGGATCAGTTTCGGATCGACGGATCCGACATCTGAAAAACAACTTTTTTGATGTTTCTTCGACACCATCGAGTTGTCTTTACCCCTTGCCGCAATCTTGAATTATCGGATTAGCTTCAGATGGTCTTCGGATCTGTTTCGGATCATCCGAGCCGAAAATTTCAAAATTGCTGTCCGTGAAGCGCTGTTTATGGCAAACCTAATTTTCGCCATGAAAAGTGTCAAAAATGTTTCGAGATCCTTCAAAATCGATCAAACTGAATGCAAATTTCTGACTGCCCTTGGCCTCGAATCGTCTTCGGCCCCAACAGACCCCCTTCACTTTCATTGACCCCCACCAAAGAGAACCATCTCGCGGCCCGACGGTGCCATAACCCGGCTCCAACATGGCCAAGAAGGACAAAAAAGACAAAGAGGAGAAGAAGGACGGCGAAAAGAAGGAAGGTGGCACGATCACCCAGCAAGACGATGAAGTCTCCATCACCGATGATGTCCGTGGCGCGGATTACTATCACGGCCTGGTGCCTCGGGTCGATATTGAACCTCTGTTGAAGAAGGATGGCGACTTTCTGCTCCGGAAAACTGATAACAAAGGCGAGTCTTGTCAGTATCTTGAGTTCCTTTACTTTTGGCCCTTCTTTTCGGTTAAAATCTTTTGTTATCGATAAAATGGACCCCATTGAGCCTACTGTAGGAAGCACAAAAAGCAGCTTGATGGTTGACACTATTTTCAGGCCAAATCGTGTTGGCCATCTCGGCGTTCCACAATGACCGTGTGTGCCATTTCATGGTGAACCAGGACGTGGATAACAGCTTCTACATTGAGGAGCATCATGAGAAAAGTGTTAGTGATCTGATCCAATGGCACATGCGAACGAAGACGGCACTATCGACGGAGACTGGGTGCAAGCTTCGGACGCCGATTGAAAGGCCTAATTGGTTGTTGAATCACGATTCGCTACGGTTTGACTGTGCTTTTTTGCCCTTTTCATTTCAAAAGATGACTTCAGGCTCAAAAAGAAGCTCGGTGAAGGCGCCTTCGGTGAAGTCTACCTCGCCGAATTCAGCGGTGCCACCGGCAAGAGCGAAGTCGCCGTCAAAACGATGCGAGATGAAGCTTCACGTGAAGCGCGCCTAAAATTCATGAAAGAAGCCCGTCTAATGCGAAAATTTGCGCACAAACATGTAGTCAGAATCTTCGGGGTGGCCGTCCACGAAAATCCGTTAATGATTGTCATGGAATTCTGTACGGGCGGAAGTTTAGTGAGTTATTTGCGGAAGAACAAGGAAAAAATGTCGCTCGGAACCAAATTGCGCTTCGTCACGGAGGCTGCGGACGGATTATGGTATCTGGAGCGGATGAAGTGTATTCACAGGGATATTGCGGCGCGTAATTGTCTTCTCACCGGGAAGAACGAACTTAAAATCAGTGATTTTGGCATGTCTGATGACAAGATGTCCCTCCAGGATGATAAGATCGAAAAAGTGCCGGTCAAGTGGCTCGCGCCGGAAACGATGCAACAGAGGTTGTATTCGACTTCGAGGTAAGCGTGATCCATCAAATTGAAACATAATTTTATCGATTTTAGTGACGTCTGGTCATACGGTATCATGGTCTGGGAGGTCTACAGTGAAGGCGCCGATCCGTACCCCGGCTGGACGAATCTCCAGACCCGTGCCAAGGTCGTCATGCACGATTACCGCATGGAAATGCCGAAGGACACCCCGAAAGCCGTGTCAACACTTATCGCGCAATGCTGGGAGAAGGAGCCGGGGAAGCGGCCCAATTTCGGCACCATTTACAAGAAGCTGAAGGAAATCAACAAGAAGGAGGACAGCACCATGGGTAAGACATAACCCAGACGCCCAAAATTCCGGCATAATCCGTATCCAAGCCAATTTCTTCAATAATTATTCCATGAGACCAATAAAGCGCAAAAATACAAATAGTATCTATTAATTTTAAAGTTTCAAGTTATCTACAAATGTATGCTTGTATCTGCTGGGTCTGCCAATTCGTCCAATATCGCCACAATACTCGGATCTGGCGCGGGATGTTGTGTTGGGAATCCAAAACCTCCGATGACGCTGGCTAAGCGTGCGTATTCCGCAGTGACGCTGAGATAGCCGTAGGATTCGGTCATGTTTTCGAGGATTCTGGTCAGGGAAGTTCGAAGTTCTTGGAAAGTTGGTCGATCGGCGGGATCGGAGGACCAAGTTTTTTTCATTAATGAATATCTAAAAATGTTTCAGAGGTAATTTACAAACGTTTTTGTGTTTTGAAGTTTAACATTGTATGCGCACCCAGTGCGCGCACGCACGCACCGGGTGCGCGGTTGCGCGCTACTACACAACCGATTTTTTTGCAATTTTGACATTCTTTTCGCGGTTACATAGTGTGAAAAACTTACAATTCATCATCACACATAATTGGCTGCTCCAAACGGTGACCATTCTTCAAATGGGTGGCCATATCGGCAGGGTCTACAGTAGGATAGGGCAGGTCGCCGCAACTGAGAAGTTCATATAGAAAAACGCCATAGGACCAGCTGAAACGGGAAGTATGTCGCTTAAACTTGAAAACAACAAAATGTAGGCAAATCACAGTTAGTTTTCTAAACATTTGAATATTTCTGAAACTTTTTTTTTGATGGATTTCAATCCAAAAACATTAGAAAAGGTTTTACGCCTCTGCTTTTTTTTCCATCTAAATTTTAATTTTGAAACGCATAAATATAGTGCGCTAATTCCATCAGTATAAATAAAAAAAATTTGTTGATTTTAATCCAAAACCGCAAATGCAAAAATGTTCGTATACGTGACTGCCGTCAAAAGTAAGCAAAATATTGCCGCTAAAACTCACACATCGCTTGCCGGCGAAAATTCCGCTTGCGTTAACGCTTCCAGCGCCATCCATTTAATCGGAAGTTTGCCGCCTTTAGTCGTGTAGAGCGCGTCTTCCGAGTGTCGACAAAGTCCAAAGTCGCTTATCTGTAAAAGACAAATGAATTCACGGTCCACTAATCTGGCTCCAAAATGCACGCAGAACCGCCAGCTTTTCACCCCTTTTCCCGGAACTTCTTCTCACCTTTGCGACCAAGTCGTGGGTAATCAACACATTGCGGGCTGCTACGTCGCGATGGATGAAATTCTTGGACCCGAAATAGATGAGGCCATCCGCGACTTGCCAGGCGAAGGACAATAGATCGCGAATGGTGAGATGGACATCATCGGGTTTGAGGGGGCTCGGAGAATCTGGGAGGAAGTCGGATCGATGTCGTCGGAGGAGGCTTAGAAGGTCGCCATTGGCACAGAATTCGATGACTAAAAGGGGCTCATAGCCGAGGGTGATGCATCCGACCATGGATAAAACGTGGGGGTGATAGCCGAGGCGCTTCATGAAAGATATTTCGCGGAGGAGGTCTTCTCTACAAGTTTTAAGAGTTACAGTAACCCAGATTGAAAAGTAAAGGCTTACTGGGCTGATTCATCGGCATGGTTGTAAAGCATCTTAACAGCGACTTCAGTCGACGTGCTATCTGAGTTTTCTGTCGCAAAGTTGAGGGATTTTCGGACCAAAAGAAGCGGATTTCGACCGGTTAAAACGCCTTTGTAAACAATCGCAAAGGCGCCATTCCCGAGTCGATGCGTTTTGTGAATGACCAAGTTTTCTGGTGACAATTCCCAGCTATCAGTCACTGCTGAAACTTTTCGGCTTGTCGGGCTCGAAAGATAGTCATTTGACATCGCAGGTCGGCCACCGGATTCTGTATTCCGGAAGCGAGCATTTATGAAACTGGAATGAAAACTGTAACTGTTGGTAGTAATTTTGCGAAAACTTACTTTAGCCTCAATGCAACGAATCTATACTTAAGTTTACAAAGACAAATACCACCACAACAGATAGCTAGAAACATAATAGTTGAACAGACAACAATAATCGATATGTACAAAGCTGAAAGTTATCAAAATCAACAAACTTAAACTCGCCAAAGCTAAAGCTCACCCTGATTACTGATATTAGGCCCTTCTTGATGTTCTGGACCCTTCGGAGTCGTATACAATGGGGCAGGAATCTCTGTATTGGCCATAAAAGGATTGACTGTCGATCCATTGTACGTATAATTGCTATCAAATGATGGATCAATGGTCGTCGTAAAGTTGTTCAATAAAGTTATAACGTCCATAATGTATTCAAAGAAAGCCCGTTACAGAAAGAAACCCAAGCAAAGTCAAAAGTGAACAGTCATTGTCACCGCTTTGCAGCACCTCGAAATGTCCTTGGTCGGATGCTTATCAGTATGAGCCTCTCTTGACGCTTTTCCTCATCAGGATTAGCTGTGGGGGTGTCAAGGACGATGCGATGCAGCACATACATGAGCACCACACCACAATGATGGTTGGGTGATGAAGGGCAATGAGTTTAAGCAGGGTGTGACCACAACTGTGTTATGAAACATGGATAACGACGACTTATCAGAAGCCGAAAATATACATGCAAGGTGCGGGTTTTCGTCATCGATTTGGTCATGGGTGACGTCGTTGATACTTTTAAAAACTGCAATGCTTTTTGTTTGAATCATTTTAGGTGCCAATTGTGACTACAGTATACCAGACACCTAAATTGATACCTTTGAATACGCTTTTCGATGGATCTGAGAAATGCATGATAAAAGTTTTTGTCAAATAAGACTAAATGTTCAAATTTCAAAGTACAAATACACAAATTTTTATTTTTCAGACACCTGTTTCCTGCAATT
>KB455568.1:354901-369739 GCA_000341325.1 Panagrellus redivivus | reverse complement strand
TCTCAAAACAAAAAAATATATATAAATCCATACAAATCAATCGTTGATTTGTCCCGTCCGACTATAACGTACGTAACCCCTGCCTTAGCAGGTTCGACTTCCCAGGCCATCGCCACCCCTTTTGTCGTGTACAGTAGTCATTATTCTATCAAGTTTATGAAGCATAGGGGATAACATGAGGTTACGATAACGAGGGGCCCTTCCTCACAGCCCGAGGCTGGAGGAGGGGAGATAAGCTACAGGCAAAGAGAGGTAGGAGAGGTAAGGGGGTGATAGAGTCTAGGATGTAGTCTCCGAGTGAGTTGATAAAGGGTTTCAGAGGGGGGCTTATAAAGGTTCACCCGAAGGCGAAGGACCGCCCTTGAGAACATTCTCGAAGGCGATCTTACACATCTTCAGGACGATAAGACAATTCATCTTACCGCCTGTTGGTGTACCTCTGAATACAAATGGGTTGATTAATGAACGCGAACGATTGAAATCCCCGCTTTACAGCGCACAATGAGCACAGAATCCGATGCCGCTGTCGCGGCCCCTGTTCCTGCGCCCACGCGCCTGTCTAGCGAGGGAGGTCAGCCTTTCGGCTTTTCCTTTTACAACGAGATGATTAATGAGAGAGGCTCTGACCCAGAACTCTATCTAGTTAAACTAAGATCACACAAATATAGTTAAGTTATTCATTACAATTATTTGCGTCACTTGGCCAATTGGAAGCTATTTTTGATCATAAATAGGTGGTTTGGAAATTTCTGCACGCTCAGTATTAATTATGTTTATATAAAAAGTAAAATAAAAGACCATTTTAAGCATGAATTTCATCCAAAAACTGCCTATTATTACAGTCCAAATTGCCATCTTCAAAGTGCACGCACACACTTGGCAAAATGTCCCCAACGCACAATTACATAAATAAAAAAAGACAAGCCTGTGCGGTCCGTCTGGTCTCTCTTTGCCGCTGGCAGTCGCTTCGTTTCAGTTTACATTTCCAATATCCTGTTTCAATGCCAAGTTTAATCAATCCCCACTTCCAGGGCGCCTTTAACCAACTCCAACCATGACCGATAACCGCCTCGTCAAACTGGGTAATCTGCTCGAGTCGAAGAACCGCACGATCCGCAATGAAGCTGCCAGTGTTCTCGGTCAGATCCCCTTCACCAACGTCTATCTCCTTCCGACACTGAGGAAGTTCCTCCACAATACGGCCTGGGACACTCGTGTTAGTGCGGCATTAGCTTTGGGCTATGTTTTGAAGGGAATGCCAGCGGCAACGGGCGTCAAAGTCGAGACGATTCCGAAGGCTTCCGGGATTGAGGATATGGATTTGGTGGCAGTTATCCGGGATTATCGGTCTTTGTTGTGGTGAGTTATATATCTTTTTTTGGATTGGAGGCAATTTGAAAACTGTATGAGTTAGATTTTATTGATAAAATCCACTTTCCAGCTCGGAAGGCGACGAATTATCAGCCCCAAGCGTCAGAATCTCAAAACAACAACAACGACTAAACATCGACAAGCACCTTAATTTGCAAGCCAAGATCTACGGCAGCAAAGCCTTCTTACAAGACCACGATATTGATCCATCTTTGATCCTGCCCTCGGATAAAAGCACTTGTTACGACAAATTGGTGGGTTTTTATGACTTAAATTTCACATTTTATATATAATTTCTTCATTTAGGAACTCACAACCCAACTAGAATCCATCGAAATCGACCCATCCGGCCAAGTCGATGCAGCTTTTGGAGAGCTTATCAAATTCGTTGTCTATGATATGGCCAGCCCGAAATGGCAGATGCGACACGGTGCTTTTTTGGCGTTGAATGAGGTTTTGACGCATGCTTTTGAACGGTTTGTTTCACTTTTTGGGACATTTTTATATATAATTTATATGTTGTGTGTTCAGATTACCACCCCAATGGATAGAAACCCTGGTCCAAAGAGTCCTCGAAGTCCTGGCTTTAGACCGATTCGTCGATTTCGTTACCGGATCGAATTCAATTGCACCTGTCCGCGAAGCCGCGGCGCAGTGTCTATGCCTTAGTTTGTGCAAATTGGCACCTGATTCGAAGCTGATACCCCATGTAATACGATTGTTGAAAACTTTGTTGGATTTGAGCGAGGATTCGGTTGGTTTTTGCGATTTTCTTACTGTAGTTTTGTAAACTGTAATTTTTACGTTCAATCTTTTGAAGTCAAAAAATGTTTACCAATCCCAGTTACAGTTCTGGCAATGCCGCCAAACGGCCCTTCTCGTCTTCAAGTACCTCTTTGCTGCCATGGACCCCGTTATCCTCGGCGATTCGATCATTTTCGACGTTCTGGCCCGAATGGACGATACCAACGATGAGGTCGTTTCTGCCACCATCGTCGCATTGGCTTCGCTGTTCTCAAACATCAGATTGTCGTCGGAAAAGCGCAGGGAACTCGTGAACACTATTATGTCGTCAGTTTGGAACAAACTCAAACAACCCGAATGCCTGAAGCAACTTCGCGATGGCGTGGATTCTGTTTTGACGGATCTGGTCGGAATCGTCGATGTGTATGCCCAGGTTGAACCCAATGCGAATCTGAGTGACGCGGAATTCCGGATTTTTGTCGATTTGCTGGATCCGAGATTGATCACAAGGACATTGAAGATTCTGCAATGTCTTCGAGTCAGTTTGATGAAGCCGATTGAACTCAGTGATGCGACCTTGCATCAGCTTCTGAAAATGCTTTATCGATGCTGTTTGTTTGTGCCGGCGGCGGATGGAACACCCTTATTGGATGCAGCGTTGAACATTTTGCTGCAATTGGTGGACGTTTTTGGGCACAGATTCGGAACATTGGATTTGCTTCACAATACTGTTGGGTATTGGATTGGCTGTTTGACGAGTGATGAAAAGAAGGCTGAAATTGGTTCGTTTTTTTCATTCTAAACTGAGAACTATAACATCGATTGTCATTTTAGACGTCTTCGCCCTCACCGTCGACGGCCCCACATCCAACCCGCTCGAACCCTTTGAATACATGTGTGGAACGGAGATTCGTTCCATCGTCGAAGCCGAGCGTCCGAACATCATCATCGAACGGAAGATAATCCTGGCCCGATTCCTGTCGCCCATCGTCGACGCACTTTATCACAGCGGGAAGGTAATTCGTGAACAGCCGGTCCATCTGAGCATCCAATTCATCTTCCATCCATATCTTCATTCCGCTTTACTCTCCCAGAGGCTCGGAGCAGCTTTAATGTTGAATTGCTGGGCTAGGATGTACCGTCGCCGAGCTTTACGGCTCGATATTCCGCCATTGATCTTCCCAGAAGTCGCCGTCAGGGAAGCCATTGAAGCCCTCGGGACACCTACAGGAGGTCTGGTTGAAGTCAATAACAGCATTCAGAACCTCCATCATGAAAGCAATGAATTCCTGTCCTACTGTAGGCGACATGGAGCGAAGGAAGAAGACTTGCCGGATGCCAGTTTGGCGAATCAGTTGGAGCCATATGTGAAGTAGGTCTTTTCAAGGTCACTTTTAAGCTTCAATTCAGTGTTTCAGGACCGCCCTTGAAGCCTGCATGAAACACTGCAAAGAACAAAACAAGCCTCTCGTCAAGCAACGCTACGACTACATCCTCGATCTGATCAAAACGACTAAAGCAACCATGCGAACCCATGCCAATCGTGTCAATGCCCTTCTCGCATCGGCTCTATGCTTCTTTAACCACGCCCTTCCCAAGCTGTCACCAATGATCCGCCCGCTCATGGAATCAATCGAATACGAGGACCTTCCCATCATGGCCGAAGAAACCCTTTTCGATGCTATTCCAATCATGTTGACGTTATCTGCTGATCGTGACCCATGTCCTCACGTCAAAATGATCAAAAACTTGACATTGGGACTTGTTTCGAGTGAAGCGTATACACCATTTCCGGCATCCTGGGTCAAAGATGGCACCGAAGAAATCGCTGTCTTGGGCGATATGAGTTTCACCCCAGATGAGAAGTTCCGACGGGCGAAAAACTGCGAAATGGTCTTCAACGCGTGCATGAAGACGTTTGGGCCGTCATTGTTCGCTGTTTGCAAGGAATTTGAAAAGTATTTGACCTTGGAGATCGATCCTGTCAATGAATTCGAAAAAGCTTTGGAGAGAATCGAAGTCGTGAGGGTCCTGTTTCATCAATGGAAGGTCTTTCCGACGGCGGACCAAGTCGAAGTTCTTCTGAAGCTGATTGCCCATGCCAATCCAGCAGTCCGATTTCGTGTCAATCGCCTAATTGTCGAATTCGCGAAGGTCGATGTCTACGAAACGATGAATCTCTTCTATCCAGGGCTTCTGATCCACATTGGAAATATCGATTCCGATGCAGCTCGTGCCGGTGCCGTCGAATTACTCCTTCTATTGAGCAAGCTCGAAGACCATCTCGTCGGAACTACCTCCCTATTGGCTCCAATCGCCTTCAGTGCTATCAGCGACAAGATCGAATGCGTCCGCGATGCGGCCAGTGGCGCCTTCCGACGAATGGTCCAGATCCTGCCCCTCGAAAAGGACAAAGCCGCCTATGTCGATCGATATGTGCCATCTGTCGCAGCCAAATACAAGAGTAATCTCGACTTTTTGAATGTCCTTGCATCGCCTGGATTGCTGCCCCACCTCGGGAAGACCGACATCCCAGCCCTGAGGGATGATGTCGATCTACGTCCGTATCAGTTTGAAGGCATCACTTGGATGATGTTCCTGCACAAGTTCGGGTTGAATGGAATCCTGGCCGATGATATGGGTCTCGGCAAGACCCTTCAAACATTATGTCTGCTGTCGATTGTCCACAACAGCCCGAAAGAAGATGACGAAAAGGAGATCTGGTCGCTGATTGTCTGTCCGAAGACGCTGGTGAATCACTGGTGCTTCGAATGGGAAAAGTACTTCCCCAACACGAAGCACATGCGACGATTGGAGGAACTCAATGGAAATGCCAAGCATTACGGGCCCATTGTCGTCGCTAGCTACGATGATGTGAGAAATAATGCCATTCTGAAGGCAAAACGCTGGAATTACATCATCTTGGATGAAGGCCATTGCATCCGGAATCACACGACCCAGCTTTTCGAGGTCATTTCGAACCTCATCGCAAAGCATAGGCTGATCCTGTCCGGTACGCCTGTCCAGAACTCCCCCGCTGATCTCTGGGCCCTGTTCAGATTCCTCATGCCTGGCTATCTATCGACCCGAAGCGCCTTCCATCAGAAGTACATCAAGCCGATGCTGGCATGCCGACACCCAAAAGCCACCGATCAGCAGACGAAGGACGGTGAAGCCGCACTCCAACAACTCCATCGACAAGTTTTGCCGTTCTTGATGCGACGTCTGAAGGCTGACGTCCTCAACGAGCTTCCCGATAAGGTCGTCCAGGACTGCATGTGCCAGTTGACCGATGTCCAGAGGAAGCTGTACGCTGCTGTCGTTGATCGATGCACGCTCAAACGTGAAAATGAAGGCGCAACTGACGAATCTGAATCACTGTCGGCGCTTCACACGTTAATTACGTTGAGAAAGTTGGTCGATCACCCACTGCTGATTCGGGATGTGTTGGAGAAGTTGCAGTTGAAGGAGTTTGATGTCACCAAGGCTCAGAATCATGTAAGTTTTGTCTTGTTGAAAGTTTCTTTAGAAGTTAGGGATGTCTTTTAGGCGCTGGATCTCTCCGGAAAACTGGTAGCCCTCAAAGAAATTCTCACCGAATGCCAGATCAGCAAAGACAAGCCTGCCCATGGAGAACATTCAGATGCATCCTCCGATGGCGTCGAAGTGCCATCGTTGAATCAGCATAGGGCCCTTATCTTCTGCCAATGGCGAGCCAGTGTCGATTTGGTCGCGGAATATCTGGACAGTGGCGCCCTTGGAAGTGGAATTTCATACGTAAGGTTGGATGGCACAGTCAAACCTGGTGATCGGCAGTCTGTCGTCGAGCGATTCAATCAGGATGAGAGCATTGATTTGATGCTTTTGACGACTCATGTGAGTTTTTGGAAGCTTTTTCGAAAAACTGAACTTTTGTATGGTTTGTTTTAGATCGGTGGAGTCGGTCTCAACCTCACAGGCGCCGATGTCGTCATCTTTCTCGATCACGACTGGAATCCCGTCAAGGATCTCCAGGCCATTGATCGTGCCCATCGCCTGGGGCAAAGGAAAACCGTCAATGTGTATCGGTTGATCACGCAGGGCAGTATTGAGGAGAAGATTATGCGGTATCAGAAGTTGAAGTCGGACACGGCTAATGTGAGTTTATCTTTTCAAAAAAACTGAAAACTATTTTTTTTATTTTGAGGTCCTCGTCGGCGCTGACAATCGATCCCTCGGCTCCATGGCCACCGACGAGCTCCTCGAACTTTTCACTCTCGACAGTGGCGGATCTTCATCTGGAGGCAGTGGTGATAGCGAGCCCCAAGCAAAACGCCGGAAATACACGGCAGCCGCGGCGAGACTCCCAGCTGGCGTTCCTGGAAGCTCGGCGAATCCAGCTGATAAATGGTCGATCGAAGACCTTTGGGACGATTCACAATACGAGGAACAGCATTCAATCTCGTCTTTCTTACGCAAGTCGAATCTGTAGTCATAATAAGTCTGTGAATCTCACACTTTTTTCGGGTTTTTATCTTGCTTTTTACGGTTTTGATTTACTTTAATGGCTTTTTTTAACTTTTAATAGTAATAAACTGGATTCTGGTTTGTGGTTTTCGACAGTCACCAATGAAGATTAGCGTAGCCTTCGCTTCGATGTGATTGTACGTAGGCAGTGCGTTGTGGGCAGGGGCAGTATCTGTAAGTTTGAGATGTGATTTTGTAAAACTGATTTGGGCAATTCCATTCCTACCCTGCATCTCGTCCAGGTTCGCCTCTCTCCCCAGGTTTACCAGGCCGTCCTGGAAGGCCATCAGCTCCGGGGGCTCCTGATGGACCGTCTTTGCCTCGAGGGCCTTTGGTGATGACTGGCATTCCGGGGATCCCGTCCTCGCCGGGAAGGCCTATGGGTCCAGGCAAGCCTGGAGGGCCTTTCGGACCTGGGGATCCACGCCCACCGATGGCATCCATTCCGTGGGCTCCGATGATGCCACGTCGGCCGGGGGTTCCGGGGCGGCCACGATCGCCGATGTAGCCTTGTTCGAGGCCAGGGGGCCCGGGAGAGCCGGGTTGGCCGTTGGTGCCGGGGAGGCCAGCAGGGCCTGGGAAGCCGGGAGGACCAGGATTGCCGGGAGGACCGGGTTTGGCAGTACAAGCGCCACAGGATGGTGGATTGTTTGGGGTGATGTAGGCTGACATGATGGTGTCGGAATCATAACCAGGAAGGCCATCTGGACCTGGAGGGCCATCTGGGCCGGGGAGACCATCGGCACCTGGAAGTCTTATAATTACGTTTTTTGTTTTTGAAAAGGTAAACTGCAAGCAACTGAGTACAAAATCTTGAAAATCAAAATTCAAAGAAAAGTTTGCCCAAACAATACCCACCAGGCTGGCCAACATCCCCGACACACCGCTCCCCCAATTCATACTCCTCCAATCCACAAATCACGTAATTCTCATCCTCATTCGTCACAATCACCGCCTCCGCCAAGTATTCCGCTTTTCTACGATTATCTTTAGGCCCAATATCATGCACTATCTCTGAACTTTCGGCAAAATTTGAATTCTGAACGATCTCATAGACCTCTTTCGTTTTCTTCAACTTCTTCTTCTTCCCCTTCTTCGGTCTCGTCGGCACCACCGGCACTTCTTGCCTATCTCGTTCTTCTTTCTCAGCTAACAAAAAGTCAGCTTTCTGAACTGTAACTCCCTCGGGCAATCCTTGCCCCCGCAATGGAGGCGCTTCGGGGTCACCTGCATCGATGGATTCCGCTACTATGATGACTTCGGGTGGGATGTCGTCGTCGATTTCCGTTTTGATGTTTGATGTCAAATCAGAGTTAACGGGGACTTCATAGATGTTAGCCGGGACAGTTTTTGAGCGAGTAGCCTCACGGAGGAAAGATGTCAGGCTGTCTCTAAGGGGAGAGGGGCCGTCTTTGAGGGTTTTGGCGGCATTGTATTGTGGAACATTAGGAAAAGAGCTGTCATTGGGGATCGGGAAATCTGCAGAACTCGGGCCGATTGATGGAGGTGAAGCTGGCCGGAATTTTTGAAACGGAAAGGGGATATAGCCGGAGGGAAGGTCTGTTTCCTCTGAAATTTGGGTTTTAAACTGCATTTCAGCTTCTTTTTTTTGCGTAAACAAGTTATTTACTTTGTGCATGTCGTCGATGGATGTTGCGTTTTATCGATTGGATTTGAGACCAGAGGGTGTTTGATTTCGCCTGGAAATGGATACTTTAAAAAAACTGGTAGAACTCGAGTATGATCAACCTTGAAAACCATCGAACTAGCCTCCACAGCCAACTTAGTCTCGCCCAAATTACTCAAAACCATCGGCACCATGACCACAGTAAACACTAACACCACCAAACTCGCCGAAATACTCGCATAACCAAGCCAAGCATAATCAAACTCAATTTTCTCAAATCGACACTCTTGCATTCTCGGCGTCGGCAAAATCTCCTTCGCTTTTGCCTTCACTTTATCAGCCACCGTAACCCTCGGGATTATACAAGCCGTCCCATAGGGCGAATACCTGTCCGGAAGCCTCGGAGACGGCATCGACGTCATTAGTCGATGTTCAGAGCTCATGTCGTTAAACCTGTTTCCGGTACACTGCCGACACTTTCCCTTTTATAGGGATCTCTGTCCCCGCGCACTAGAATCTGACTCGATGCATCCTCGACCCTCTCTCTATTGAAACCAAAACCTCTTGAAGTGACTGCACCATGTTCAAAACCAGATGCAGCTATTATTCTGCCGCTGATGTGTGGATAATTGGGGTCGTCGTTCGCCATTGTTTGTATGACTACTTTTTGTCTGTCTTTTTTCTTGGTATGTATTTTCACCTTGCTAAGACAATTGCCTACAGGTTCCAAACAAATAGAAATCAAACTGGACAACAGGATGCAAGCCTTTGAAGGATTTCAAGACGTGATTATTGTAGTTTTAAGTAAATAATTACAAAAAAAGTTTATACGCGTACAGAAACAAACATACACTTCCGACTAAACGAAATTAACTAACCCCACGCAACTGAATTGAAATACTATTTTGTAATAATGATTAAGTTTATGTATTTAATTACCACCTTCAAAGCGGAATTAGTCTATTAAGGACCCAAAGAAGTTACATAGTGACCACATAGGGCACATGGCAATTACGGTATTAAGCATGGTCCACACATTTACGACATGTTGTCAAAAGTGAGCACTTTTTGCATATCGGCACGTAAGAAATCTATTTCAATGCAAAATTTATGGCACCATGTGTGTTTTGAGTGTTTACTGTGTGTACTTAACTGACTTTTGATTATGATTAACAACATGGGGTAATCATTTTTGGCAAAGAGCACGTTTTTGGTGGGTGAATCAAAGATTTTATTACTTCCGTTTATGATCATTAAAAAACTGAGCAAGTTTACTTAGGTAATGAACACATTTCAAAACGCAATTAAAATCACACCACGGAAGAGGAATGGCTTCCGTTAGAAATTGATGATCATAATTCTGTTTTATGGTTTAGGAATTGTATCCTTTTGTCTGGTTGGTTTTGTATAAATGCGGTTGTTAACTGGTTGTGTTTATGTTACTTTGTTATTGTGGGTATTCTGGAAGTAAAGTTTTAGAGGAGTTTTGCAGTTTCGCGAAAAACAACGACAGTAAACTGATAAATACCATCTTTTTCGCATTTGGCGTGCTTGTCTATGGATGTTTTGTTAAATTTGTCATTCGCAAATTAGCAAAAACTGTTTTTAGTACACTAACCCATCAATTCATGGGATTTGCCATGTTTTGTTTTATGAGAAAACGTTCGTCTTGCCGTTTTCTAAAGACCTTTCCCATGGTGCACCTTTGCGACGACAAATTCTGACGTATTTGGGAATTCATCTTTCTGCATTCGGTGAATCTAAACAACCAGACATGGGTCCACAGTTCAGAAGCTTACGTCCGTTTTTGCAGTAACAATGCGTGAATTAACGCAAAAGTTAGGACCTGATGTTTAATGAAAGAAGGCTACTTTGACCGTTAAATAAAATAAATGTCATATGTCCATTTGACTTTTCCGCATTCCATCGGGCATTATTCGGTTAAAATAATGTACTTTAAAATAAAAATTATAGCCTTTTGACCTCTCGTGGGTTGGATTGGGTTCGACTTCGGAGTTTCACTTTATTTTAAAATTAAACTGCGCTTGAAAACGTGAAAATGCGTGTTCTCTGCTCCCGGTCTCAAAGTCGCGCAACTTGGGTGCATCCCCTGAGGCTGGTTACATGTTTTTATGCGTCGCTAACATTATATGGGCTTATGCCCCACCCACTCGGCATAGAAGCGCAAAAGAACCTTTATTAGACACATTTTTACTTTACTCACTTTCATAACCGAACCTTCGTTATAGCTGATCAGTCTGACGGCTGTCTACAGTAAGCCATGTCACTCCTCCACGACAACACTGGACTGGCAACCGTTCCGGAAGGAATGACACTGACTTCCATCATCGCCGGTGGCGCAATATCACTGACTGCTGGAATCGCGATCGCTGTGAACTGTAGCGTCATGTATGTACTTATGAGATACTTCCTACGGTATAACATGATCTATATCTTTGCTTTTGTCAACATTTTTGGAAACACTATCAATCTGCTGTGCAGTTTTGCCTATCTCGGTCCAACCAGCATCATGCAATCTGATTATATGAATCTGAAATGGAAGCGGGCTGTCAGCTGTCTGATGATTGGTGTTTGGTATGGCGATTTGATCATGCAGGTGATTATGGCCTTGAATCGGTGAGATTATACATTTTTTGGTAAAAACTGCATGTTTCAAAATCGAGACAAAATTTTGATCAAAAAGTGAAAGCAAATCAAACCTGTGACCTTTATTTTTAGCGTCTCGACAGTAGTCTTCTTCAAATACTCCTTTTTCACACGTTCCGGCTGCTGGATGACAAGTATTGCCATTTACGCCTTCAGCCTGTTTCTTTCATTCGTAATGAACTACATCGTTCCATGCTGCACGTGAGTCAACTTGAACCTTGACCCTATTTGCTAAATGTTATCCTTAACATTTGACATTTTCCAGGATTTACATTCATTACGCAGTCTATTCTTATGCCTACATAGAAAATGAACCAAGCATCAATGTTTACATCGACCTCTTCATTGATATCGGGGGATCAACAACTTGTTTCATCTTGTATATTTATGTAAGTTTTCGCTTGACAAAAACATGGTATTAAACTGAAAATCGCATTTTTAGTTGTTTTTCAATGTTCACAAAGCAAACAACGCCACGAAGGGCGCCATCGGCACGAATCAGGTCGGCTTCCGAAGAAACAAAGAAATCAGATATGCGGCACAGTTTGGGTTTTGCACTGTTTTAGCGTGCTGTAAGTTTGTTCAATTTTAAAACTGGTGTTTGGGTTTAAGTCTGTCACATTTACAGTAGCCTGGGTGACGTTCCGAATCTTCCCCATGATCGTCCCGAAAGACAGCAAAGTCTGGGGATGTATGACGGCTCAAATGATGATTGGGCACTGCATGGCTACAAGTTTGGTCTTCCTTATTTTTAACCATGAGGTTTGTTTTGACGTAAATTAAACTGAGAAGTAAACTTTAATCGTTTTTCAGTTCCAATCAAAATTCTTCCATCCGAAAAGTGCTTCACTCGCAGCGCAATCCACAAATGGACAAGCTTCTCGTCAAAATGTCATTTTCCCGTCTTCTATCAGCTCTGGTATCAATTCGACTAAAGTTAAAGTGCCTCCACGTAGATAAACTGTTGTTTCATTCTTTTCTAATTGTATACTATACATCTGACTCCAAACAAACGCTTTTTACAAAAAGTATAGTATTTGGAAACAATAGACCGTCTCTATAGTTTTGGAAATTTAATTGTTGTAATTACTGTAGCATTTGTACATTATAGTTGAGTAATAAACTGCCACTAAGATCAAGTAATTCTTTCAACAATGCTACACTATACACATAAGTTGGATTAAGACGGCTACGTGCACATTTGGAAGTTCTTAGGTATCAAATTTCATTAAAAATTAGTTATAAAAAAGATCACTCAAAAAAGCAGAATGATGTAACCCTCGCAGTAGGAAAGTCTCTCGAACTAAGAAGAACACACTCTTTAAGAACGCTATGTGCAACCTAAACGTGCAAACTGTAAATAGATCGCAGTAATCAACCAGAAAGTACAATTCTTGAATACTTTTCTTGTAAATAGCTTCACTGTACAGCGTACACTCGAAGTTTAGATATGACTATAGTCAATCTACAGATTGTACTAGGTGTGAGTTATTTTCTTGAAACTTGTTCCCAAATAGTCGAAATTAATCGAGTACAAAGTAAGGTTATGAAAGCAGTGTGAGATTCACATGTCTGTACATACAACTTTGCAGACAGTACTTACCTAAATTACTCTTTTTTTTGTCTAGGACGAAGTCACTTCGACAAATGACGTGGCCAAAGACAGATATTGTCGAGACAGAACGCCTTGAATTTATTATATCAAAAACTGTGATCAATGCGACTGCTTGCACGACACAACGAATTAGTCTACAAAGATTATGTACGTAGCTTAGATAGTAAAAGAATTGTACCTTTTTCATACTATGAAAAAAGTACAATTCTTTTACGTAAATGCAAAACAGGCTTATGTTTATGCTTTCGATGAAACGTGTTTTGGATTGCGCACAGTTATATTCTGCTCAAAAGTGTTAACTACAAGAGTCTTTTTGCTGAAAGTTTAATAATTCTGAAACTATTTGACAAATTTTTGTTGCTCCAATAATGTAATTGGAATTCATTAAGGCCATTTATGAATGCCATTAACGATTGCACGTAAATTCTAGAAATATTGACTTGTATCCACATTTGTGGCAGCTTTTGAACTTGAAAAAGGAAACTGTTAGTGTGGCTTTAAAATAACGCTTCAAAGGTCACATCAAAAGAACAAAAGGCTAAAAAGTGTACGCTAATCGTTTCAAAGCGGAAATTTATTATGAGAATACTTGCCAATAAAGATAAGCATTTACCAATAAAACACCCAATGAAAACGCATCTGGTGCCACATATGTGATCAAAAACTGGATCGGAGTTGAGTTCATTCAGTTTTATGAAAATGCGATTCCACAACCTGTTAGTTCTCTTATTCGTCATCGCAAAAGCATTTCCTAGTGATCCTGTGACTCTCAACAAGAGTGACATCTATTCGGCGACTGTTTCCTGTTATAGTGGGCTCCTTGTCCGTGAAAACAGCCAAGTTTCACTATACGATGGCCAAACTCGGATTGGAATCGCTATGGCTCTGAAGTCAATGCGAAATTTTAACGTTCAGTGGGTCAAAACTTGATACTGAAATTTAACAAACTGGTGTAATTGTGTTAAGTTTTAGATTTGACGTCACAACTGGCCCGCATCCCCGTCTGAAGTTCATCGCTAATGGCAGTTGCGAACCAAATATATCCACCACGGCCAATTTGAGCCTTCATTTTCCACGTCAACAAAACCATGTTAACATCACGGTTCGGGATACTTTGGACTCGCCAATGTAAGTTCTTACACCTTGTTGTGGACTTTTGAGGGCATTGTGGACGCCTTTGAGGACATTAGTAAACAACGTCCTTTACAGCGTGATTAGGGGAACAGTGGGCTGCTCTCATGGACCAATTTACCTCAACAGCAGCATCGAATTGTCAGAAACGTGCTTCTTGCCCAATTACAGCCCACGGATTGAGCGAACCTTATCGCCGGTCCCAGTGGAAGGTTCAAAACCGCCGGTGGCAACATATACTTTTTATATACCGCGACGACATGAGACAGCACTTCGAAATGTCATCAATGTCCCGCCATATTGTTACATCACCTTTACCCACGTTTGCCATACCAATGAAACTGCTTTGGCACGCGTGGAGCTGGTCAATGATCAGTTTTTCGTGAAACATTTGGAGATTGAGACGCTTCCGATGGAATATCAGTTGTATGAATGCGCTAAATTTGGACGATTGCGGAAACCAAAACCGCAGAGCGATTTCTTCGAAAATGGGGAGAAATTGCTGTTGAAAACGACGGGAAAACTGAATGAAACTGATGTGTAGTGGTTGTGGATGGTCTGGAAGGTTGTTTGAGGAATAAATGACGACGAGAAATGGGTGGATGAGGACGAAACCGAGAACCTTCGGGAGTGATTGAAAAGAGAGCGAGAAAAAAACGAAATTTGAGAAAGGACGAAAAGGAACACTTTGCCAAGCCAAATCGAGCGCGCGTTTTTTTCAACATTCGTTTTTCCGATTTCAAAAAACTGTATATTTTTGCCCTTTTCTGTCTCCCTGATTTTAATCGAAATCACCAAATGACCATTTCAGATGAAGTTTTACATCGTTCCAGCCAACAGTTGCCCTGAAAGTTGCAACACCACTAGCAAACTGTATGGCCGCATTCTCACTGGTTTCGATTTCACCGACCATGTCAACGCCTATAGCATCGAACCCGTAAGTTTTCACGTTAACTGTCTTCGGGATGTCCATTTTTTGACTTTTCAGCCCCCAGTGAATTGTCTGCCATCCGACTCGATTGGAAGGTACTTCTTCTACGATCCACTTCCGCACTGCGCTCACACACTCCTGTAAACCTCAGCCATTTCGCTGCGAGTCGGTCCCAGTCGAAAGGGTCAGCCTGTCGGTCCGCGCGCATGTGCAAAAAAAGAAACGGTAAATTTTACAAATTTAACG
>KB455568.1:319604-339944 GCA_000341325.1 Panagrellus redivivus | reverse complement strand
TTTATTTTCTTGTTTAAAAACCGCATTGTTGCAGCCTTAAAATGGACAAAGAGCAGAAATAAAAGAACAAGAATCAATAGTACCAAAAAAGCGAATGTTCAAAAGCACTAGCTAGCAACTCATGACCGCGCAATCGCATCGCACTGTCCAGGCTAACGGTGGGTCTGAGCAAGCACACTCAATACAGTATCGCCTTTTGTAATAAGGCAACGTAAATTAACTGTTCTATTCTGTGCGAAAGAACCCTTTTTGGTCAAATGAGCCATTGTGATAAAATAGGATTTAAATTTGCACAGATATTGCAATTAGTAAATGAGAGAACATTTATTACAAAAAGATTGTTCACAAATGCGAATGTCATTCTGCGACCCCTCAATCACAACATCCTTTAGCTGTACGACAGTCCAGGAATCCAGCTGCCGCAGAATCTTTATCCCTCGAATCGCAGTAATCGGAAATCTATGCGCTCATTCTCGAGACAAACCTTCTTCAGCGCTTCTGGCTGTTCACTGAGAAAAAAATAGTTACGGAGGGTAATGCCGGCGCATTACAAATGGCGCATGGTAATTCAAATCCGCATTGCATTTTCCAATGCACACGATGTAATGCAACTTGCATTACCCTCCGTAACGCAATTTCATTACCCTTTGTAATAAAAATTCCTGTAATGTATGTAATTCTGATTTGCATGTAATGCATGCGTCAACTGTAATTATTTTTTTCTCAGTGTTTACATCAATCGATTTGTAAACTTTTCGCCGACGGGATGTACGATCTTGTATTGTGTGTAGTCGCCAAGGCCCCAGGAATCGTCGACACGGGAGATAGAGTGGCGGTTTCGGACGCTGAAAGGAGTTTTGTAACTATTGTGAGCTGATAATTGGTCGAAAAACGGAATTACACGAGGCTATGGCAACGCATGTTTAAAACCTGGAGCTGTGTTGTTGTTAGAACCACTCGTGCTAAACGCGGCTTCATCCTCAATATCCACGGACATCAGTGGGGGCGGCGGCATGAACGTGTCAAATGGAGTAACTAGTGGGGGCATAAACTGGGAGAATCTAGGAATCGATGGACAGGTCTCAGCAAACATAGGTGGCGGCGGAAATGAAAACATTAGCGGGGTCGGAGCAGGCACGGACTCCATTTTGGGTGGTACGGCTGCGGTGGAGCCGAAAGAGGTAGGCATTTTGATGGTGATTGAGGCTGAAATGTACCGTAATATATCAAAGTGCAAAAATAAAAGTCAAAACATGCATGTGGAGGAGCACTGGGGACAAACTGGCACTGCTGCAAATAAACGGCTGTGGCTTCCGAATCTTTGTCGGTGTCTTTGAGCGTGATCTCATATTTCGGCTGCAACGATCTAGTCGACGGTTTCTTCTGGGTCGTGCAACATGGTCATCTCGATATGGCGAACGTTATCGTAAGCTTCTTCGGTGGGATCTGCGGTCGAGTTTCCAGCTGAAAACTGTCAATTATCAAAGAGCATCAGCGAAAGAAAGAGCCAAAACTCACTCACGAGATTTTCTCAAAGAGAAGGCGCTTGCACATTCTGACAAGCGAATCCGACGACATGAGGACACGTAGAACAACACCGATGGACTAGCTGTGATCAAAGAAACAACACACGAATATCGCGCATATGAATGGCTACCGACAATACCAACCGCCTACGGCATCCACGCGAAAGTCACTCTGCAAAAGGGTGAAGCGATAAGTGATTGGGAGGTGAGGCGGAGAATAGAAGCAAAACAGGGTACAAACAACGAAATCAGGTATCACGGGCTTGGCAAAAAAATCATCGCAGTTGAGTGACGTGAAAAACAAAAATGTGACAAAATTATTGCAACTGTCCTGGAAAATCGCAGTTACGCTTGTACAATTTGAAAAAGACGATCTACTCAGATTTGTTTTATATAGAATTGTCATGTCTGCTTTTGCGTGCGTTCTTGTATTTTGAGCAAAAAAAGCGAGAGAGTGTGCGTAAAAAGAGACCAACTGACGAAAAAAAGACCGGGTGTCGTAACTACAGTTCCGACGACACCCAAATTAAAGCCGCTGAGTTTCTCTAATTAATGACATTACCAAGAATCAGCTAAAACCTATTGCTAGAAGTTAAATATCGCTATTTCACTGACAAAGGGTCATTGTAAAAAAAAAATTGGCGAGCCGAACTGCGCGAACGTTGCGCGCTCTGGATGGATTGACACTTGTTGCCTAATGGTATGGATCGACGTGACGTGCAAAAAAAAAGACCAGCACGTCGACCGAACTTGGCCCATTTTGCTGCCTGCCATTGACGTTCTTCATCAACAACTTATCACCATGTATACGACAAAGTTCAACGCTACCGTCGACGCCTTCAACGTTACAATGCCCCCTTGCGACGACGTTAACACTACCGTTTCCGACTTCAATGCCATCCAGAACGTCACCATCACCCTCTCCGACTTCGACGTCATTACCAACACCTCCGACACCGTTGACGCGACAAAGAACCCGAGCGCTTTCCAACTTTGTGAGTTTTTTTTGCTTTACTGACCATATTCTGCAGTTGTTGATGATGTACAACAAAAATCTACATTTCAACCGTTTTTTCATGCGCTATTTTTATCTTAATGTTACAATGTTTATTTCGCGATGATAATAAACGTGTGACTCTGCTTTGTTTTTGGTAAAAACGCAGTCTCTTTTACTCATTATTTTGGGGTGTCTTCAAAATTTAAAGCAAGGTGATACTGTAGTTAGGACGCGTAGAGCAGCATTTTTTTTATCAGCTGGGTCTTTAATCAGTTCGCAAAGTTCTCTCTACTCTGATAAGTGTTGTCTCTGTCACTTAACCGTGTTGATCCGACTACGTAGACGTGCGAGGATTATCCGGTCCTCACACGCCCCGGACAGACACGTGTAAGTGCACACCTGACAAAACTATCTGGTCCCTTGACAATGACTTTCCATTTGCCACACTTGATAAGTGTTAAGACAGTTTTCTCATTTTTCAGCAAACGGACATGCCTTGTTGCTGTGCTTCATGGCGGGATTCTTCATCGGCGGCGGGTTCTTGATGAGGGTTGACGGATGGATTCAGAAGAAGAGATTCGGAAGGTTGTTTCTGGGTGTTTGCACGCTCATCTTTTTCATTATCGGTACCCCCTTTCTATTTTGGTATCTACCGAACCCGCTTCTAAAGCAGGCCACCAAAGCCGAGTTCATCGAGGCCTGCATTGCCATTGGGATCGGTGGGTTCGTGAGCAGTTTTACCGCCGCCGCGATATTCCTCTCGCTACTCGAGTCGAAATACCTTGCTACTCGCTATGTCGCGTATGGTGTGACAACGGTGCTTGCGACGATGTTGATGCACTTGCAGTTGAAGCCGCCATTGGAGGATGTGCTGTATTTTGCGACGGGCGTGGCGTTTATGGCCTTTCTCGTTGAGGTTGGGGTGAGACTGTACAAAAAGAAAGAAGCCCAGCAGAACGACCGCGCGACCCACGCCGAAGATAACACCCCAACCACGACTGCCCCCGCGATGGAGCTAAACACCGCCCCCCAAGTGCCGACCGCCCCAGCCCAACGCCCCTGCTGCCCCCACGTCTGCACCTCCCAAGTGTAAGCGGTTTTGGCGACGAAGAAGACGACGACTGTGAACGCGATAGTGATATAGATGATGAGTAATGTTGATTTTGGTTTTTGTGATAAATATGTTGTGCCTTTGTAACTATTTGTGAATTTTGAAGTCAAATCTGCGTAGATAAAATTAATATATTTAAACTCGACTTTATTTATTTTTCAACCACAGAATTGCGGAAAAAACATATTTGGACAAAAAAAAAACATAAATACATCAACTGAGCCAAAAGTGGGAACACCTCAAAAACACTAGCCAACTGAACCACATTGTTTAACTTTAACATTGTTTAACTTTAATCCCATTTTTCTTTCACTTTCCGCGTCGCAACTTTAAAACAAAATTACATTACGCTTTACCATCATTATTAAAACCCCACCGACCTCAGTTTAACTTTCAACCCCGTCAACACAATTCAGCGCGCCTGAAACAATATTCCGAGCAGTACAGCTTCGTCCTCACCAATTGACCCCAAAAAATAAAAACGTGATAATGTAGACTTTGCACTCCAATACTTTGACTACCGCCTTAGGACCTCAAACTGTCGATAAAAATCTTTAGGGTGCCTCAATTGGAAGAATGTACTAACTCCACTTTCAAAGAATCATACTCAAACCAATTTCTATCAAATTTCAACTCCAAAACAACAACATTTAAAGAATGCAAGCTGCTGCAAAAATAAGATAATGCAAAATGGAAACGTGTCTTTATAAGCCCATCGGTAAAAATTCATCAGTGATCGACACTTGGTCGAAAGACCTATGTCGGAAAAAGCGAACCTCTATGCCAATGAGCTCGGTGTGCCATCGGCTAAAAATCATCAGCAATATAACTGCGTTATTTCCTGGTTACAAATTTGTAAAATCTAAGTAACATAGTATCAATACAGTCCCATATCGGATGTATGAAAGCACACAAACCGTCATTCGCGTCAGTGCTTTGCGATACTGTATCCATTTTAGGATGATCATCGTTTAGTAACATAGCGCAATTAAAAAAACTCAAAAACACTAGAGGCAGTGTAAAGAACGCCAAAATTTGTGAGTGTGGTTAAACGTAATAGCACACCAGTAATAAAAAAACAAAACTAAACAAAGTTGTGAAAAGCATCGCAACAACGTAAGTAACATAATGTGCAAAAGTATGAACTAAAAGATTATTGTTCTCTTGCACGAAGTAACGACATGAGTGACGATATGAAGATCTGAACAGCGCTTCTTGATATTGATGTGTTACCGATTCGGGGCAAAATACAAAAATGAATGTGAATGTGTACTTTTAAGCAGAAACTGTTACTGTTAAATTTCACTTACTATGAGTTAAAATCATAAACATGGTCTGTTATAAATTCTGAAAAGTAAAAGTATCGCTGTTGAGGAATTTCAATGGTAGCATTAATCCGAACTTTCTTTATATTAGAATGTATTAATCGGACAACTTGGTCCATGTTGATGTTTCCATGCAAAACAAGTCGGGTATACGGTCCACACATATAGGGTTTTACGTCTTCGTAACTTTCAGCTGAATCACAATACAAAACCAACGTGTCTTTGACGTAAATGTGCTGTCGTTTGTCCACGCTTTCATCAATACTTAACACAGCCTGCCACGTTGGATTGATATTGAATCCATCTAACAAGTATGCAAAAAATGTAAAGTAACGAATTAGTTTAAACAATTCAAATATAAAGGTATCTTTAGAAGCCTCAGACGGCGTCATTGTCAGTGATGAAAACTTGGTTGTACACTTTGGGACGGAGTTCTATGACTTCCAGACATTTGCTTAATACTTTGACGATTTTTGAAGGAGCTAAGGTCATTAGACGCTCTCGGAAGCCATAAGGTAGCGATAACAATGGTATTTTATTGACTTTATGATTAAAACAACCCATTGTGACGGACCAGCGATAGATGTGAGGCAAAAATAAGAAAGTTCGGGTCAACAGTTACAAAAAAGCGACCGTTTCTAACTAGGCCCCAACTAGCAAGTGTCGCGTGCGCGCCAAACAGCGTTGCAGTCTTTGCCAAGGGCATGGTTGCATTAAAACATCGAATACGAGATTGCATTTTGTAGAAGCGATTTTTTTTATTGTATACAGTTGTCATTCTTCTTCTTAGTATATGAACGTGTTAAACTAAACTAAAAAAAAGCCGCCGAATCAAAAAAAAAATAAAATAAGATAAACAAAAAAGAATTCCTAAACAAAGAAAATAAGCAAAAAGAGCTGATAATGCAACTTCAGACATGTCACATACAAAGTAATAAAGTGTCGAAATAAGTATCGATTCCTCAGAATTCTCAATCGAGAGATGTTTATGACGTCTACAAGCTTCTTGAAGCGTTGACCTCAAGTTTCTATTTTGGTAAATTCGAAAACTAAAAACAATTTTACATGTTGATTTTTATGAACTTTTTATACTTACCAAAAAGTGCTATCACGAAGTTGTCGCATCACGAACTTAGCAAAGTTGGCGTAACTTTGCGCTGATGAGATATGTATGGTAGCTTTTATGTCGGTTTTCTTTACATTAGGATGTACCAATCGTTTCACTTGTTTCCATGTAACATTTCCATTCAAAACAACATGGGTGTAGGGCCCAGAAATATACGGTATCACCTTTTCGTAGGAAGTAACCGAGTTACAGTTAATAACAAGCGCTTTTTCAACATAAATATGTTGTTTTCTTTCTATAATTTCATCAACGTGTAGTTGGTCGATACTTATATCCAAAGCAAATATATAGTTGAAGATTATAAAGAAGCGCAAAACAGCAGTAGTTAGACGAAAAAATAAACTTTTAGTAGAAATTTCTTGTTCAACGTTATGCCTGTCATTTATTTGAACTTCGTCATAACCTTTGGGACAGAATGAACGAAACAGTTTGACGTTTGTACAAACTCGGCTTAAGTCATTGAGAATTCTAAGTGGAGCAAGAGCGATAAGACGTTCTTGGAAGCCGTAGGGCAGTTTCGACATTGACACCTTTTCTGTTTTTGGTAGCAGAAAAGTCATGTTTTATACTACTTAACAGGCGTGAAAATATATAAAGGCGTCAAAATAAGAAACACGATGGTTTACAAGCACAAGCTGGCTATGTCTCCCGCGCAATGGCGTCACACAGCTTTCACGGGGAGAGGCTACAACTTCAAAAGTAGGGACCGGCAGGCGGAGAACACTCGGTCACCCTGAGCGGGTCCAACTGGAATACTGTAGAAAAATTTTTTGACTTATTTTTAACAACCGACAGTGGATTCAGGCATTTTGCTACTTTTCTAATCGATTGGTGTTATCAGATTTGGCAAAACACTGCTTTAAAGTGCCGAAATGACCATTTTAGCCACATTTTTGACGGTTTTTTGGAAATTTGGTCGGGCGCCCCTTCGTGCCCCCAAATGGCACCTATGCCATTCGATTCAGCGTAAAAAGTTACATCTACCGTTGCAGAAAAGACCGCGAAAGCAGAAAAGACCGCGAAAGACCGGGAAAAAGTGCCACGATTTTTTGACCAAAAATGCCGAAAACAAAAGTTAATCAAATTGAGTATTTAGCGTGTCTACACCCCCATTTTCATATATGATAAATCGATTGGTAATGTAAGTTTTGATCTAGAGTCATCATAAAGTGCCAAAACTGATGTTTGACACTACATTTTTGAAGTTTTCGGCTTGTGCCTCTTCGCGCCCTCAGATGGCATTGTCACCATTCGATTCAGCGTCAAAAATAACATCTGCCATATTAAAATGAAGACCGCGAAAGACCTGGAAAATGTGCCACAATTTTCTAAGTGAAATGCCAAAAAAAATTTTTTGCCGAAAATGGTGATTTTATCAATCGGTCACCTACTATTAAACACGAACAATCGATTGATGTTATTAGTTGTGCGCTAAATACCTTCAAACAGCTTAAAAGGGCATTTAAAGTTATTTTTATTTTAAAATATTTTTGTGCTAAATATGTATGGTTCAATTCGGTACCAGGGTTCGCTTATATTTAGAGAAGTTGTATAATTGCATCTGGTACAGTTGCAGTGTTGTTATATTTGGTTCTGACGAAAATGTGGGTTTTAAAAGTGCATTTTGACGCTTAAATTGATCTTTCACCGATTTAAAACTTTTGCTATTTGAGGAAATTTCAATTGCAAAAGTTGAAAACGACAATCCAAATGAGACTTTCGCGGAATACTTACCAGATCAAAACGTTTTATTCATCGGCAAAAGAGGCTCATTAATTAGGTATATGATTGTTGGCTTTTCCTCAGTCGGATTACTGTACATTGAAACCAATTCGTACGCTAAGTTTTTCATTGCGAGAAAGATTCTGAAAAAGTATGCAGCGAGTTTTAGTGAGCAAACTTATGATTTGCATAGACAATTTCTGTACTTACTCATGCTACAAGTAAGTCGTACTTTGGTTTCATTGGCATAATACAAATTCCAACTCCAATAATTCCAGATAATAATGCCCATTTTGCTCATTGTTATTGGTTTATCAAAGAACATTCGGCATAATCCGAACAAAGTGACAAGGCGATTCTGGCACTCTCATTGCTGCGGCATATTCATTTGTTAACGTTTTGCTGACGATATTTTGTGTCACCCCATTTCGGCGATACATAAAGCGGATTATTATTGGCGCGGTTTTGAAGCTCTTTGGAGTCAATTTCGAGGTCGCCACAAATACTGGAATAATACAACCTGCCGCGACAGCTTCATTGAACTTTAGATCAAGAATTCAATGAAGTGACCTGTGTTCAACCAGCCTGAGAATTTGCTCAAACACCACATTGCTTATGTTTTCTGTTCTAAGTTTTGACATTCAAAAATACACCTGTACATCGGACAGCTCACTTAAAAAATTTATAAATAAGAAAATATACTACTGTATGCACGTGGCGACAAATTAGTTGCCGCATTTGTCAACATTACTTGACATGCTTTCAAACAGTCCTATTTATGATACAGCTTTGATAGGCTTGTCAATTTCTGCCTTATTTTTAAATTGTTATGCGTTTTATTTGATTATTTTTATAACTCCTAAGGCTATGCATGAGTTTCGGCATTGTTTGTGCATGCTTTGTGTAAGTTATCAAAATAAAGTTTAAAAAAGGGAAAAACTTTTTGAAATTTTTCAGATTTTTGATGCCATTTTCGGCTTCTTTGTTGGCATTGTCCTTATTGTATCTTTCCAACCACCAGCATTAGCCGGTGTACTGAAAGGCCCTGTTATTATGTTTTGTTATCATTATCTTGGTTACAACTTTTGCAAAGTTCTGGTTTGCGTGGCCTTTTTTGCCATCGCAGAGATACTGTATTTTCAAAATGTTGCAATGCGAATCCGATATTTGACGATTAACCCAAGCAAGAGATGCTATGATTGGTACAGTTCTGTTTATGGGTTTATTTTTATCTATACAAGTGCGTTTATTGCTTGTGGTATTGTTGGGGTAGCGATCTTTTTGCTCATGCATGATGAAAATGTTGGAATTTTATCAATTTTTCAACTTTTTACACCTAAAAGTTTCAGGACATCCCATCAGTAGTAACATCCTACCCAAACTACACCACAATCTTCGTCGACTACGTCCCCGGCGAAAATATCGTCATGGCTGCCGATCCAAAGTCCCCAATCTGGTATTTCATCTTTGTTTACGTGTCCATCGCCACGCTTTACTGCGAAGGAAACTCCTACGCAAGTTTCTTCATGGCTCGACGCCTGCTCAAAAAGCATGCTTCCAGCTTTAGTAAGCAGACGTATGACTTGCAGAAACAATTTTTATATCTGTTAGGAATACAGGTGCGCGTGTACTTTATGCACTTAATAACTATTTTTACCACTTTTACCGAAAGTCTGACTAAAATACACATTTTCCAGGTGTCAATCCCTCTGGTTTTTATCGCTTACCCGATATTACAGCTAGTAATGCAAACTACGTTCGATTGGCCTATGACAAAATTACAAAGTGAAATTAGCACAGTTTGGATGGCACTTTATTCAAATATCAATGTTTCGTTGACGATAATGATGATTTCACTGTACCGAAGGTTCACGAAACGGATTACGGTGGATGTTGTTTTGAAACTTTTGAGAATCAAGACACAAGTTACGCCGATTATGGAAGTGCAGGCGACGGACTCTTTGAACTTTAATTCGAGAGTTTTTTGAAATTGAAACATTGTTCAAATGAGAACAAAAGAAAGTCGACGCAAAATAGA
This sequence comes from Panagrellus redivivus, assembly GCA_000341325.1. Lineage (NCBI taxonomy): Eukaryota > Metazoa > Nematoda > Chromadorea > Rhabditida > Panagrolaimidae > Panagrellus > Panagrellus redivivus. The sequence continues at coordinate 330,099 of KB455568.1, read as the reverse complement.
CATTATTTTTTGTTTTTTGTTGTGTTTTGAATAGGTAGTTGTCTAAAATTTTCCAATAAACGTTAAATTTTTGATCGCTCAAAATGGACCAGACAGTTTTTGGTCATTGTTTTGGGAATCCATTGAAAATTGTGTGCAGACAACGAAATTACGGTCTAAAATTGACACTTGACTAAAAATGCGCATTTTGTCTGAAATGTGGCTAATTAACGTTGTGTTTTTGTTAGTCATTTTGGAATTCTCCAGTAGCACGGATCACTTCCCCTTTCTGACCCTTCCAGAAGCCCGCTGCCCCGAATCGCCTGACAATCTTGATTTCTGGCATCTAACTGACTTTGAAGCTGACCTTCGATGTTTGTCCCCAGTTTACGTTAAAACTAAGATCCAACCAATCGATCTTCGTGACAAATGCCGTCGGAAACATGCTGACGCTGTCTCCGCTGATCTGAACCCTTCCGAAGTAGCCTATTTCAACAAAGTTCTTGAAAGTGGTAGTGAATATTACATGTGTAGGGTGGAACCGTATCCTCGGGTCGTCGAATCTTACCTCAGGAATCACTATCCAAACTCATTGGAATCAAAATCGGATGCCAAACTCTTGTCTAAACATTTGAATGACTACAAATGCATTGGAGAAGGATGGAAATTGGCTCAACCGTGCAGTAATACGTCCATACCGTCCTGTTACAAGGTCATCAAAAACATCGGAAATTCAGTTGCCAATGAAGTCCCGGCCGAATTCAACTATTGCGGTATGGTTGAACCGAACAGTTTCATGGCATCGGTGCATTGTGAAGATGAATGTCACTTTTTGACGAAGAACTTCCCATCTAAAGTCAAACTGGGGCTTTACCTTCCACGATACGCGAATTGGAACAAATTCAGCTCATGGCAATGGACAGACCGATCCCCAACTGACTATATTCCATGGCAACTCGGAGCACCGGCCTTTCATCATGGTACTGAAAGATTATCACAGTTGCAAAGAAATCGTGAACTTGACAGTGTTCCTAACGGAAGTGGTAGTCAGTTATTACTATGTAAAAAGAAAGCTATTCAGAAGCGTCCTACATTGAATATTCAAAAAGCTGAGAAAAAGCAGTGCCGAGAAGGTAAAAGTAAACTGTTGCTTGAAGACACTTTTTGGGGCAAGGAATTTACACATGTGTATGCGTGCATCCCCGTTTGATCATGAAAACAAAGTCAAATGCGTTTATACATGATCTGCACATCTACGGAAAAGTAAAGATTACCAAATGACAGCGAAGAATTGGGAAAGTGAGATATGCACGCGTACACATGTGTAAATTTCACCTTTACACGTGCCCCCAAAAAGTGTCTCGTGACGAAAAGTATAATAATGTGAACATTTTGAATTTTAGAACCCCCATCACATTGGAACCACCGCTGTCCATCAGGCTCAGATTCCTGGCGCATTGTAGAATCTGAAGATGGTGTTCACTGCTTTGACTTCGTAACCGCTCCATTTCCGCTGACGCCGTATAATTTCAACCATAAACTGTGTTCAAAGTTGCATATTAATGCAAAGTTGGCTTCATTTCAGAATGACATCCAACTTGGCTTCGTTGGTAAGCTTTTTTTGTCTCAATGTTTTGGAGTTAATGCCAAGTATCTTCAGTGGACTTTTTGAACCATCCAAATGCCGCGAACGACATAATCGTCGGTATGAAATGTAAAACTGCAGAGGACTGTGAATGGCTTGATAAAACTAAAAGCAAGACAACTTTCTGGGCACCAGGACAGCCACAGAATTCAACAATCAATCACATAGTCAAAATTCAAAACTTTCAATTCTTACCGCCATGTGATCGAGCTGAATGCAAGAAAAAGGTTATTACACGGCCGTTATTTGTTACAAAACCGATGTCTACCGTTAACAGATCCATGAAGATAGCATGTAGAATCAATGCACGCCCTGTTAACTCCTGTCCGCCGGTGCAGAAATCGACTGGTATCGACACTGTTGAGAATACGAAATGTAAACCAGGCTGGGCAAAGATGAATTTCTGTGATGTGACATATTGCTACAAAGTTGTGGATGTCCCAAAGCACAAACAGAACTATAAGGCCGTCTACGAAGACAACGTTTGCAAAGCTACATCACCAAAAGCACATTTGGCTTCGATACACTGTCTGGAAGAGCATTATTATATCCAAGGATTGCCATCAGAGACCGCGATTGGGTTGCATATTCTGAACAAGCTAAGAAAAGCAAGCGATAAATCTTTTGACGTCAAAGATTTCCAATGGACTGATGGGTCTGCATTTGATTTTGTTGGATGGAATCGGTATTCACGATTATATACACCGGAGAGTATTCAGGAACCGATATTTCCGAAAAGACGTTTTGCCGGATTGAAGGGTTCAATTGAACATTTTGCGTTTAACAAATATGACGGTTGGTTTTGTGGTTTTGAAGGCTTTGAAAATGTTGAAATTTTAGATCAACGAAGCGGCTGGACTAATATCAACACCGGATTGAAACGTGTTTTGTGTAAAGAGAAAGCGGAATACACATCTAATTTGGGTTAAAATTGGATAATAAAATGCGCGTGCGTGCAATGCTACGTGCGCGGCTGTGTGCTGCTGGGTGCGCGGGTGTGCGTGGTTGCGTGCGCGCGTGGTGATGCGGAATTCCAATTGTATCCGAAAGCGAATAAACTTGAAACACAACATTTACAAAATTTGCATTAAAACAGAACAAAAGAACCTTGAAGATAGTCTTCTATGCCATTATCAAAAATGGCCGGAGACGCCGCGTTTCCCGCCGAAGTCGCAGGACTCTTCGATGTCCTTGTCAACCGGCTTATTGATGGCATTGAACAGGTTTGTGTCGCTTCTAACGCACTTTCATAGATTAAGATGACCCTTCCCAGATCTCCCGCGACCCTGAAGCCGCCAATGCCCTCGCCCCTGCCGAATCCCACACTTCGACTACTACTTTCGACCATTCTACCCTCCGCCAACCCGAACCATGCACCCGTCCGCTTCGGTTAAAGCCATCGACAATCCGACGAGGTTACGACTTTGAAAACAATCAGTTCCAATGCCCATCAGAATCCGGCTCGTCCCACAAAGTTCGGAGCATTGTCGATTTTGACAACTACGAACCCGAAGAAAGTTCGATAAAGCTTGATAAAATGCTGAAGAGCCACGGAAAAACGCATACTTCTGGAAGTCACACTACCGATGGCTATGAAAATGTGAGTTTGGGGTTGTCATGCGAGGAAGATGGGCGAATTCCAGACGCCTTCAATACTTGGAACGTCTTTTGTTCAGGTTCGATGTTGCGATGCCCCACATTCGCCGAATCGGGAAGCTGCCGGGTTCGATGATGAGGGTTTCGAGTATACGGTTTCGGAAGTTATGAGTGTTCAGGGAGAAACTGAGGTTACGGTAAGCTTACAAAACTTAAAAAAAGTTGTAAAAATGACGTTTTAGGGCCAGACGAATCTCGAAGTCGAACATGGCTGCGAATACAGTGTATCGGAATCAACATTTGCATCGTCGCAAAGAGCTACGGTAACTCAAAAACGCCAAACCGACTTCATAAATGTCAATTTCAGCTCCGAACAAAACGCCTCGCCGGTGATCGCGAGGGCTATGAAGTCACTGTCGACACGGTGGATGACAACGGAAAGCCCTTCCAAATCCGTGCCGTCTGTCCTGAATTCGTCCCCCGCCGAGTCTGGCTGAACGGAGAACCTCTGGATTACATCGATGAAGAAAGTGAAGAGCCTATTATGAGTCAGCCATGCTACTGTGAAGCCGAATGCTCTGGCAATGCTGACGGAGATGCCACTACTTATGAGGATTCTGAAAGCACATGGACTTGAATTCTGATTTTGAGGTTTCTTCTTGTACTAATTAGTTGAACCTGAATGCTTTTACACCTGTTTGAAATATTAGAAGGCTGGAAATACTCTAAAATAAAGAAAGAACGAAAAAAAGTGACAGAATTGAGCAAGGGGGTTGCTGGGGTCCGGTTTCAGGTTGCCTCGAGGCGGATAGGGATAGCCATCTGAGTAGCGAGGTTGAAATATTTTTTTGTTTTTGCGTAGGATTGATGTTAGTTGACTTTGATGTTGTTAGGGCTTGAGGGCATGTTTTTTGTGCAAATAAAAGTTTTTTTTTGAGTTAAAAATTTTTTTATGAAATTTTTTACTTAACGGTGATGAGCTTGAATTGAATAAATTTTTTTAATTTTTCAAAGTTTCACTTTCGCTCCAAACTCATTTCCCCCCTAAAACTTCCATGCTTCTTCACATGTTCCAACCTCAAACCCCCTCAATGACGATCGTTTCGTCATCGTCACCTCTTCAAAATGAACCTAGCTACGTAAAATAACTTTTCTTCAAAATTTCGCCTCAAAAAAGCAAATGGCAAATTAGAGTGCAGCTGTCGTTAAAACGCTGTGTTCGCGCTCATTGCCTCTAACTAAATAGTTTCGGGGACCCTCTTTGTGCGGCTCGGTCTTCCACTTCCACCTCCGCGTTTTTGCGGATATCCCTGTCGGTCGGATGGATGGATGCTTGTTCGGATCGGGAACCATCATCATCGAAAAGTGTGTTCGACGGGAGCTCTTGTCGTCGTTCGGGGGGCTTCAACTGGGTCCCCCTGTGTACACGTAACAGAGATCCACCTCCTGTCCTCGGGCAGGCTTTTCGAAGAGGGGGGCCCTCGGGTGTTCGCTTTAGCCTGTTGTGAACTCCTATTTTCGTTGACATTTGTTTCAGTGAATTGACAGAGGAATTGTTGGTTGAGGTAGTCATTTTGGGTGTATGTTTGGATTGGGTTTACATGGGTGGGAGAACTTGACGTTTATGAACGTCTAATATGGCTAAGGTTACGAAAGAAGTTATTTTTGAACCAAAAATAATTTCAATTTTTTGTTATTTTCACTTTTTAAACAAAATTTCGCTTTGCAACATTGCCCTTTTTAAACCATTTTGTTGCCAATTCACTATTTTGTTAACCCCCATCGACCCCTCCAGTCCCTTGATGACTGTACACGTGAAAAACTTCCCCCAGATCAAGCCAGCAAGCGTGCCTTCCGGTGACGACGCATACCCCCGACCCTATGTATGCCAGCGAGAAGCGATGAATCACCTCCAAAGCTCTGCATTTGTACCGTCAAATCGGGCAAAAACAAGCGACTGTCTCGACGCCCTACCCCCATCGACCGTCGACGGCTTATCGCGATCCGTGACGAAACCATTCAAACAGCCCCAACCAGGCGGTTGGCCTTCACAGGCTAGTCCAGCTCCATCAGCATAAACAGTTCCATCCATTATTCACGCGGCGCTTTTTGTTCCTCGTACAATAGTAGATTGCTCCGATTTAACATCCACTATGAACGTCATGTCATTGTTTTACAGGTTCGGACTACAGTTTGAAACGGAAAAAAAAGTTTAATAGACAGACCGAAGCACCCTCATAGTAGCATCGATCAGATAGATTCACGTCCAGTCGGAACGACAAAAGCGAGGAAAAATGAGTCGATCGCCGTCGCCATCGCCAGTTAAGGTTACCCTTACAACTAATGTGAGTTTTTATTGGGTTAAAGGTGTTCTGGGGCGCTTTTTATTGGTCTTGAGGTCCCTTAAGCATTAATTTTTTGCAATAAAATCAAGTTTAAATGGTCAAATTACGCTTAAAAAACCTTTTACCGTCATAATTACTGCAATTATTCAATTAATCTTCGATCCTTGGAGCCTCTTTGTTTATCTATGCCAATGGGCACCCATTAACATTCACCACATGTTTCCTCTTTACCCGCTAATATCGGTCGTAACTAATCTTGACCCGCGCATCAATCTTTCCTTTTTATCCCCTGCAGCTGGTGCCAATGAGCACGGGGTGGCTTTGACCGTCACCCTCATCTGGAATGAATCACCACCCCGAAGGTCCGCCTATTTCCGTCGGGTGGAAGCTCCAAGTCGAAGGCTGGCTGTGGTCATTGAACTGTCGTCAAAACCCGGGGAGGTCGTCAACGTCCACTACTACTACTCCTTCCATCCTTCAGAGGGCTGGTTGTTTTTTTTCGTTCCCTGTCAATGTTGTCCCATCCGCCACCCTCTTACGAAAGGGGGGAAAGCCTGAAATGCATTAACTTGGGGGGAACGGAACCCTCAAAGTAGGCCCCATAAACCATCATTGAGCCTTTTTTTTGCCGGACTTCAAGACCTATGCCCGAAATTTGCTTGCCATTTGCTTGCCTCTGGCTACATCTACATGTTGCATGTATCATTTGAATCTTGTCTCTTCATATTGGCTATTTGAATGAATGGCGCTAATTCTAATCCATCCAAAATGCCAAATTTAACTTTTTTCTATGCCAACTCTTTTCAATTTTTACCCACACTTTACCCCCTTAGGTAAATAAGTACCCTCCAAAACGGCCATGTTTTCGCTTTCTTCTGTTTTTTAATGTCCAAACTTAAGTCCTAAACAACTGAAACATCCAATAGATTAGAAATCAGCCCCCTTCAGACAACAAAATGTTTGCGTTTGCATCTCCAACTACGGAAGCCCCACATCGCAAAAAACATCAACTAGTACCCCCATTAGAGCTGCCACGTCGGCAAAGCCGTCGTCGTTGGCCGTATCAATCGGTCCCGTTTCTCGCCATTTGAAAATTTGTCAATTCATTTTCATTTTATGTTGTCCTTTCTGCTTGTGACTCCCGGTTGTCATAGACAAGAACAACCAAACACAAAACCAGACCCAGGCGAAGGAAAGCAGCTATCCTATGGTTTCGTATGACCAACAAATCGTGCAAATTTGGCCATGTTCCGGAAACGTGGGGCGGTTGACGGCTTCGGCGACAAGCTTTTTTCTGATGGTGGTTTCCGTTTTTGCGGGAACCGGTCTATTTTGAAATTTGACTTTGGTTTTGTAATGTTGTAGGGGTGAAATTGTTTGTAACTGACTGATTTGTACTACATAGTGGGTCGTAATGATAAGAATGCGTATTGTTCACGTGTTTTTACATGTTGATGGTTGTGGGTGCATGCCATTTCGATGCAACAGCAAAAACTGGGTGCATAGTCATTCTTTGTTTGTTGGTAATGGATGAGCAAGCTTTCGTGTCAGTTCAGTTTCGAAATGTCTATTCGATTGGAATTTTCGTTCGATGGAAGCGTGGCGGCGGTAGATCCGCTTTTATGTGTCTGTTGGGGATGCGTTTTTGGGATATTTTTGGCTCATTTCCGGAAGTTGAAAACTGTCTAGGTCGATAATTGATACTTTTTGTGCTTGATCAGGACTATCAGGCTGGCAGTGCCACAACCAGGCACGTGCGCACTTATTTTTTATACTAGCTCCGCCCCCTTGACAGATCGGAGATGCTTTGGAGCGATAGGCATTCTCTTTCCAGTTTGCTGGAGCGTGGCAATGGGTTAACCCTGTGACTGGACTTGCGATTGAGTGGTGTCGATCGAATGCCAAAGTCACTTTCATTTTCATTGTCACTTTTCTTAGTCTAATGGTGACATCGCCAATGTCACCAATGGCTTGGAAGTTTTTTATGCAATCGACCCTCGGCGCCTCTTTATCAATCCATCTTGTGACACTGACCCATACACCCCTCCAAATCAAAGTACAACCCACTTCTAATCAGCCCCGGCCCCCAGGCTAATCCCGTGTTTCTAAACTGCTTCCCTGCAGCTTGCAAAAGACAATAAATACTCATCCCATGACTTTCGTAACCCTTTCTCTTGCCAATTTCCATCAGAACCAATCAAAATCAAGCACTATGTATGTATGTTTCAGTTACAAATACCTCTATTTTGAGTGCCCCGTTCACATTTGCCCAGTTCCCATCCCATCTTTTAATGACACACGTAAAGGTTGCCCAGAGACAAACAAAAAATAAGTTTACGACCGTGTCAAATTGCAACAAGACCCAGCCTGAAGTCTATGTATACCTGCGAAGTCAGCCATTTTTTCCACTATTCTAGCGTATTCGCATTCACATGTGGAACGTGAATTATGCGTGACAGTGATGCAAGGTGTTTTTTTCCATCTATACATAAAATGAAAATGATGCATCCTAGTCTTTGTGTCAAGTTTCATAACGCGTGTGCATTGAAAAATGTTTCAAAAAGTGATGGACGTAAATGGATTGACTCGTAGACTCGGATTCAAGGCCGTTGTATTCGGATTCGGAGGTTTTTTTGATGGATGTCAACTGCATAAGTTGTGGAATTTCGCCAATTTTCGTGTTTTTTCTCTCTTAAAAAGTGATAGGAAACTTCTTTCCGGCCCATAAATTACACAATAACATGCCAATTAATCTCGCGCTCCCGATCAGCCGCCATCAATCACCTTCTTCTTGCCCGCAATCGCTATGTTGATTTGATCGTACTCACAGACGACCCCCAATCTACACCGCACTTGTACATATTACATCTATACATATTTATGAGCTGACTACTGGCTGGTTCGCGATCACCGAGAGCAACGATAATGAACGCGAAAACTCGAAAAACGTGTTACATTCCTTGCTTTGGGGTGCACTGCATTCCTGCGCAGGGGTCGTTCATTGCGTTGTCTTACATTGCGTTCATCACGAGTTGGCCCTGTGGCGATCTTGGCTTGCCCTTTAGCCTGCAGGGCTCGTGTTCCCGTGGTACACATCTAGCCTGCCCAGCACAAAGTGCGATGATTGCAACCACGAGCGTCCGTAAAAAACACGACACCGAAGACTTGTTGCTGAGTCAGGTGCTTTCGGAATTGCACTAAAAATTGGCTGCCTGCAAGACGGCTTGTTTTACGTGGACCGCGGTCGCGATCTTGATACTAGCGATAATAATGGGAGCATGACCTGAAAGCTGCTAGCCATAAAAAGTCTTAATGTGAATCCCATTTCAGAGCGATTCCGAAGGCGAGATGAGCTCCGAAAACGCCATCCAGGCTCAGGCTAGCAAGCTTGTTGATGAGGTGCTCAGCAAGGAGAGCGTAAGTGCCTCTTAACTGTATCAATACAGTTTTAAATCGGTTCTTTTCAGCAAGACAAGGCCGCCGATATCGCCCATCAGGCCGAATCCGCCGCCACTGACATCGCTGCCAAGGCACAGAGCGCCCTTGACGGTCTTAGCTCGCAAGCTTCGGTTCTCGTCGAAGGCCTATCAGACTTGGCCCATCAGACCGAAGGCAGTCTGAGCGAAGCTCTCTCCCCGGCCGCCAATGCCGATGAAGTTCATGCTGCCGCTGAAGAAACTGGTTCCAATGTCAATGACGATGCCAAAGCTGTCATCGATGCCATCACTGACAAGGCTAACGACATCACTAGCGGATTGAAGGACCTCGCTGCCAAGGGCGATGAAGTTCTCAAGGAAGCTAAGGAAGAAATCTCAGCCAAGTTGAGCGAAGCCGAACCGGTCGATCCTGAGGAGCACATTGCCGTCGAATCCAAGGAATCTGAACCCATCAGCGTCGTCGATAACTTGAAGAATCTCGCCGCGAAGGCTCAGGAAGATGCAGCTGGTCTCATTGAGCAGGTCCAGAAGAAGTTGGAGAGCGAGGAACCCGAAGCTGAAGCCAAGATTGCCGCTGCTAGCGAGGCTATCATCCAGGAAATCACTGAAGACTCCCCCAAGGAGACCACCCCCGCCCAGCCTGAAGCTGAAACCACGCCAGCTCCGAAACCAGAAGCTGAAGCCGAGCCCGAAATTGCCGACAACGTCGAAGAGGAAATCATCGTCGCTAAGACTGTTGCTCCGACGACCCAGTCCCCTGAACGCGAGGGCTCAGAAAGCCCTGAAATCCAGGTTGTTGATGGCCTTCCAACCCCTCCGCCAGAGCGTGCAAGCAGCCCCGACGAACCCGTCAAGATTTCCGCCACTGACCCCGGAGAGGAGGAAGTCGAGGCTTCTGCCGATGAAGCTGCCAAGCATGCCGATGTGCCTGATCCGGAACTGTTGAAGGAGCCTTCCCCCGAGCCGGAACCCATCCAGGAGCCTGAGCCGCAACCTGAAAAGTCGCCTGAACCTGCGCCTGAGCCGGTACGTGAGCCGTCTCCCCAGCCCGAGATTGCCGTTAAGGAACCGACGCCTGAGATTGAGGTCACCCCAGCTGAAGATGAGCCTGTCGAGGAGGACCCCGAGCCTACCCCCGCCGAGCCTGAAGCGCCTCAAAAGCCTGAACCAGTGCCGGTGAAGGAAGCTTCCCAAGAAGCCCAGGAAGCGCCGGCGGCCAGTGAACCTGAGCCGGAACCCGAGGTCGTAGTTAAGGAGGACAGCCCAGCTGTTGAAGCTGCCATTGCTGCGGTTACTAAGGAAGCGAGCCCCGAGCCGGAACCTATCAAGGAGCCTACCCCTGAACCAGAACCGGTGAAAGAACCCACCCCCGAGCCGGAACCCGTTAAGGAAGCCTCCCCAGTCGCCGCTGAACCTATCAAGGAGCCCACTCCCGAGCCAGAACCTCCCAAGGAGCCTACCCCTGAACCTCAACCTCCCAAGGAACCCACCCC
>KB455568.1:293500-319484 GCA_000341325.1 Panagrellus redivivus | reverse complement strand
CCACCCCAGTTGCAGCTGAATCCCCCAAGGAGCCCACTCCCGAACCCACCCCCTCCCCCGCCGCCGTCATTGCCACCTCCCCCGTCGTCAAGGAATCCACGCCGCCCCAGGCTGCTCCCGAAAAGGAATCCACCCCGGCCAAGCCCGACGCCTCCAAGGAAGCCTCGCCCGGTGCCAACACCGACCCCAACGCGTCCCGTCTCACCCTCACCAAGCGCGTTGAAGGCGCCGTCCGCAGGCGCTGCACCATCTTGTAAGCCGTTGCTGTCTTCATTCGGTCTCACAACGAAATTAAATTTTAACAAATTTTAATAACCGTCCGAGATGATGTTATTTTCAATCAAACTACTAACCTAACTTTCATGCCACTCGTTGCGCCTATTTTCTGATAAGATTTTTTTGCCATTTTAACGCTGTACGAAAATATTTTTATCCAGATTTGCAAAGTGCTACCTAGATTAAGATTGTTCCTTGTTTTCATTTTGGAGAAAAATATAACGATTACGACTTGTAATAATGATACATATTCATTTTGAATGTTATGTAATAAAAATAATAAAGAAAATATATGGAATTATCGAATGAAAATCATGCTTATGCAAATTTGGTATACTGTAGAGATACCGTAACACGAAAACATTTCGCCAACTTTATTTTTTTATTAAAATTTATTTAAAAATGTTAAAGTTAAAATTCAAAAACAAAACAAACGCAAGAATTTTACGTGCGACGAATTCTTCCGCAGAAAACACCTTCAAATAATATCAATCAAGCGGTGGAATCCGGCTATTTCCATTATCAATCTTATAAATAGCCTTAACAAGTTTCAGGCTACAGTATAACAACTGCTTCTTAGCTATTTTGAAATCAGCACTAGTAACTTCATCCACATCGTCTTCCAATTGCTTGTACAAAGCGCAGCATGTGCGGAAGGCGGCTTCTAACGCTTCAAGAGTGTCGAGCTTAGCCTTATTATTCTTCACTGAGATCCAGAATTCTCTGACTTTGTACAAATGGGCATGAGAAATACAAGCTCGGTTACTAGAATTGATGAAATCTTCCATTTTTTGGTTGATAAATTTAAACAGAACAAGAATTAGGAGGAATAGGTAGAACAGGGAGATAGGAAGAACACAGTATAAACTGGTGTAAGTGTCGAGGAGAGCCTGTTCATGCATGCTTTGCGGATAGTGTGGTGGTCTACCTGCTTTTATGGATGAACCGTACTCGTAATAACAATGTTGGGATTGGGACGCACTAATGAATGTCTATTATGGCTTTTTTTTGGGCTTGTGTGTGATTTTGGGTATGTGGATAAGTTCTAGAGGCATCGACCATCATGAGGACGGCACAACAGATCGATATGTTGGTCAGTGTGACACACTGTGATAGAAATCAGGAACGCCTTCAGAGCAAAAGCAAGTATTTCGGAATTGTTGAATCAACTTTGAAATTTGAAAAAAGTAAACGCATCACATGATTTCAAACTGATAGATTTCAATTTCACCGATTTTGTTGACATTTTTTCTTGAAATTTTTCAATTTTAGCATCTTTTATTCACTTCAGAGTTTAATTTTCCTTGACATGCTTCCGAACGTGAGTTTCACGTATTTCGGTAATAACAATAAAAAATTTTGGCAATAAACTGATTTTTTCACTCTTTTTCGCACTTTTCATTTTGGATGACGAATCAAATACGCGATAGATCGACTGAAAAAACTGTTTCGGATCCTTCACCTTGTTTCCGGCAACAAATCCTGTTTTGCCCCTCGGCAATGCCTCTGATCTGCTGTTTTCATTACAAAATAGCGCTCGAACTTCGAAGTCCGAGCGAAATAAACAATCGCGCAACATTGTTGTGGTTAGTCATCACGTTTCCCCAAAAAACTGACACTTTTCCCCGTTTGATCGATACCTGCAGTCATTTTGATGTAGCCCGATGCCTCTGGCAATCGCTGAAGCATTCTCCAGGACGTCGATAATGGCTTTTGCGTTGTTTTGGAGGCTTTCAAGCAGGATACCTTGCAAGCATTCTGCAAACAGCAAACACAGCGCGACCACGAGGAAAACACACATGACATATCGGCCAAGCGCGACCGCGAGTAGTTGTCGGTCCGTCGGCGAGCGAGCGAACGTTCTAGATTGTCTTTGGCTTGCAGGACATAATTTCCCGGTGGTCATTTTGTTTTGTTGCGCACATTGGATGTTTTGCGTGTGATGTCAGTCCGTGTATCCATTGCGCTGAAGGTAAAGGAGTTCCGTTTCTCTCGCTCTCTCCCAATCGAACACACCCTGCCGGACTCTCCTTGTCTGCCGCGAGCGCGCGCGCAATGCAATGTGTGTCGCTTTTCTCTTCGTTTCGTCAGCTCTCTGCATCGACCTCCAAAGCATCCAAACAGTCTCGGCTTTCTCTCGTCGTTTCATTGATGACGTGCGGCTCTCTTCACTTCCTTTCGTCCCTCATAATCACCTTGATTTCGCGTAATTTTATATATTAATTTCGCGGTTAATCCATCCTAATCGATAGAATCGAGTCAGCGCTTATATTGGACAGTTTTTCAGCCAAAATGGCGGTGAAAATGGAGACCGTCCCCGTGCCAATGTCAATGAACCAGCCAACAACCGTCCTAATCAACCAATCCATGCCGACGCCAAGCCACATCGTGATGCCACCGAATGAGGGCGACCCCCCGGTCTATGTCCAGTACGTCCTGCCATCGGATTCTGTCATGGTGTCATCAAATTCGTGCCACGGCAATGGCGAATACCTGACTGGCGCCGATGAGCTTGATAACACAGTATCAGCTGTTTCGAATCAGCATACGGTGTTTGAGCCGAGTGAGTCGTCGAGTTATGTCCCGAATAACTCGCAAATCGTTTTGAAGTGAGTTTTTTCGCTTAAATTTGAATTTTCATATATAATTTTTGCCAAATTTGCATAAAAACATTCAAATTTGCAGATTCAATGCCTCCAAAGACAAAGCCGAGAAAGACGAAGAACGCAAAGCCGCAAAGAAGATCCGTCAAGCCGAAGCTGCGAGGAAACGCTACCATAGGTTGGACGCTGAGGATCGGAAGGCGCTGAATTTGAAGCGGACTGCTGCCCTCAAAAGGAAACGTCAACGCGATAAGGAGATGGCGGAGCTGGAAGCTATTTTGAGGCAGTCGAACGATATTGTGGATGATCCCGAGATTACGAGACAGCTGAGAGAGAATCGACTTCGAGCACGATGGGCTGAAGCTGCTCGATCCCGATACCATCGAATGAGCGAAGAAGAACGTCGAGCGCACAACATACGGCGTCGGAATCGTGTTGCCATGGTCAAGCGTGAGGATTCGGATGGCAGCGGGAATGGCGTTCTGGTCGTCGATGAAGACAAGATGAAGGAAGCTAACATGAGGAAAGCGCTCGCTGCCAGGGCAAGGTATCATCGAATGACGCCAGAAGAGAAGCGTGCCTACAACTCCAAGCGGACTGAAGCCTTCCGACGACGAAGAATGGAAGAAGAAGCGCTTCTATCCCTCCCGATTGGTCGAATCAATGGCGAAGCGTTGACCCGTGCCCAGCAGATAGTCGTACGAAACGCCAAGCGTGCCGAACTCGCCAGACAACGCTATCAGAGAATGACCCCAGAAGAACGTCGCGCCTACAATGCCAAACGCTACACTCCCAAAAAGATCCGTGAAGGCTATTCGGGCAAATCAGGTTCTGCCGATTCAGACGACAGCCAATCCTCCTCCAGCGGCCAAGTCAATCTCGACGATATCAACTTCAAGGATTCATATTCCACCCTGGAGAAGGACGTCATGCGTCGGACCGAACACGCTCAACAAGTCATTCGACAGCGAGGTCTAACTGCTTCCAGCGCACTATCCGTGACCTGTATCAAGCCAGAATACTCCGAATTCCCCGGAACGAGCTCCTCCACCATGAGAACCGTCATCAAGCCCAAGGGTCCACCGTCACTCGCAAACACGGTCGTCGTTCGGCCTCCGGTGGTGGATCAGAAGATGCCACATTCCAATTTTTCGTGATTTTTATAACTTTACTTTACACTTTTGTCGTTAAACTGTTTTTGTATCAATGAATTTTGCATTTTTCAACTAAAACTTTGCCTATACTGATCATAGTACAAAGTTCCATATCCAAGTTCACAATTTCGTAGAAGCCATAACCACTTGTGACATCGAAAACACCTGTTTCCGCCCGTTCCACAAATTGAATGATCTTTGCCTACACTTTTTACCCACGTAAATGCTTCCATTCACGTTTTTCACATAAAACCCAGGCAAGAATTAGGAATTAAAGGGTGGCTTATAACATATGTCACAGTTACTGATTATGTTTGACCAACAAATACATGTAGTCTGGTGTATGTCCTAACTGAATGAATAGAGTAACAACTTCCGTCTCTGTCTTGGAACGGATGTTGTTTACTTTTTTCGTCTGGGGTGCCACGCGAACGCGGAAGTGTTTGTTGGCATTCCTTATGTTAGTCATTTGAGACAGATTTTTCTGAGAGTTTTAACGGTTCAGAGATGAGTCAGTCAGACGTCGATTCCGTATGTGGATTTGTCTGGGAAGAGCAGGGTGGTGGTTTAGGTCGTAGTTTGAACGGATTGAGGAAGTGGGGAGGGTGGGGTACGCTAGTGGGGGTACTGTAGGGGTGGTTGAGGATGGTTGAAGACATAAACAGTGGCAAATGATGTAAAATGAGTCAGAAAGTTGGAAGAAATTACAGAACCAGGCTGGTAATTGGCGAGAAGAGGACAACTTTTTGATTTGGGATTGCATCGCCTGGTTAGCTCAGTCGGTAGAGCACCAGACTCTTAATCTGGCTGTCGCGGGTTCGAGCCCCGCATCGGGCTTATCTTTTTTTATTTTTTTAATTTACATTTTGTAAATTTAGAAATGAGAAAAATTCATTTACGAAACAAATTACGAAACAAAAATATTTGTCATACGCAGTGCGAAGTCAAAAAATACTAGCGATGCGTTCGTCAAGTCAAGTTCGATTGACACAGTTGACAGAAATCAGATAAAGTGAAAGGCACTAACTGTAATTAACTTTCAATAATATACGGGGGAAGCGCGAACGCTGTCCCCCTCACCCAAAAATTTAGCTGTTGGCGTACACCAGTTCGGAGTAGCCATAGAGGTCAGCCGGAACCCAAAAGTGCAATGGTCCAGCCTCGCCCTAGAGGTCATGTCTTCGTGATCACACGAGCCTCCCAGCCAGGTAAGTTTGTGAGCGATCGCGTTTGATCCATAAGGCCGGGCTGGGATAGCGCTTTGTCGCGAAAGCGTGGGCGTCGACAGAGAAACGAGAGAACAATGCGTTTTGGGCTTTTTGGTGCGCATTAGCATACTTTTTCTCTGCTTTTCTGAACTTTACCACATTTGGCATTACACAAATTGTATTTTGATTTCATAAAACTACAGTATACCTTCGCCGTGACCCCCGAATACTTTCCAATCCTTCTTTTCAAACTGCATACGAGCGACCACAGTGCACTGCGACTAAACAGCTAAATACCCGTTAAATAATACAATTTCCTGTTTAAAGGACAAAGTATTGCAAATGTGTAACATACACCAAACTTCCTAACAAAAAATTTGCACGCATAAGGATTCCATTGTGTGTGTGCTTTCATCTTGTACTTACGTCAGGAGTCAAAATAGATTGTAGATTTGCTTAACGAATAACCCCCTTCACAAACAACATGTTATCACAACCAATAGATGTTTTCCAGATGTGCTATTCTAATTTATTAAATAAACTTATCTAAATAATGCATAATGTCTGGTCTGAACAGGCAATAAGCCTATTTTTAGTCAGTTCAAAAAGATATTCCATTCCAAAATATTTGTATTTATTTAAGCAAAGCATAGACCACTAGATATGTATGTGCTTATTTCATCTTTTTTATACTTAGTTCCCTCTGATTTTTGGAACATGGTTTCTAAAAGACCACCACGAGCCGAGCTAATACTACACTACTACGTGTAGATGCCGTGTTTTTGGTGCCGTATTATTCTACGAATAATATACATAATCAAATTTAGTAAACTGGTCCTGAAATAGACCCTTAAAATAGATGAGGAAAAGGGTTTTCAGCTGTTGATTCGGACATTTTTAGCTTTTGTACCACGAACGTATCAAAGTTTTATGTAAAGTCGAGCATGAACATACGAGGAAGCGCTGGGTTCTCACGTGTTGCTTAAATTTTGGACGTGTGAACTTGGCGAGTACATGTGGTGGCTGATTTTGCTTGGCATACTTGGATTTATGTAATGCACCTGCTGGGTTACGGTATGAATGGGTTCCGCGTAAAGATAAGTGAATTTTTGTTGTTTTTTAAATATTAAGAAAGTTGAAAATCGGATTTTCGTTCAGTTTTATGAAATTTATCAAATCTGATGGCATTGCATTTTGAAGCGATGGATTCTTTATTGCCTATTCACGCAATTCCGTCGTTGCACTTGAAGCAGGCCCTGGCATGACTGGTGTCGCCATTCAAACAAGGAAGTTGGCACTTTGCCGACAGAATGCATTTCTATTTCTATTCTTACGAGGCTTCGGGCGACGACGGCACTTAAACCCACAGAGCCGAATAAACCCAATTCTGGCATATATCGCCGTCATCCGGGGCGCCCACTGACTACCGTATACCTACCCTTTACTCGAAAAAGTCAAATTCAAACTTCCGCGTTGCATTTGGAGACAATTTTATTCGGGTGCATTTGCAATGAAACTCCTTGCAACCTTTATGACTTATTTATTGCACCCCACACGCGAAACTGAACTCAAATTCGCGCCTCCGCTTTTCTGTAATAACAAATAGGTACACAGAATTTCATTCAACTTTTATTTGATATTTTTAACAATCCTTTTCAAAGCCAATATAAGATAACACTTCCGTGTCTACGGAACAAAGTGCAAAAAGAATACTACGTATGATACAGTATACTATTTGGATTTTTATGGTGTAAAAAGTCAGTCCTGGAAGGATAAAAAAGCATAATAAATACTACGGAATACAAAACGAAGATCTATGATACAAAATTACTCGATGTGGATGCGGCAATTAATGAAATTTGGCCATGAATGATGTCATTGCGAGGGGTAATGGACAAGATTCGTGGTGAGACCGTTTTGAGGGAGGATTTATGGTACAATTTGAAATAACGAGGAAGTCAAGTTAACCCATGAAGACTTTGACTGGCATTTGGAAGGGTTGTTGTTGGGCTTGGGAGAGAATCTGCAAAGAAGGGAGTTTAGAATTTGTAAAAAAAGTGTGAAAAAGTGGCACTTACGGATGAAAAGTCGAAGCCAGCCAGATTCGCCAGGGAAACGGGCAGTGATGAGTTGACGAGCATGTTAGGGAAGGTATTACTCAGATTGAGCATGTTTTCCTTGGATTCGGGTCGGGATGCGATGCCGAGTGGGGAGGAAGTCGGCACTTGGAGGGGTGCAGAGGATGGGGATGTGGAGGTGGATGCGGGGGCGTCGACGAGGCCGAATAGGCCGCCGAGGATGGAGTTTTCGCTGATTTCCTTCGCTACGCTGAAGAGCGATGGGAGCATCATCTGGAGGGAGCTTAGTCGGACAGCGGCATCACTGACGGAGTGCGTTTGGGTCAGATTGGCGAAAAGTGCCCGAACGAAGCTATCACGGCTTTCACGGATGCGATCGCGGGATTGGACGCCGAGGCCGACGATATCACTCTGCAGGAGGATGAGGGCTTTCAAACAGGCAAATTCCGCCCGATCAACGGCCATTCTCCTCATGGGAGCAAGGCATTCATCCAAGATTCTTGAAACGATGGCACTGACTTCCGGGGCATAGGTTGCAGTCAAAGATAGATACGTGTCATTGGGGAGAAGGATATGTGCTGACGTAATTGATCGTTGAAGGGTCTGGAGAAGCCCAAAGGCAGCTGTGCAGTGCTTCAAAAGTCCGACCTTATCACTGAATGGCAATTCCGGAAGAGGGTGAAGCATATTCGACCAGTTGATCATCAAATTCACTGACTTTTGTCTTGCTGACTGATCTTCGGCTTCTCCGAGAAGTCCGACATTGTTATTCGTCAATCGCATTTCAATGTCCAACAACATCTCGATAAGTCGACGGCTAGCTTCATTAGCGAAGGTACCATGGCTCGGTGAAGCTGAATTGCGATCACTTTCGACTGAATCTGGCTCGCTACCGGCGGAAATGCTTGATCTGGATGACGTCATCGGGAATCCGGCCAAATGCGGCGGCAGGGCACGCTTCCGTGACCGCTTTGTCGATCCGATACGATCGCGTTCATTCTGGATGGCTTCCGGCTTCATGCCTTCAGTCAAGCACTTCTGGAATCGGCAGAATCTGCATGCATTTCGGTGGTCTTTGTCGATTTGGCAGCATTTGTGGAAACGGCAGGTATACTGTAGGTTTTGCCACACACTGAAATGACATCATTTAAACTTTTTCTCAGAACACCTTTTTATCAGTATCACCCTGATTCGACCTACAGTAATCACCCCATTTAAGTGTTCTCTACCCTATTCCTTGAACTACAGTACCCCCTTAGCCTATTAACCCCCTTTTCACCGATGTAAAAATAGCTCCCCATGCTCGCGCCAACAAAAGTCCTTCAACTTGCTCCTTTGGCATTAATTTAATCGGCTTATCCTACATGCTGTTAATGTTTACGAGGAAAACACTCTTTTTTGCTCGAAACATACACGTAAAGTAGCAATGGCACGCTGGCTTGGTCTTTCTTCTTTCACTTTTGGGCACATACTGCGAGCAAGAAGGAAAGACCGCCGCGCCGGAATTTACTTCCTGAAACGTGCCACCCAGCGCTTTTTTTGTTTGTTTGGCACTGGTCTCTTAGGACTTCAAAGCAGTCAGGGCCTCGTCCCGAACAAAGACAAGACAAACGCGGCGATTCTATTCCGAAGATTTGACGGCGGCCGCGGGTGAAGTGAAAAAGTGATGAACAAAGTTAAGTTTGTCATTGAAAAACGGAAAAAAAAAGGTTGACGTGGGTTTTTCCTTTTGCTTCGCTACTAGTGTCGAAAGACGGTAAAATTGAGGTGATAAGAGCTTCAAAGCTAAGTTCAGCGGCAATGTTCATCATGTGATTACGTGCGGGACCAAGATTAAAGTTCAAATTTGGGGCCGCTTAATGGCGCACTGATACGTGAGGAGCGCGGTCACGTAGAATGCTTGATAAGAGCTAATTACAGTAATTTAGGATGATGAAAGCTGGCTACAAACACCAAAAAACGTTGATCAAGAAACTTTGATTCGATTTGAGGTGAGCTAATTTGATCGAACACAGATCAGAGTAGGTTACTGTAGGTCACAGTTGAAATGCGGGGGTGTGTGATGAGTATACTTACGTTCGTCTGAAGAAGCCTTTGCAGCCGTTCTAAAAAGGAAAAACGAGTTTAGAGATGTTTTATGATGAGAATAAAGTTGAAACTTACACATGCGGAGATACCGTAATGCTTGCCGATCGCCTTATCGCCACATACGGCACACAAGTCCTCGAGGCGAAGGGCATTGGCGCAGGATGGGTCTGACGGAAGTTGGAACATGTTGTCTGTTTGTTTGTTGGCACGTGTAATGTAATACCGCACCGATGAGGGGTTGTAATGAATGAATGAAGTGAATGAAAAGATCTGCAAAGAAAAGGGTTGTGTTAAAATTGGAACACTTTCTAGTCCACGCCCTCAGGGCAGGTGAGAACACCACCGACTGGGAGGGGGGTACGGTATGTTTGTGTGCACACGCACACGCCACGCGTTGTTTTGTGGAAGGGAGAGCAAAAGACATCCATCCCCTCAGCCCGTTTTTCATCAACTGCCACGGCAACTGGCTTCGCAGTCGTTTGTGTTTAATCTTTGGCTGTCAGCCGCCTCAGGGGGCAACGCGGAAGTTGCCGCAATGGGCACTCGGCCCAGCCCAGAGGCAGCTAGCTTCCTCGTGTGTGGAAGGCACACTGGTGAATGTTTCAAGGCAAACAAGTGCTGAGATGAAAGACCCGCCTTCCTTCCTTCCCCTTTCCAAGTCAAGGCTAACCCGAGCCGTGTCGAGAGAAACGTTATTTGCAAAAAACTGCCGGCGAGAAAGACGAAAAAGTGCTTCCACCCCTCAGGGCATGCATGGCGTGGCGAAAAAAACTCACGATGCCGACGACGCGGAAGGCAAAATGGGTCTGCGGTCGTTCAACTCTCGTTCTCGGCTTAAAGGGCGGAGTTCAATGTGCTCGAGCACTTACTTCTTCAGTGCATGCAGAACAGAACAGCCTTGGCAAGAAAGCTCAACTACTTTTCTACTTCTACGTGGATGTGCTAATGCGAAGAGCTGCTGGGCCCCTTGGCCTTCACCGGAAGCCTCATTGACGAGGAACTAAAAAAACTGCGAAAGACACACACATCGAAAAGGGGGGGTGATTATTTCCGGAAAACGTGGAAAGTCGTCCGCGGACAACATGAAGCCGTGCCAATGGCACGTAGACTGACCCCTATGGATGAAGGAGCAGCTAGCTCACGCCGGGAAAACAGAGAGGGAGTGCGACCAAAGTACAACCCTGTCTGGAAGGAAGTTTCAAATGCTTTCCGAAAATAGTAAGCATTGACAGTAAGTTGAACACTGTGTGTGCTTCAAGTAAAGAAGTTCCGTGAAACGCTGGAAACTTGTTGCACAGAATGCCAATTTGGTTTATGCAAAGCGAAGGAATAAAACTAAACGCAAAGTGGAAGTTTGCTTGCCTTAATTTTAATTCAGTTCTAATTCTAAAGTCCCAAAAGGTCACGCTTTGTTGATGCCGACGGCAATGACTGACTTGCCTAAATGACTCAATCTCATTCAGTCTGCCCAATCTGATTAAATTTCAAATAATAAACCGAACCACACATCATTGAAAATAAATACATACTGTTCTCTGAGTTTCGCTTTCGCTTTTATACTTCCGCGCGAGTCATTCTAACTCTCTATGACGACTATTTTCGACCAACTTTTCGTGTCCTTGTTAAGGGCATTGAAAAAATTGAAAACCCAACAAAAATGAAACGAGAATAAGGGAAACAAGCACGCAACATTGAGCCTTTGAAAATAGAACTCAAAGGAGGAAATGCCGGCGTCGACCAAGATCGCAACACGGAAGTAAGTTTTCTTTACTGACGATGGCATATATGCTGCTTAGGTTTACTGTAGGTTTGAAAGAAGGGGAGTGAGTGACTCAAAAAGTTGCAAGCATCTTTGCAGGGGACGGATAAAGTTTCAATGTTTCACGAAGGACGCATGATTGAGGATGCTTTTTAAATTTGCAAACACGGAGGCCGAGGAAATGACGCTCGCGGGGTCGACTTGATGAAATGAAATGAAGCCCCTAACGTGCGAGTAAAGATAGAGCGTTGAATGCTTTACGTGCAAGAGTTAGCATGATCATGGGCAGGTAGGAGGGTGCCATGAAGCTGCCGCCATGGGACGTGACCGATCGACTGATAAGCGCTCGGGGTGCTTTACGTGACCAGGATCGTGGCACGTATGCATTGACGATTGACAAGAGATCAGAGACAAGGGGAACTTTAAACAGAAACGGACGGGGTCTTGAGGCACAACTGATAAGGGAACGGAATGGTTGCAAGCAATTGGGTTGTTTGAGGTTTTTGGTCTGTTAAAACTACAATTATAGTAACATTTTGTTTAATTTAGAAGTAAATTGACCATCAGGCAAAAATCAAACCGTTCAACTCCAACCCTATCCGTGAGAATCACTCCCAAAACCCCCGAAAGCCATGCCTCGAACGCCCCCCAGAGGCGTGTGCATCGTCGAACTGCGCACCCCAGCTACGCACGGACCCATGTTGAGGGGCGTCCGAATTCCGAAACATCGAGAGATCATCGTTCAGAGCAAACTTTCCTACGTCACAGTCTCTGGTCTATCGACCAAAGTGCACCAACAAGCCTCTGGCGGTGCGAGCCCCGATCACCCCCTTCCGCACACGCACACAAACACACGTATACACACGCGGGCCAGCGGTGATCGGGTGGGGGTGCTGACATGATCGTTTTTCATCTTTTTTTCGGTGATGGAAGTGATTGTATCCTATTTTAAAAGACATGCATCCTTCCATGCAAGTGGCGTTCATGATCTATGATTGACTGATCGTAGTTCCTTTCATCTCTGCATTGAACGCATTGATAAGGGCTCACTACAGTATACCTATTGACATCGAAAACAAAAGCCAGGTCATCGAGCATAGATAAACTGATGTGAATCAACAAATTGCATTGTTTGAAATTATATGTCAATTTTGTGTCTTTTCTAATGCGTTTCATAACTGCCATCCTTCATTGCATTGTTAAACATGTTTAAACAGCCATGACAAACCACAGTTGTGAAAACATAATTCCATTCAATTTTCAAATATACCTTTTTTCTATAAAGATCAAACGAACAGAAGCGTCGAATAGAAAAAATGAATCAAAAAAACTTCGGTCGATGCTCCGAGCACAGCACAAAAACAAATCCGCCTTTTTTGATTGAATGCATGACCTTTTGTGACTCTCCTGGCTGTAGACTGTGTCACACGGCGATTTAAACTATAAACTCACTTTAAAAATTT
Source organism: Panagrellus redivivus (assembly GCA_000341325.1). Lineage (NCBI taxonomy): Eukaryota > Metazoa > Nematoda > Chromadorea > Rhabditida > Panagrolaimidae > Panagrellus > Panagrellus redivivus. The sequence continues at coordinate 306,855 of KB455568.1, read as the reverse complement.
GTATGTAATCTGGTTTGACATGCGATTTTGGTTTTCAATGATGTGTGAACTGCATTGTATTGCAATAATAGGTTTTTGGGAAGGCGATTTGCAGAGTTAAACTTTGATAAAAAGAATAAAACTTAAAATAGCATCAATTCACAAAAGATTTTTCGATTTTTTTTCAATTTTGTACAATGTTAAGTTCGAAAGTACAATTTTCATTTGCCCACGGATTTGAAATGCTTTGTTTGATCATCAAAGAACGTTAATACGTGACTTTTTATCCCGTCGAGACAGACAGTTCAATGGGATCGCTAACATCATAAAGAGATTAACCGCACTCTAAAACTTTTCATTCGTTTGCATTATGACAACCACGTTGCTCACGATCGACGCAGACGGCGATCAAAAAAGTTAATCAAAGTCTACCATAGATCGGACACGGACAGATGTCGGGAAGTTGTTTGATTGACTGGCAAGTTCAGCGAGTTCATCAGATGCCGCTGTTTACATGGGTCGAATCAAGGCAAGTCAAGAGTAAAATCTTTTTGGTTTTTGAAAGGTGATTCTGATGTTTGTTCTTCTTATTTTATGTAAGTGAACACAGTTATGTTGTTTGTGTTCATAAAAACCATGTATTAAGTCAGTTTTGAATGAATGGAAACCAATTCAATGATAAAATGATTTTGAAAGATGATGCAAACACATTCATTGCACAATAATTGTGATTTCTATGCTGTGCAAACGCAAGCAGCTTGTGATAGGGGTGACGTGGCGGTTAAAAGCATCTGTTTGAAGCCTCTTGTGTAGGATGGAATCAAAAGCAATCATCAGGGAAATTTATGTTTATTGTTTTCGGCATCATTTACGGGTGTTTGCACTCTATTGAACTATTTTTCAATCTAAATCAGTGCACCCATGATCATCTATCTACCTACTTTTTTGATAAAAATTGTTTGCACGACCCTGTTTACAGAGTTTACAGATGCACACCCGCACCAAAACCATCGAACTCCAGCGATTGTGACGTGCCGACCTTTGAATTTCCCATGTTTGCATCGTTTTACTATGCACTTTGAGGCATTAAAAAGCATGGCGAAGCACCCCCCAACTAATTCCACCACGTGGTGGTCCAGAAGAACGTGCACCTTGGCGCATTGCGTGGAGCCAAGTTTTGAAAAAAGAGCTATGTCAATTCCATTGCGTTAAACTGTGTATTTTAAGATTCAAACGATGCGTCTTTACAGCCCTTTGGCGCCCAGGACCCTCAACAGTCACTTCACGGTTATATTTGTTTTTTTCTCCCATGCCGCGGACCGAAATAAAGTAAAGTTTCCGCCAGAAAAATGAAGAGCAAACGTGTAGTTTAGCGTTGTAGTCCTCGAAGTTTGTTCAAGTGGGCCTCCGGTACATCGGTCAACCCGCAACTTTTTTCATGCCTTTGTTAAAGCATCGAGGTTACGTGAGTTCAACACAGTCAAGTTTGAAAAAGTGTAATTCGCGACTTTTGTTCGTGGGAATCTGCTTGTCACAAGCTGTTGTACGGACGTCAATGCGGTTGGAAAAAGCGATGTTAAATTTGGACGATTGCTCGATGGTAGGTCAACAATGAGTTCGTTAAAAATAGATGAATTTTAGGGGGTTAAGGCAGGAAAAAGAACGAAGTTAAAAACGTAAAAAGGAAGAAAAATGTAAATGTTGCCACTGATTGTTGGCATTCAGAACACAATGCCAAGGATCGTTGGCATTCGGAACAGAACGCCAATAGATACCACCGTAAACAGCGAGTAATCAATATAATCACATTTTTATTACTTTTTAGCATATTGAGATCATGATTTGGTTTGTCAACAAAAAAACGATACAGAAAACTAATAAAGTTGATATACGAATTTTGGCGGGAAACATTGATAACCAAACAAGGCTATCCTATATCTATTGCTCTGGTATATAAAAGGCTATTTTGGGAAAACTATATGAAAGCATTTTTGTCATGAAAACTTTAAAGCTGTTTTTGAGCATTTGGATTGGACTTGAACACAAAAATGCACACTATCGTAACAGCAACGTGCTTTTGGCAGTCTTGGAGACAAAACATGTACAGATTGGAAAGGATACTGGGAAAAATCAATAAGTTTGACGCTTTGTTAAAGGACCACCATGGGTACGGTGTAAGGCACTGTGATAAGGATTTGGAAAATTTGGGGGTTTACTCGTTCTCGCGATCCACAGCCGTAATCGCATTGGCAGCATTCGCGTTGGCAGCATTTGCATTTGCGACGGATTCGGGCAACGGGTGCATCTGTTTGGCGTATTGAAGCAGGAATCGATGGTAGTATTCTCGCGGGGTCATGGTTCGTGCCGTCGAGCATCGACTCGTGTTTAGGTCGAGAGAATCCATGCTAGCAAGGACGCGTTCAGATGACGTGAAAGATAGGGTTCGTGGTTGCTCGATCCATTTGAAGTAGAAAATATCGGGCGGAATGTAGGGGCGGCCGCCGATCCAGTTGAGATCTGGTTGTCGACCGTTAATGAGACAGTCGAGGAGGTATTCCTGGAACGTAATTTTGATGTTTGACAACTTTTCATGGTATTTATTGGCGTTGTGTTTCGAATGCCAAATTCACTAACCTCCGGCAATTGTGCCAACTTGTCCAACTGATCCGGTGTCAATCCGTAGTTTTTCTGCAGGAAAGCGACATAACTGAATACTTCGCCGAGATGAACGACTTTTCCGCCGATGGTCATGAATCTTCGACCTATACTTCGCCCGTAGAAATGGATATCGCGAATGTATTCCGAACCGACCAAATCTGCAAACTTTTTACTAATTTTCATCTGTCCATCTATACCTTACCAATGCACATAGTGGTAATTATCAAACCAACAACAATATAGGCTAACGTTGCTGGTAAAAAATCTGCATTGAGAGGCACGATATCACCAAAACCTAGAAAATTTAGCGTAATTATGTTTAGAAAATGCAAAAAACAGCTTACCAATAGTAGTAACAGTCACAAAACAAAAGTAAAACGCATCGAGGAAGCTCCACTTCTCCCATACCTGCAGCAAACACGCTCCTCCCGAGGTATATCCCAACATGATGAACAGAATGAATAACACGGATACCCTGTGTTCGGGCGGCATCGGCTCGTAGTCCTCATCGAGATCCTCGGCTTGGGCCTTTGTGTCGTCACTAGTTGTTTTGTCGCTTTCATGAGTGTGAATTTCTGATATGTCTACAACACCAAACTTTCAACTTTTAAAAGCACAGAAAAAGGTGTCACCTTCAAAAGTACCAGCTTCCGAAACGTCATCCTTAAACCTCCTTTTCGGCCTTTTATCATTACTAACTGCAAAGTGGTTTAACTTTGGCCTCTTGACACCGTCTTCGTTTTTAGCGTGGTGTCTTTTCCGTTTTTTCCATGCGAGACACAGGTTGCAGAAGAGAAATTTAAGAAATGCGAAACAACGCTTATAACAGACGCGTCGAAATTGGCGGAAGACGCCGTGTACCCAAATTATGCCACCTAAAAGTTGAAAATTTGGAATTAAAGTTAGAAAATGTTATGCTTACCTGATAAAAACCGCCCTAAATCAGCAATGGTAACAAGAATCAGCGGAATCCCAATCAATGCGTAAGCGAGACAAAATACACGGCCTTCATCGGTTCGAGGTACAATGTGGCCTGCAAATATAAACTTCAGATTGTCAAAATCACAAAATTAAGCAATACCATAGCCAATAGTCGTGATACATGTCCAGGAAAAGAAGATACTTGAACCGTAAGACCACTTTTCGGGACCCGTTCCAGTGATGATATCCTCTGGCAGCATGTAGTTTTTGGTGTAATCAATGAAAATGTCTTTTATCACCATGTTCATTCTAAAACGATCCAAAACTGTTATAAAAAGATTAAGAAAGATGGCCGTACCCCGTATGTGCAACTTCAGACCACTCATCAAAAGGCGCTAATGTCCGATTATCATGGGCAAGCGTCCATAATTGAGCGATAATCCTTCGCTTGAGGGCTGATACACGGTGAGCTGTGTCGTTACGGATTTTAATTTCAAAGGGCTGCTCCAGGTGGTGGAAGACGGTAGCGCCGAAGACTGTGTAGAGGGCGGAGAGGAGCACGAGGCCAATGTGAGGGATGACGATTCGGAGGTTCTAAAAGTATTAAAAGTGGAATTATTTGAAAAAGTTAAAGTTTAAGAAGTCGATATATGGGAAGTTTTTGTGTCAAAAATTTCTTATACGGACATTCGCGAGCATAACTCACGTTTTTCCATCGATCCTTCCTCGTTCGTGGTTCCGCGCGGAAGGTGCCGCCATTAGGCTCCTCCTCGATCTGTTCGAGCATACGAGCTTCGCCATCGTTTCGGTCGATGTAGAGATTGAGGCGTTCGGCGCTAAAAAGACAAATTTTAACCTTTATCATACATTTTCGACATTAAAGCTGTCCCCAAGCAAGTTTAAACTCAAAGAATTTTGATTAAAGCGTCACTTTTACAACCCTAATCCTCCTCAAAAACCTTATTTCATCGATGTTGTCGATGCCCTGCAACGATGGCACATGTGATGGCGGCCTTAAAGACCTGCCACCAGGCGACCTTTCAACGCTCCGTCGTGCCGACAGTGACGCCATCGGCGGCACATTGTCATACATGGACGCCGGCCGTAACTGCATGACTGAATTGACCGACCAGAATCCCGAGATGGCAGTGGTTCGATCAGTCACGCAGGATTTACACGGCCCTTGCGATGTGAGGGTCGTCGGCCCATATTAGGTCACCATAGACGAATTGAACAGAATTTGACCTGAGGGCAGTGAGTTTGGCTGGGTTTAAATCCGAAGATGAAACAAAGACACCACGGCCGAAGGGGCGGGTGAAGGAAGAAGGCACTTGATGGAAAGCTTGTGAGGGTGCTGGAGAAGATTTCAATTTTGAGATTTTGACATTGATTCGCGGTGATAAGAAGGGATAGATATAAACAAAAAAAGACATAAAAGGGCAAGGATAAAGTTTTAAAAGGGCTGTCCGTAAAAAACATCTCGCCATCGATCTTGAAACATGTCTGTCTCTCTGCCTTTGCAGAGCCGTCTCAAACCAGCTGCCATCCATAATCGCCTAATCTAATATATCCGGAACGGCACAGGGTTCGGCTTACATTAGTTAGCCTCTAGACTTTCTAAGTTTGGACTGCCATGCCCATGTCCATGTCTAAGAATTATGAATCAAAGTTCTAAACCATTCCAACCACTCTCCAAACACGCAAATTTTTTGCAAGCTTTATTAATTTTTCGCCATTTCAAGGAATTCCACCCATTTTGAGGCCGTAAATGACGCCCATTTTGCTTTTGCTTCATTATACGGTCCCGATGAGACCTCTGATTTTGCATAATGAGCTTAATCCGTGTCTATCCCATCCCAATTGGCATAACATTGCCAGAATTGATTGCATCCTTTTCCATTTTTGGCCAATCATTGAAATCGTTTGCAACTTTTCCTTCCAAACGAACACATTTTAAAACAACAAAAAAAGACACCGCCATTGCCGCCATGTTCAGACGCCTGAGGGCATTGGGGGGACTCCCGCGGGCCGCATGGTGTTCCTCGTCATCTCGGGCGTTCAGTTCGGTCGGTGGCGCGGATTATTAATGATGGTTACTTCGACCGCGACCGTCTTTCAACAAAAGACCGCCTAAGGGCCGCGATGGCAAAAAATGTTGCGGGGTCGCCGTACTCGAGGGAGTCGGAGTCGAGCGGGGTGGAAGTTTAGAGGCGCGCGGGAATGCTAACGATGAAAGTTATCGAGTTAGTCCATCATTGGCATCAATGGCGAGATGGGAAGTGATGAAAGTTGGGGCAAATTGGGTGAGGTTTGAGATTTGGGGGGTTTGAAATGGATTTTAAACGAAAAATATTCTTACAAATCTGCTTTTTCGACAATAAAGTTGAAAAAAGGTATTTTCAAAATCAATTTAACAAAATTTAAGCCATTCAAAACATCGAAAAGTACAACCTCTCAACAAAAGCCCTTGATCACCCTAATAAAAACACCAATTTGTTTATAAGAACTTGGCTCCCTGGACCCATCAAGTCCTAACTACTCATTTATGACCTCATTAAGCGCGTAGTAAGTGTCTAACTTCGAAAATGCCGCTACTGTCGCATCGCATCATCACATAAACGTAAGATGCCTCCTACCTAGCTAGTGGCTATGCCATCGCAACATGCATCTTTTTCAAAAAAAAGAAGAATAAATGAAAAAAGAACGTTTGTCATTTTTAGAATTTATGAATTTTTGATGAAACAAATGTCTTCCAGCGCATTTTGAAGGGTGGCACTGGTCAAGGAAGCGAGGTTTAAACTATCTGGCTATGCAGCGTGTGTAACTATTTAGACGGCAAAAAAACTTGGCTTGTGATGGCGTAATACATGTTATAATAGTGACAAAGTACAATGGCATCGCGAATCTGACAACTGGCAAAGTGCCGAAATCAGAGGGATGGGATGTCGTTTGGAAGCTACGACGAATGGCGGCATATTTACTGTCGCACTTCGATGGCATGACCAAAACAATGTTGCCAGTTTTAGGCGTTTGTGGGCTTCGATGAAAGTGTTTTTGAATGGATTGGGCATTGGCATCGGCGGCGGCGTCGATGGCCCCCATACACTTTGGCGACACACTTTGAGCTACCCCTGGAGGCTCATGTCACGTCCGAGATAACTGGTGCTATCTTCCGAGGAAATGCAACATTTTTGAAGTTTGGTGGGATGTTTGGAGAGAGTGGGGTCAAAAGTACCGTAGTTGGGGGCCTATTTGGTCTAATTGGTACCCTACAGTAGGTAGAAATGGAAAGTAGTGATTATAAAAGTTGTCAAAAAGGTAAAAAGACATCTTTTAAACATGGTCTTAGATGAGATTCTAATGCCAGTTCCAACTGCCATCCAAAAAATGCCGTCAAAGGCGTTAAAAAGCGCCAAAAAGGGCTGTCAGTGACGAAGGCCTCCTCCACACCACTACCATCTATCGCCGAAGTCAGTCGTCTGCCACCACATAGAGCCCCCAGAATCTCGGCACATATAGGTCGAGGGCAAACGCCACATCTATCTCGAGAGGGCCAGAGGGGTCGGGGCGTTGATGAAGTTCCCTAGAGAGTCGCGCGAGACTCTCTTCTCGCTTAACCCCTTTTTGGTCGGGAGAGTTACGGAGGCGCATTCCCCCTACAAACTTGTTGCACCATGACGGTCACCATGGGCCAACCATCATCTATGACGACCGGAGAAGCTGTAGCCGAAGGCAGAAGAAACAAAAAGGCCTGCAAACAGGGAAGCGCGAACCGAGAAGAACCCCTGAGGAATGCGGGGGGCAAGAAGTTTTTTGACAGTTTTGGCGGTGTTGGAAAGGGGCTAAAGGGAGCTAAAAGTGAAACGTGGGTGGGCATGGATGTGGGAAATGGAATCAGGATGATTGTCAGGGTCGTGAAGGGGGATAGTTGCGTTTTGAAGGGTCATTTATCACTTTTTGGGGTCATAAATGGTAATTAGCTGCATTATGAGGCACCAATTTTGATCATCAACCGCCGTTTTAGCATTTTTACAAAATAAAATCGTTTAAATGAATCAAATTTAAACTTTAAAACAATTTTTCACCTGTCTTTCATGCAAAATGTCGCCCAAATGCACCTCAATGGCGCCAACTACCGCTGCCAAGTACACTTTAAAAACACTTAAAAAGCGACAATCGCCAATATTACTCAAAATTTCACAGCCTTCAGATCGATTATCGCAGCTGCCATCAATATAACGTATAGGTGAAATAAAAATTGGCACAAATAACATAAGCCGAGGCCCAAAACTGCATGCCTATGGGTTCGAATCGACCAAAAACAAACAACGGAAAGGTGCCTCCAAAATTCAAATTCAACCCAACAAAGTGACTCTGACTCCTCGGATGACCGGCGCCGAGAACATGGAAAGTGATACCACACCGTCATGATGCTATGTCGGCTTAAGCGAAACGACAACGGCACTTTTTTCGAATTCGGACGATCATTTCAAGTTGAAAAATGCACAGACTTTGTTTGAGAACTTTTAAAAAGACAGGGACTGGAGGGCATTTTGAAAAGGTATGATGTAAGATATGATGTTTGTAAGTACGGAAAGACAAATATGATATGTGAAAACGAAGTTAAGCGATTTTTGTTGAAAAAAAAGAGAAAGAAAAACTGCATTGAACAAAAAGGGCAGTGTTTTTGAAAAAAGACATAGGAAGGCTAAAGGAAGACAGCATCCTGAACCCTGGATGACACGAAACACATAACCTAATTATAACTGTCAAAAATTTTTAGTATAAAAGCTTTGACTTTTTGGTTGTTTTTAACATCTTACAAAGGGTCGAAACATTCGCAGTCGAAATTTTTATACAAAATTGTAGTGTTTGTAAAATCAAAAAAATGTAAAACAAAATCAATTACATATCTCGATTTAACTTACCCCATATAATACTCTAAAAACTTAGTAGAGCGCCGCATAATGCCAACCACCTGCGTCAACTTAAGAGCTTCGTGTCCTCAGGGCTTTGAGTGATCTACGCGCTTATTCCGATGGGACAAATCGTTTGTACGAGTCTGGGTTCGGGCCCGGAATTAAGTGAAGTGAATCAAAAGTGTACTTTTCAACGTTACAGCCACATTTGAAACAATGACGATGGCATCATTCGATGTCGGCTAAGTACCGCTGGATGAGGTCAGGTTGGATGGGGAATACGTGCGGATTGGATGCATGCGATCAAAAGGATAAAGTAGAACAATTTAAGTAAAGTACAATAAACAGGATGGTTTTAAGGCGAGTATAAGTTAAGTTTTGCTCAAAGTTGTAACTTTCAGACAGCTTTAGGGCGTGCCGTCGCTCACTAAGCATTTTAGGGCCTGAACAAACCTGTTGAGCCGCGAAAAGTGTCTATTTACAGGCGGGATTTTGAGAGTAAAGATGGAACGGAGACGAGTCTGGGGAACAAAGGCAAGGTTTCGGACGGCATTAGCATGCGCGGGATGTATTGATGGGGTGTTTTGGAGCGTGAGATTACGTCAGAAGGGAGTCTTTGACTTATTATGACTACATTTTTTGGGCATATTCGATAAAAATGCTGTCTTAGAAGTTTAGATCCGATACTATTTTGTCAAAAGTTTAAATTGTCCCACAACGATTCCAACACGTTACCACCCCCAATACCGTAACCAACCGATAAATACGCGCAGCAAACTTGGCCTTGGCAAACATGGGCCACTAGCCGCACGTAAGCTCGAACTGCAGCGGATGGCGGATCGTCTGCGGCGCCTTCAGGCGGTCGGAAATCGCTGCAGCATGAACCCAGCTACTACTGCTTCTTTGTTAAGGCATTCAGTGACGCTTTTATGGGTCTTGAATGGAAAACTGTCAATAATTACGCGGTCAAAACACGACTTCACGAAGCAAATTCACATCAGGAAGGCACAATTTTGCAACAAAATGCCATTTCAAATTTGTCCACGACCATCTACAGTCTGGATGGAAAACGCCTAGCCCAGACTTACATCAAAGCAAGAAAAACAATACACGTTTAGACGACTTAATAACAAAGCTATACCAAAAGACTGCAGAAAAGGAGAAATAAAAAACAATGGATCCAAGGGTGGTCCACTGCGCCGTCTGCAGAAGCCTTGAATGTTTTTGTAAACGTTTGGGGCCAAAGAGTGACTTGTTTTGAGCTACTGGTTCCCCTTTTTTAACGAATCGAATACCTGGAAGGAATCGGAAATGAAATGTCCTGCAGATTTGCTATGCTATTCTGATGGACGTATAGAATAAGGAAATGATACAAAAACGGGGACCAGCAAGGGCTTTATGATGACATACATTGTTAATGGATGCATGCTATGAATCAGAAAGGCAAAGGGAAGGAAATTTTGTACGAATAGGGGGTAAATATAGTATAATGTAGCGTTTAGAATGGTAAATGTGTGTTCAAAGATTGGAAATTTGCATTTGGAAAAGTTCGGAGTTCGGCCTTTGATGGCATGTTTTAGCAGCGCGATGTAAAGTGTACAAAAGTGTGATAAGTGCTCTATATCAGAAATAATAACAATAATGCCAATTGAATGAACTTCATGTTGATTATTATTTTGTTTAAAACAAATTTCAAACGTTGAAAGTCCGTTTTTGTAAAAAGTTTAATGTTTAAATGCCTTATTCCAGAATAGAAATGCAAAAATTAACAATTTTTGAGGTCACTTTTTTGATGTATGAACTTTAAAGCCAAAGAAAACACAACTAAATCGATCAAAGAGAAGTACATTGACAAAAAAAACTTCAACAAACTTGAAAAGGTCAAGAAAGTCAAGTGTGCCAAAAGTGACCGCCCTCGATATTTGTGAAAGAATTCCTCCCCCGAACGGAGTCGAAAGTTAGTTGTTTCATTTCCGGAAGCATAATTTGAACTTGCGCGATGACGCGGAATCCGCCCTTTTGCTGAAGGTTGAAACAATGGGGCCAACTATTGGCGTCATAGTAGACGGACGCATGGCATGCGTGATGGGTCAAGTTGGGCCCGTTCGGCAGCGCGGGCGGATTCTAAGCAACCTGGGAGTCAAGGAATCGGCGAAAGAATGCCCTGTGGCCATGTAGGTAGCTGCTTCTGTCCATGATGAACGAACGACGTGCATCATGGGCAGTCGAAGTAACAATGGCAGGACCTTGGCCGGCCAAATGTGAACCCCCCTGCGGCGATTTGGAGCCAAGGTAGAGGAGAAGTGAAGGCGGCCCAGGGGCACCGCATGCTATTACAGGTTCATCAACAACGGGGCTCCAAAATGGCCTTCAGAGGCCCGTTCGAGCATTGACAAAATGCAATTTGTCAAAACTTGAGAAAAGGGGCTAACGGCTAACATTTATGGACTTTATTTTCGACAATAGTTGAAAAACAGATTCCTTTTTTGACCATTGACAGGCAAATTAAAGCCAGACAGACATTCCAGAAAGTCGAAATTTCAAATTCAACCATCAAATCAAAACAAGATCAACACAACAAAGACATCAACCGAAATCCATCAGTCAAGCCGACAAGTGTCCTATCTGCCCTGAGGGTCGCTCCGATGGCAAGGCGATTATAGCCTATCAAACAGGCGCCTACCCTGCCCTGTTGTACCTATCCAACCCCATGGGCAAAGAAATTGAAATTTATGGTGGCCCGGTTGAAAGAATTTCGATGAAAAAAGTCCCGCTTGTGGTCCCTTTGTCGGAAACACTTTCACCAATTGTTCAAAGGTGTCATTTTTCGGTGCTTTGCGCCGGCTTTTGTACTAACCTAGGGCCAACAGCCATTGGGGGAGGTCTGATTTGCCCTCAGGACTGGAAAAAAGTTCAATGATGTCGGCCATGGCAAACATTGAGGGCCTTCATTAAAAGTAATGAGGGCCCTGGGCGGTGCTAAGTCATGTAAAGTGCAACTTGACACCTGTTTGATCAAAACTCGAATTAAATAAACATTGCCAGAGGTGAAGAGGGTCCACAGAGAGGTGATAAGTGATGGGAAGGGCGAATCAAGTGTCGAAGGTAAGACAAGATGGATGGAATGACGAATTTTTGGGCCGATTTGAACCGTAAAAGTGACGTTTGAATTGAAAAATTTTATTTCTCGGCTTTTCCAAACAGAAATTGAGTTCAAAACCAACCTGGAAGTCGCCCTCATCTTCGGAATACTGCTCCCGCCCGATCTCGTCGTCGGAATCCCACTCGGCTTCCGATATGATGCCGTAACTGAGCTATTCGTCCGATAGATTGACATGTATCTCGAATAGTGCCCTGCCATCATCGTCGTGTCAATCGCGCTGAATCGCCTCTGTGCCGGTAGCACACTCGGTGGGGTGGCTGATAGCCGGTGGCTTAACGGTACAAATGCCATCTTAACTTTCTAAAATCGACTTTTCTTAACTTAAAACACCGTAATTAACCCTCTAATTACCACTAACAGCCTTCTTTCACAAGATAATGACTAAAATTAGCCACTTAGCTTCCTCCAGAATCGGTAAAACCACCCGTATCAGCCTACTACACTTTCTTCCAACAAATATTTACTATTCAAAGCTGTAAATAGACTCGGCAGTAGTGGTTGAGACGGTGAAGAAAGGAAGTTACATGTCGTCTGTAAGCAGGCTTGTTATTAGCAACCATAATGCATCTGCATTGAAATTCAAAATACAATGTCGACCTCAAAAATAGGGGCTACAAAAAACGGAACGGATTGGGCTCACATTGCGGAAGTTATGTTATGCATGTCTGGCACATGGATGGCATAAAAACGGAAGAACCCTTGGTCGAGATAAGTATAATAGTGTTCAGTATCAAAGTTTGAGAAATGCGAACGGACCCGGTCTAAATTGCATGCGCTTTTGAAGGAATCTGGCAATTGACAGATTTTGGTTTTTTTGGTTCGGACAAAATCAAATTTAAAGGCTGGAGTGATGTCAAAATGGGTGGAAAATGGTTTAAAGAAGGCGTGGATGCATAGTAAAGCTGACAAATGGGGCTGGTGGTGGGATGGATAATGGTAATGGAAGTCATTAGGGGTGTGGATAAGGGGAGATTTTGGTTGTTAGAGGGACATGAGGGTTACTTATTTGGAGTTTGGTGGATTAGAACACGATTTTGTTGTTGAATAAAAGGTCCAGAGTTCTTTTTAGTCAATATAAGTTTGTTTAAGTTTTAAAATTTGGTTTTTCAAAACTTCAAATCGTGAAATTCTGTCAAAAAATGACGACGCAAAATGCCAATGATCTTCGAAATATCGAAAAACCGCGTAAGAATTCTCCAAAAAACCCGAATCCACCCCTTCCAAGCATACATTCATCCATATAGCCATTCCAAATCCTTATCGGAAACGTTCATCCGCCCCATCGACCCAGAAGCCACCTCAAGAAAGGTGTTCCGGCAAGCTTCTTGGGAAAGGCCTTTGGCAATGCCGGTGTCCCGCCAATCATCATCTGCATCTGTCGTCGCTTCCGGGAAGCTGTGAACTGGCCATTGTGCCGTCGTCGCGATTACGTCCATACAGGACCAGGCCAAGGGCACATGCCTGCGGCGACTCCGGTCAAACATGGTAGCCCCGCTGTAGAACGTAATTGTTGCGTCTTTAGCATTGCTGGGCCTCAAGGCAAGAAGTTCTTCCAATTATCCGTGTTCTTTGAGGGCGGCGGTGGGCCTGACTTCTGTGCCTGCCGGACTATTAGCTAGCCATTGCCGGCGGCGGCAACGCTTTACTTAAATTCATTTTGATTTCATTTTTTCCTTCCGCTATTTTGGTCGTCGTGTGTGGTCAGTAGCCACTGG
>KB455568.1:247255-265919 GCA_000341325.1 Panagrellus redivivus | reverse complement strand
AAAGGGAGCAGGGAAAAGTCTCCGCGTGGTGACAGTGATCGGATAGCGGATGCGAGTAGTTCCCCAGATCGAGCCATTGCGATACGTTCAGACCCGTATCTTTTTTTAAAGTTTTTGTCGAATTTTGTTTTCGAAATGGTTTAAACGATGCTTGGCAACGTTACAAGATGTGTGATGATACAATGCAGAATCACAAACTACATTGGAAAAAGGCAAATACAGTAACTAAATTTCTATTTCTCAATTTGCCTATTCTAATTTCCGAATGTAAGCCCTAACCAATTCCCCAAATGCATTACAGTCATTCGAATCTTTTCCGATTGTAAACCTGGGGATCCAAAGATGGTCGTAAGTTCCAAAATCGTACCTATCTTCAATTGAGGTTTTTTTTCGGTTTCAGAGTACGGTAGTCCGCGACAAAAAAGTCAAAGCCCTTCGGTACCTACTCCGTCGCAAACAATGTAGTCTCATTCTCATTGTCGAAGCCCTCCTTCTCATTCTACTGCTCATTCTGGGGATCACCTTCATTTGGTGGCGTAGCTACCTCTACAAGAAGCGTATGTTTCTCACAGAACAAGACGATCGCCTCGTCGAATGGAAGGATAATGTCACCTTTGCCCATTGTCCGTTAACACTTGTCACGAAGCCTGAGGGGGAGAATGATTTTGCATTGGTGGGGTTACTTAACTTGAGGGGAACTACAGTATGCTGCCGTTTTAGACATACTGTAGAAACCGTGTCGGCCGCGTAGCTTTCGCATATCGACATTGGCGCCTCGACGAAGACAACAACGATAAAACATGCCTGTCCATGTCCGAACAAGTCCACTGTCATGAGCACATGATGGATGATTGGAAGATCGTCACGGATCTACCGAGTGAGGGCCCAAAGTGCCCGGGGAAAAAGAGTGATTGGAACAGTAATATGACCCTGGCACGGCGATATGTCCCGATGCAAGTCGATCTCATGGAATATAAGGATGTGATCCTTCATTCTGCCTTGCTGATAGCGGAATGCCCGATCTGTGTGAGCGCAGGGGCTTCGTTAAAGTGAGCTTTTACATATCCGACCTACACAAAACAAGCATACCTAACCGTTTTACAGCGGCAATCACACGTGTGAGATCAAACTCGACACCAAAACGCCCGGCTGGCCGTGGCACCACGAAAAGTGCAGCGACTACAGCAAGTTGTTCACGAATCAGACGACGTTATGCAATGCGGCTTTGGCTAAACCGACAACTGCAACCCTTCCGGGCGCGCTTACTACGCCCACGACGACTAAAAAACCCGTTCGTCAGAAGCGGGTCGTCGAGATGGAAGTTGATGAAAACTTTTTCGATGAAGCCTTCTGAATGCCTTTTCTACCGTATTCCACCCCTTCTCAAAAAGTATAAATTGTATTTGCATCAAACATCAAAGAGTACAGACAAAAGGAACCAAATAGACAAAAATATGCCAAAAATTAAAGACGAAAACTTTCTCGTCAGCGAGGAGCATTATACGACTTACTCGTCCCTCTATTAATCAAAATACAGTATGTCAGGCAAAAAAAGTGTGTTTGTCAATACCACCGTAAAATAGTGCAGTTGTAAACAAACTAAAAAATGAGTAACAATAAAAACAATGACCAGTTTGGGAAACAAGAATTTGGTTGAACGAACATAAGACACGGAAGATTTGTTGAAAGTTTGGCAGGAGAGCCGGTTAAGATCGGCGTACAAAGCAGTTTGAGCCAAAAAAAACTGCCATATAGACAGCTTGAAAACTTATTAAAACTTAGAAAATGGCAAGATTCAAAAAATGATAATCTTAAAATCGGAATCCAGGGGGCTGATGTGACGATGTCGATGGCAGTCGGGATCGGATTTGGGACGATGATTGGGAGGACCGTTGCGGGGTGTGTGATCGAGATGACATGACTGAAAAATTGAAATTTACCAACTTTAATCTTGTTTTTTGTTAATTTTTGTAAGCCAAAACCGAAATATTGAAGCTATTTATAATCGCTCAACCACCTGACACACTCGTATTACAATAACACAATCATCATTAGATAGAAAGATATGGAATGGGGAAAGGGCAGTGACAAAGAGGCAAAAGCAAAACTAAACACTGTTATTAAAATAGAAAAATGAAAACGACATAAACAGTATTAAATACACATATAAAAAGCATAATTCAAGAGAAGGCTATTAAACAAAACTGGCGTATGGGGAACCTCGCATGATTACATCGACAAAGGAGGCCGAGTGAGCAGGGGATATCAAAAAACAAAATTTGGTTAGAGAAAGCGGAGAAATCACACTACGAAGGAAGGGCCAAAGGTTATTATAGGTCCAATTCAAACGACTTCTTCGATTCCAGGAGGCGTTGATGGCGCGCAATCAGCTCCGATGGCACTGGGGACCGCTTTCGAATCGTGGCAAAGGGCGTTGTGCGGGGCTGGGGCGTTGAAGCAGCTCGAGCAACTTTGACGCTGTTCGTCGTTGTCGGCGTCGACATCGTCATCGGACGGGTCTTCGGCGTTTGGCGGGTCTTGCGACTCGGTGAAAACAGCTTCATGGGGGACGCAAAACGGGCCTTCAGCCGGTCCGTGATGGCTTTGGAGGTGCGACGTTGTTGAGCTGAAGCCTTACGTTCTCCTACACGCGTTCGGAAACGATTCGGGGTGGTGGTCGGGGTGGGGGTCATCGGCGCTTTTAGGAATCGGGCGGAACGCGCTGTCGATAAACCTAAGGCGGAAAATGGAAACGTCAAAGCCTGGGTTTTGATATGGGGCTATCATTGGGTTGGTGGGTGTTAGCGTGAGACACAACAACAATCATCGAAGGTTTTGACGGTTAAAACGGGGTTTAATAGGTTAATAAATTAGTTTCACAAGCAACAACAAAAAGGGTAATTATTAAGTTTTAGGGCATTAGAAAGGTGTAAAGTCGTGAGGTGTCAGTGGTTTGGCTCAAAAAGGCGTCCTTGAATGGATCGAAAAGGAAAATCAGAACTTACTCGACGATCCATGCACAGGAGCTCGGGCATTCGTGGAGCTTGCGACGGTCGGACGAGCGAAGGATGGCTTGTAGGAAATCCGGGGGTTGCTGTCGGGGTGTTCTGGTACTGACTGAAAAGAACGCCATGAAATTTAAAACGTAAATGGTCATCAAATCAAACCAACCGCAAAAACAGATGACCTCGTCGGAGACCCTGCCGAACTGAACTGCTGAATCCTCAAATTGACGACGCCACTGCCTTGGATCTGGTTGATGCTGGGTCGGCCCCATTCACAGATGCCGGACGTCGATGATGACGAACCAAACCTCGACCGGGAGTCATCCTTGAAGTGAACCGACGAATCAAACGTCGACATCCGCATCGGTGGTGCGTGATGCTTCGTCGCGACACGACCTGGGCTTCGGGACGCTTTGCGAGACGTGTTTGAGGCCGTTGACGATGAGGATGGTCGACGAACAGGGGATCGACATTTGGCTCGGAAGGACTCCGTCGGCATGTACACAGACGTCCCGGTCGGGCGGACAATCACCGAGGACGAGGTCGAATGCGTCGAGGTGGACGTCGTGGAGTGGGTTTGGAAGCGCATCGGCAACGCGGGCTCGAGGAAGACCGGCGAAGCACAGCGATCGGTGGATGTTGACGCTTCGGAAGAGATCGTCGAGATGGTCGTGCCCGAAACCGAGGCCACAGCCGTCGGATGTCGGTGATTCAGCTTGGATGAGGCTGATGATGAGCATCCAGAGTCAGAGGATGGCGTGACCTCAGCGCACATCAACTCAGTTGGGCGAGAAGTGATATGGACATCGACAGACAGGGCCCGCGGGGAAGCCATCGGTGAGCGAATCGCGGGTGATTTCGGTTTAGCCGGAACACTTTTCGGCGAATCGTGCAGCATGGAGGATCGACGGAGCTCAGGGGAGCTCTGATCAGTCGTCGTCATGAGGTCGGATGTTTCGCTGGGTTCTGCAAAAGGACATTGTCACATTATTTTCCCACGAAACAGATTCCAATGCCAAATTTGAATGCCTCTACTCACCAAGCTTATCCGGAATCTCAACAGCCTGACTTGCCCGTAATGGCGTCGTTTGCGGGGTGTTCGTCGCAGAAGTCTTTGTGGGCGTCTTCGGGCCGACTGAAGGCTCACCCGGCGAAAGGAGTAAAGAACTTTGCAACAGATTCGTCAAGGAGTGATCCCCGCTCGGATTGCGCTTCTTGAGCCTTCGCCGTCGACGAGATTCCATGGCCGAGGCTTCCAAAACATCATTGATGCTGGCATTGGCGCCGAGGCTGTCGTCATCACTGGTCGCTGAGCTGAAGCTGTCATTGGCTGGGGCGCGACGGAAGGAGAAATGGCCACCTGAAAGATCACAAATTTGTAAAAAATATGCCAAAAAAGGGTCAATTTTTAAAGGAAAACCCAAAATCGCATCGAGAAGAGGGGTCGAAATTTGCATAAAATTGGAAAAATCTCGACGCGAACTTTTTTGTAAAAAGCTAAATCCGAAAAAAGTCAACAAAAAGCAATCAAAAGTCCCAAAGAATCACCCAAGCAACAAAAATCATTGTTATCAAACGAAAAATATTGAAAATTGGTCAAAATGCAGAGAGGGGAAGGGGGTTAACGAACGCCCGTGCCTCGGCACAGGATTGCGTTGAAAGAATGGGAAAAGGTAAGAAGCACAGTACGTGATGGTAGGTTCAGTCCCGAAGCCTTAGTGTTTGGAGCATTACGTCTGATAGCAAGGTTCAGCTTGGCGGGCACCGTAGCTCGACGCGTGCGATCAATGAGCTTCGGCTCGGCACGGCGGTTCATATTGGCAGCGCCTGGGGCTGGCCGGTTTCCACTGCCGGAGGTGTTGGCAATGTTGGGATTAACTGGGGTCAACGGGAAGACCTTTTGCGACTCTCGACGGATGGGAGGCGTCGGCTTGTAGGAGAGATCGAGTTGGTCCAGGGCTTCGCTCAGGCAGACGCCAGTGTTTTCCTTCTTTTCATCATTGGTCGGCGTGAAGGAGTCGAATTTGGGGATGGGCGCGCGTTTTCTGAAATAGAATTGCGTTGAAAAGGCAAAATAGAAGGAATTGGACTCACTTCTCGCTGCGTATCGGCGACCGAACCTTCAGTACATCATCAACGTTTCTACGTCCAATGTCATGAATGAATGGCGGACTTTCCGAGTCACTGGACTTCACCATGGGGTCCATACTGATCCGTCGGGACGGCGAAAGTAAAACTGCATTCGCATTGTCCTTATTCGCACTCGTCCTTCCATGCCGTGAAAAGATATGGCTCTTTTCCTCCTTGTCAATCAATCCGAGCGGGGCCATGTTGGTAACCGACTTCTTCAGCGACTTCAACGCACCCAAAACCGAATTCGACCGCTTTCCGCGCTTCCGTACCACCGTGGCCCGATCCTCATCATCCGAAACATGCTTTGAGCTAGATGCGACGCTTTGAGCGTACTCGTAGGAAAGGTTCGTGGTGGATCGGGACTGTTGGGATCGAATCTTCTCAACACGGGGCCCCACTGGTGGTCGAACATTCTGCGTGTACAGTGATGAGGCGATGAGGCGTCGCTCCTTCTTGTTGACATCAGATGGCCGACGGGTAGCCTTGTAATAGTCGCGGGGGAGGCCTATTTCATAGGCGTGGGTGATGAGGGTCTCGACGAGCAGGACTTGAAGCTCGTTGGTGCGCTTCATCTGGAACATCATGTCTTCCTGGCGTTGACGACCGCTTTTCGTGTGCTTTGAGGAGACGGCTAGGCGGGTGGCTCCATGAAGGCGGAATAGGGAGGGCGCAAAGACGGTTGCGAGGTTGTTTTTGGTCATTTGGTTGACGTCGGAATGCTCAGAGATCTGAAATTTCACATTGAAATACCCCCGAAAGGCGAAAGAAAGTCAAACAAACCTCATGAAGACACCGCATCAGATAGGCTAGCGTGTTACAGTGTGCCACGGGCAAGCCATTGACCAAGTTCAATATGGGGACATGGAGCTGACTTTTTACGCTTGAATCAGTGAAGGAGTCGGCAAATTTGATCAGCTGGTTTTCCTTATCACCGAATAGAGGGGTCTTGATGTCCCGGAAGAAGCGTTTGATCCAGCTACAGATTTCATGGACTCGAAAATTGGCCGGAATTGACTCAACGCCGAAGAAACATGGCAAATAGCCATCCTTGGTGCGAGCTGCGGCACCCTCTTTCCGGAAAACGCCTTCAATCAGGTAGCCTTCGATCTCCCAGAAGCTTTTGAATGCATTGACGACGAATCTGAAGCGTTGAATCGATATTGTTAAGAAAATTATATATAAAAATGTCAGAAAAACGTACGCAGGAACATCATGCATCATTATGGAGCTGGAAACATTCGTGTCACCGACATCCATTTCGACATTGTACGCGTAGATGTACTCAAACGTGAAGCGATCGACGGAAACGACCTCTGGCATGGCACGAGCGGGGAGGAGGCGCTGGACGTTGGAGAACTTCATCACGGGCGTCTTGGAATCCTTCTCGCCAGATGGGTTAGGGGGGTTCATGTTGGCGGCAATGGCACCGAGATGGTGGCGGCTCTCCGTGGATGTGGTGTCCTTATCGGGAGTTCGTGGTGGAGTTTCTCTGCAAAAGGCGTGGTTGATCATCTGGGGGCACGGATTGACAGATGGCAAAGGTCAAATTTGATCAATTTGGGGAAGATACAAGGCGCCTCGGGGTGGGGGAGGACCGGATATGCAAATATGGAAGGATGGTGGCAGATGGGTGGATTTGGGGGCAGAAAAAAGTTGAAAAAAAGCGAGATTTATATATCCCGCGCTTCAAAAAAGCGAGACAGCGATTCAGCGGTGGGTCGAGAGAAGGCCATAGCGAGCGACTGGTGCACGAAAGCTTCAATTGGGAAAAAGGGAACGCGCGAAGTGCCTTTGGCAGACACGCCAGACCCCAAAAAGACGGGTGAGCAGAGCACGGCGAGTCGATCGACGACACCACGCCACGGACGTTGGGTTCGAGTTGGAGGAGCCCGCGCAAAAGCCATGGGTCCGTACGCGAAAGCTTCCCCCGCGAAACGAGCGGGAAAGCTAGCGGCTGGCGGAAGGATGGGGGGTTCGCGCAGCCCTAGAGGGTGGAAACGTGCGATTGCCTGGCATTTGGATCGACGCCGAGATGGGGACCACGCGCATCGCGTGTCATGCCATGGCGGCTTGGCGGAGGGTGCCTCCCGCCGATTTTCGGATCAACAACAACAACAACGTCGGCGTCATCTCACGAGAAGCGAGCCTGGATCAAGGGGATGGGTGGATGGATCAGCAAAAACAAAAACGCGGGCCGCGCAACTCGGCGAAATCAAAAAAAAATATATAAACCCGCGCCCACGATCGCGCACGTCCAAGTCGCCCCCCTCCAGCCACCCACGTCAACCCCTCTCCATCTCGGCCACCCTCTAGGTCTCACAGTGCTTTGTGATAACGTCAAAATCACCAAATTGCGGCGTGAAATCAGAATCAGAGCTAGCCGCGCAATTGATCTTTGAACTTTTCGAAAAACGGTTCAAGCTCGTCTCGCCCACTGTCTATCAAGCTGCGGTCATTTCGTTATGGGACATGCTTTTTGACGGTTTAGGATGGGTTCAAATTCAGCAGTCTTTTTCTTTCACTGCGATCTTCAAAACGAATTTCCTACAAAACCGTTTCATATTTTGTTGCTATTTTCACTCCAATCTGTTACCTCATCGATAAACTATCTTTTTAACGGCATTTGTCCAGAACAAATGAAATCCTTCCGGCGGAAATTCAGGTTTCAAAAATCCCAAAATTTAACCCCAATTCCCATAAAATTCACCTTATAAAATCTGGTTATTTCTGACTTTCTCTTCATAACGATCTCCCTGAATCATCATAAAAGTGAAACCATCCCGAAAAACTAATAACAACCCCCTTAAAAATTAAAATTCACTTTCATCGCCAGAGGCGACGTGCTCGAAACCCCTCCGTTTACACTCAGATTTAGAGTTTGTAGGAAGTGATCTATCGAGGATTGCAATCTACTATACACCTTGTTCACATCGGTCAACATTGACATGTTAGTAGTCGGAAAGTGGAATCAAGAGTTTGCAGACACCCCATTGCAACTGTTTCTGTCGAGGGCGACACAAGTAGCTTGCGCGAACACGCCTCTCATGTACGATCAGTCTTCAGTTTTTCGCGAATTGAATCGGTTGCAATTGCACGTGTCGAGGATCCAAGGCAGGGGCAGGCGTTTCGATCTTTATTGGCGTCCGTCGACAATGAATACGTTCAGTCAGTGTGTCAATTGGAAGACAGGGGTGGGTGCGCGAGCCGGTTTTTACGTAATTACCCTCGACAAAACACACAATCCGACCTCAAGCGATGGTGGGGGGTCCCTTCAAGATCGATGGATATCTTGAGTTTGAGTAAGCTCAGCCTTGTCAAGTGGGGTTTACTGGCCTCCTTGACTTAATGGCGTCAAATAACATCAATAAGGTGATTACTGTCATTACAAAAGCGCTTTCCATTTCAAAACAACATCCACAAAAACTGAGTCAATAAACCCCCTCATCATGAAAAAAAGATAACCCATAATCAAACAGAAAAATGATCCATCAAAAAGGGGTCCAGCTTAGTCACATAGCTTGCAAAATTGCTCGCTACATGACTCAAGTATAACTTTTCAACAAATTACAACCAACCAAAATGTACAGTAACCACGAAACCACTACAATATGACACCACAAGTTACTTTCCATTCAACCCATTGAATACCAAATGACATTACAATCATGACTAATATATAAAAAATGCATCGAAAAAGGATAAAATTAAACACCCACCAGACTGTATTAAATTAGAACCAAGATAAGACACCAAACACCCCAACGTAAAACACATTAAAAGGTCATACACAACACGGGAAAGGGCATTCTACGTGTGTTTCAAGGCATTGACATGGATGTAGATGTGGAAAAACATGTGTAAAGTCAGTTTGGCAGGGGAAGGGAAATGTCTTGTAGTGCAACTGTTATCAATGAATGAAAAGTTAAAAACAGTCAGGCCTGGCAAAGGCGTTCTGTGACTTGGTCAGTCGCATCTGCCCCCAAAAAGGAAGTAGAAGTCTGAATCAGACAGATGACGTGGACAGTGTTCGTTCTTTCTTTTGATATAACTTTTTAGAGGCTTTCGAATTTAACGGACGATCAGTCAGTTCTGGCTGTGGGGATGCTAATCGAAATAGGGGTGATTAGTCTCAGCAATTGGGGAGTTTTTTTTTTGTTTCAAAGGATCACGTTTGACTTTTTTGGAGATTCGGTTGGGCTGGATTGGAAATGCGCGGATCAGACGAACAGACGCCATAGGGTACGATAGGGGCAATTTGGGTGATAAGAAACGAGAAAAGCACCTGATTGCGAACTGTTTCTCTCAGTTTTTCAGTTTCTTATATCAATCAAGAGTAATTAAGGTTCGAAAAGTGTCAATTGATCATCTTTTTTTTGCAGGAAATGGAAATGGGGATCACAATGGCTTGAAAAAGTCGACGAAAACTGATGGTTCTTGTCAGGGGGATTCAGAATGGGGAAAAACAAACTTCCATTCTTTGGTCAAAGATGGGTTAAGTTAAGGCAGAGTTCAAATTCACTAAAGTTAATCCATCCTGAGTTAAGACAGCTCTAGCTATAGGTTCAAGGATGGGATGCGACCCAGGAGATTATTAGGGTTCTCTTTTTTTGTGCGCGAGACTTCCCCTCAGGCGATCCACCGATTCTAGCTAGCTGTAGGCGGCGGTTGATCAGTGCGCCGCGCCCTCAGGTGATAGGATAGGTGTTTGCGCAAGGGACTACGTTTATGCTCACAGCATTGATCATCATCATTCTCGAAGTCATTAGCGCCTCAGGCGTCGCCACCCAGCCACGTCAACGTCGAAGTACCACACGGCTTACGAGAGTTTAGGACCCCTAGGCCTGGCCCAGGGTCTAGAGGGGCTAAAACAATACGCGTAGGGCCTACGAATACGATTTTTTTCAACTCTCTGCGGCCAATATTGAACGAAAAAGTGATGGGCCGCGCACTAGGCCTATAGGACGACAACGCTAACACTAAGCATGTAAACCAAGAAAAGATCATTCTATTCTAACTTCAAAGACGACATCCAGATTAACGGTCAGTGACACTCTCGATTTAGACTTTGACTAAATTTCAGTCAGTGAAACCTGGGATCGGATCAAACGTGAGGAGGGTGCGGCTGGCCGACTTTTGGTGAATCAGGGATTGCATCCGACGCCTCGGGGCTATAGACTCTAGACTCTAGAACTAATTGGAAGACCTTTTTTCTGCCTGCGTTTTGCGTGGGGATGACTAACTCGCAAAGAAAACTGTTTCACTGTTTCTCAACCGTCGAGATTTCAAGTATCCTCTTGAATGGGATATGTTTTTGCAAGATAAAAAGTCGAAAAACAAGTGATTGAAAAGTGAAAACACAAATTTAACACCAAAACACGCTTTAAAAAGAGGGCGGGGCTTCACTTAATGGGTCAAGGGCAATAATTTAAACAACAAATTGGTCAATTGAACGCGTTTCCATGAAATCAAACAGTTCGAAGAATAATAAAAACGGTCCAAAAACAAAATAAAGTCATAAAAATGCATTTCAAACAATGAATTGGCACGAATTCCCGCAAAATACCGCCATAAAACGCTTGATTGACCCTCGAAACTGGTCAAAGACTATCCCTTTCTGCCTTTTGGTGTTTGTATTTGCCGACGGATTTGATTTTCATTCCCAAGTTCAACTTTTCACGATCAATCTGCATTGAAATTGGAATTGAAATTGACCGTTATGACAGCCATAAGGTGTCGGTCTTCAGGACCAAAACTTGCACAAGCCTGCGGGGTGCGCATTTTGAGTGTCGTTTGCTCGACGGGGTCTTTGAAACTTGGACGGGCTGACTGTGACAAATTTATGACAAAAAAGTGTATAAACTTGGATGAACGGAAGACGGGGAGGGGGGTCTATGAGCAATAAGGCGCATTATCCGTATTAGTTTTTTTCGAGGCTTCTTTTTGGACAGACACTGGTCAGTTGAGAGGCCCTGAGGGTCAGAATGGTCAAAATGAGTCAGTTGGGAGTGAGTAAGGGGGTGGGGTACATGAATGGGACAGGTTTGGGTATGAATAGAGGGGTACTGTAGGTTAAATTGGGCAAAAACAGCGGGAAAAAATCAACTTTAAAAAGACAACATCCGCTAAAATCCATAAATATATCCACGAAAAAGTGTAAAACCGAAACGAAAATCAAGTACAATCTTCACAATTCACATTTAGTTGGATGAAAAAAGAAGAACCAAAGCACCGAATGTACTTGATTCGATTTTTCTTTCACTTGTCAGAATGACTTTCAGATTCACCTGTGAGAGCCGCCGTTGTGACAAGTGTCCTCCTCGTCGTCCTTCTTGACCAACAACACCCCCTCCGTCATACATTGAAGGATCGAAACGGACTACTTTTAAAAAAGGACGGAACCAAGGAAATGACGACAAACGCTGGCGAGAAGACAAAAACTGAACGCGGTCAACTTTTAGGGATGCCTCCTTGATTTGAAGCTCGCGAGCGACCGATGGCGGCTGGATGTGAGTCACCTTCGGCGTGAATTGGTGAATGGTATACTATGTAAAAAGGAAAGGACGTCCGCGAAGACGTTAGAAACAAGTGATTCTTTTATTTTTCCGTTTTTGATTCTTTGAGTCACATTAGGGCTGGCTCGACTGACCGGTGAATGCGCGAGTCGGCCGATGGCTGATTGAGTGACCAATGTGGTTCATTTTGTATATTGGTTGCCGGCGGCGGCGCGGGCATGACTGTACATGGATGGTTTGCATTTGGGTGAGTGGCCGATGGCGGTGCCGTTTCAAACGGAAAAGTGAATGGAAGGTTCTTGAATGGTTCTAAGGTCGGGAAAGACTAGGAAAAAACAGAAAAATTGTTTTAAAAAACTTTGGGTCTCGACACGAAAATGTTGAAATCGGAATAAAATGCCGTTTAAACGCAAAAATTTATAAGCCATCATCCTCTCGACGTCGAAAAACACAAAAAAGGCAATACCAACAACGCTCAAACACCAAAAATCCCTCCAAAAACACCTCCAAATCCAGTTCCTCTTTCCAAAAAACGGTGCCATCGACGTATATTATTACACAGTTTTCACCTTCACGCTCCCCCACTAACACGGAGGATGCCAAATCATCCGTAATCCGGTGACTTCTATCCTTCCCATCTTCAAAGATTCAAAAAAAGCATTCCCAAACAGATGTTGCGTTCATTGCGCACGCATTGCGTTTTTCAAATGACAAGAAGGGATTGGTTTTTGTTTTCACCCTGCTGTTCCCTTCTCTGATGCCACATTAAGCCAGCCACAAGAAAGCAAAGGAAAGCCTTAAAGATGCCAAGGATAATGTACGCTGTAACGAGCTCACTGCAAAAAGGGCGGAACATTAAAGGTTTTTTGAATGAATTTTGATAGTATCTAATGCCAGAAGGAAGGGGGTGCTTTTTCCTGATGGTGCCAAATGAAATAGATTACGCTAATGTAATGGCACGCCTGCCTGCCTGCTGTCTTCGAAAAAGGGCATCAGGAACCTCGCGGACGCTATTAAGAGCGGTAATAAGGGTTTATGGTAATGTCTTCGGCCAACTGACGGGATTTGAGATTCATTAGCTTGCACTTTTGATGCTATTTTCTGAGAAAGATGTGATTTGTGAGCCATCTCACGCTCCAAAAACCACCTCTGACCTTCAATCACGCCCAAATATAGTTGGATTTGCGTGGTGCGCGATGACTGCGCCGACCTTCGATGCGCTTTTTTTAAAAGGGATCGAAAGATCGTGGAAAAAGTGTATTGGTAGCGTTCTCGAACGACAACAGACATAACAAATGCGATCCGATGTATTTTGAATGGTATGGGATAAAAAGGGGTTTCAGTTCAGACGTTTTTTGGGTTGGAAACACATACGAATTGGTCGGTGACGATGGAGATGGTCAGATGCAGATCCATTGAAGGCAATGGGACGGTCAGGTAGGTCGGTCACGGAGCGCCGCGCCAATTTGAATGCAAAAAGGACACAGAAGGAGGGTCATTAGCATGAAAACATCCTTCGAAACACAGAAGGGGGACGGTTTTTGTAGGTTAGCAAAGACGAATTCGCATTTGGTGACTTTTTTTGGCGGGATAGTTACGAGTTAGGATAGAACTTTTGAAAAGTAGATGCTGTAACTATGTTCTGTAAGGGTCCAAAAAAGCTGGAAAATCAACTTATTACGACATGCTTTGCGCGACATGGTTGTAAAGCCTGATTGTTTCCAGCTTACACGTAGCAATTAAGCTTGGCAATAGCCGTTTGTCGCTAAATTGGCTGGCTTTACTTCCAAACGGTTGTAGCTCGCCATTCTATTCGATTTGTCGTTGCAAAATGAAACCGTTTTGCGCGGGACTCGAAAAGTGACAGTTTGATTGAAGCTGACGGGGGTGACGTTCAGTTTTGAACGTATATTCAGCTCCATAAAAACAAAAATATCAAAGATCAGATCCTCAACTTTACGAAAAAGAGAAATCAGGCTGTGAAAAGACAAACTTCCAAAATATCCCATGAAAAACTCAAACATAAAGGCGCCATTTTCTCCCAATCTCATGTTTATATTTCCACCCTAAAGTCATAGAACAGCTTTACTTGATGATTTTCCAGCCCCAAAAAGACGTTCAAACATTTGGATTTCGAATCCCTGGGGAAAAGTTTTCCCATTTTCTGGCATCTTTGACGTTGGTCCGCGACGAATACTACTACTTGGTTCCTCATTCGGAGGATGTTCCCAGCCCCCCAGATGGTGATGACAACTTTTTTCTATTCTATTCTACCATCCATTTGAAACATCTCATATCTATAGATGGTGAAGGGGAAAAAACTTCCAGGAGAATCACGTCGTCGATCCAGCGTATAATAGACTATATTTCCTACATGGGTCTCCATAAATGACAGTGACGCCGACGCCGGTGCTTCCACCTTCTTCTCTATAAGTGTTTCAGGCGCCAGGGAAGGAGGAGGACGTCCACCATTTATCAAAATTATAGTACTATGTTCCTTTCGTTTGGGAAGAATCGCGTCGGCTAAAAATAAAGACCTGCACTACCTCGAGCCTTGTGATTTTGATACTATTTTGATGGTGACGGTGATCATCTGCCATCACAGGACAGGTCGGAACACCACTTTTAAGACTCTGGGCGTTGAAAAAGAGTGGCAGATGGCGGGATTTGATGCAAAGTTCATCGGCTATTAGGATGGGGAAGCCTAGTACGACTGTCATTATGGTGGTTTTTGAAGAAAAATGTGTAAAAATACGAAAATTGTGAATATCAAAGCACAAAATATAGAATCAGAAAAGTAAGGATTGGCACAGGTGGTTTTGAAAGATTGTTTGCTTTGAAGATTCAAAAAATGGTCACGGATGTTGATAGAAAGCTCGTGATCAACACAAAAGGGTGGAACAGTGTATTACTTGAAATGGGGGATGCATAATGAAGACTGGGAACGATAGTGTGAGAAGATTGGTCTCGGGGATTCAAATTGGCCAAGGATGAATCATTTGGCGGAAAAGTGACAGAAAGAAAAGCAAGACATGAAAAAAGTACTGGATTGTCATAAAAACTGGTGTGAAAAAGGTTTTGTCTGGGGTTGAAATTGACTTTTTGAGAAAAATCTTCCCCTACTTCTACCTTCAGCGCGAATAATATCATGAAAATAAACCAAAATGGTAATTTTCAAACAAAATTATATCATCGTTTGTCACAGCACTATCCCCAAAAAACACCCACAATGCACCGAAATCCATCCAAAACACCCCAAACTTGAGCCAATTCAAAAGCCATCGACCGCGAAAACCGGCGAAGGCGAAACGGACCCGAGGACACGGACGTCGATGTCGATATAAAAAGTGTCTATTCTATTTTATTCTATCGGACCGAGCGTCCGTTGGCAGAGGTCCGTATTCCCATCATTCAGTCCAGGGCTCATCTTCAGAACCATCCTTCCCCCTCCTCTTCCGATTTCGTCGTCCTATCGCTTGCCGAAATCTATCTCCGCGCAGAAGGCACCAGTCCAGCCCGGCCTATGTTTCACTGTTCGTTGTTCTAACGCCGGCCTGAAACCACCATCCGCCAGCCAGGCTATGATGTCATGCACATATGGCTAGTGTCTATTCGAGTTCCGTTGTGCTTATTGTGTTAGCGGGGGTGGTGTTTTCCCGTGGTCTGTCGGCCGACGTTGGAACGGAACGGAAAGGCGTTTATATTTATGATTCTGTTTCGTGGGGATATTTATAAAGACAAAAGGTATAACAAAAGGTCGGGGTTTGCGTAGTGTTGTTGTTTGGAAACGTTATGATGGCATTTGCGGATGCTATTTAACAATACGTGATCTATTAGTTTGCTTATCAGTGAAACAATTTGATGAAGAAATTTTGTAAAAAAGCAATTGAAAACGTAACTGAACTACAAAGTGACAATAAAAAGCTCGGGCGACACAACTTTGGACAAAATTTGTCAAACAAAAAGCCCAAAACCCAAAATTCTGCCATCTGTCAAGCCGAAGCATGTGGTTTTTCAACGGCCGTGTTCACCTTGTCCTCGAATGACGTCAAATCAGTATCCTCATTGACCATGCAGACCTTTTCGACGGTTTGCCACACGACGAGATGTACGTATCGGCCGATCTGGAAGTTTAATGATTGATTAATGTCAACTTTTTTGAATGAAAGATAATAAAGTCAAGCTTTGAACTTTTTGAACAAAAAAAAAGTTAAACCAAGCATTTGTGCGTAACGGTGTGAAACCTACCATAACATGTGCAAATCCATTGCCCTTATTAGTCGTATTCAACGCAAACTTGGTCCCGACGGCACAGTGCCATGGACCTTCGCCTTTTTCGTTTCCCGCATCCAGGGAATCTTTGATTCGACGACCGAGTTCCATCTTCCATTTTTCGGAGGGCAACTGCAACAAAATTCAATTTCAAATCATAATTTTGTGCCGTAAACAAAATGTCAGAGTTAGATTGTTCAATGACGAAAAAAGGCGTCAAAACCCGATACCTTTCTCAAAGATTCATACAATTTTGCTTCAAGCCGTTTCTTCGTCGCCTCAGGCATGTCGACCCGGCAGAATTTGATTTTCGTCTGTGGCGTCGGAAACATGACGACTAATATGAGTCAATATCAAATCCAAGGGCCGACAATGTCAAGTGCCTTTAGAACTTCCGAAGATCCTGCCAGTTCAGTGTCCTTGGGTTCTCGGGTCCTTGGGAGAGGCTTGTTGGAACAAATCGGGACTCGATAAGAGGGTTGAAGGCGATATTTTATGTAAATTAGTGGGTTTTGGTGGCGAAAGTAATGCTAGATGGGTTTCTTTTATGAGTTTGCTGTTGATGCGATTTATTTTTGTAATAGTTTTTGAGTTTATTTTTGGTTCGGTTGCATTTTTTTTTTAAATTTTTGGTCTACAGTATATTTAGACCTTCATATTACAGTAGTTAGCTGTTGGTGCCTATGTTGAAATGGCTAACTTTAAAACAGCCAATTTTCGCCACCCTCACATCGAATGTCAATGTTAGCATAGCTTTGTTTTCCAACCCCACTCATCACGGTTAATTACGCCATTCTTGGCACACTGACAACATCACGATTCTCGCTTTGATTGCGTTTCCTCATTAAGCCCTTCGTTACTCGTTCTGCTGGGTAGGGTGCTTGTTGGCGCCTCGACACCGGAAGCGCCGGCGACGCCACAGGAAGTCGAATCGCGCGAAAGGAGCCTATTTTTGTTACTCCATTGTTTGTGCTTGCTCTATCAAGTCTAACTTCTTTCAACACTGTCATCGGGTTCCTCGCCATCTTTGGCACTCTTCGTCACATTAGACATCACAGTCAGCCTAACTACGGTCACTCTCTTCCAGCCAGTGCCATCGCCTCGGGCGTTATTTCAATTTTGGCTACTCTACTCTCCTTTTTTCAAAGATGCCGGCCAAAACGGTGTCTAAAAAGAATCCATGCGCTTCTTGATTCATGGCTTGGGTAAAAATTAAATTTAGTCATCGTCTTTGCGCTTTTATCACACGTCAGTGGCTATGGTGGTTAATTTCGTGAAGGATGATACAATCCACTGTTTTTGGTGACGAAAAATAGCTTCTGACGGCTGTCGGTCAGGGTAGGTTTGACAGTTTCTGGCATGAACATGGCCAAGATAGACTTTGAGGTGGCATTGATAGAGGCACTGGATTTGTTTAAGCTTGAGCAAACATCAGTGCGCAGAGGGTGGCTGTTTGTGGAAAATTGGTGCCAGCTACCGTAATCCATGAGTTGAGGTTGTGATTTTGGGGTTTAGAAATCTGTGGTTTATTAAACGGATTTAATCTTTATTGTGAATAAGAAAGCAAAAATATTTCTTTTTTACGCAGTTTGCTCAAAGTTCGTGTCAAACGACGCTTTCGTAAACCCTAGTGACCCGACCCGCCTGACCCCAATCTTCAATTGTTACGAAATTATCGCCCAATGGCACCCATCTTCCTCGCGGGAGGTCCAACTTTGTGCTTTGAAACTGTTGCGCCATAGCTTCGCTGTCGCTATTTCGAGATGCATCCAACAAATTTGCGCAATGTCAAGTCGTGATTTCATTAGCCGTGCCGCTCCGAAAGGCGTCGACAATCACACCTCGGCATCTGGTCAGAATTAATTTTCGTCCCCTTCTCGCTTCGGAGGGCGATGTGCTGGGGCTGAGTCGTTGACACTGACTTTCAGAAGACGAAGGAAAGTGTCGTGCATGTGCCCTTCTCGGCGGGTCGGATGTCGTTGTCGTCGAAGTCTCAGTGTTTGTTGTCAAGAAACGCCTCCAGGGAGCACTTTTCCGACCCCCATTGCCCTGGTCGACGATAACATAGCGTTCGCGTCATGCAATCTGTTGGTGGATATGGCATAGCTTTTCACTAGCTTATCGGCAATTTATCAGGAGGCATCAAAAGATACTTACAACGTTTCGAAGCTGATGTTTCATGGCTTCGAAGTCAGTCCATTTCAACGCGTTGATGGGTTGAAGTCAAGTTGAAGTCAGTTTTCTTCGAGATTTCTTCACATTTCCAACTACCCCCTGAATAGAAGCCACTGTTTTTCACGATGCTTTTCGTCCGCGTTTTACCCGCGCAGCTCACACACACACACACCCGGATATCCGGTCATTATGTCGTCTGCGCGAGAGCATCTCAAAATACTTTTAAATGGGCCGAGAAAGCCCTCTGGCTGGCGTGACTGATGTCAGCGTAAAGCTATTCTGACAGTGTTCGATGTTCGGGGTAGCTAATTTGAGACAAACGGCCATCTAACTGTTAAAAAATAGAAATTATTGTCAAAACTTTAATATTTTGAAAACTTATATCTGAAAAATTATATCATCTATTCCCTTTTTTCCGTTTCAAACTTCATCAAAGTCCTCAATACGATCTAAAATCTTTGTATCAATCTCACAGAAACCGCCACAAAATTAATAAAACCGCTTCAATTTCCACAGTTTTGTCATACCCAGTTTTGTTTGCATGAAAGCATACCACATCGATGGTTG
>KB455568.1:194116-244907 GCA_000341325.1 Panagrellus redivivus | reverse complement strand
AAACCTCAAGAGCGTCCAGGAAGGAGTTTGCCTGAAAAAAGAACTTTGATGACTTCTTAAGAACTTCAGCTAACAACTCACTGGAAGTGGACAATCGGCGAAGTTCACGAAGTACTGTGTCATATGTCTTGACACTTTTGAGATTCCAATGAATGCAGTCGAAACTTCAAAGCGCGTTTTGATGTCATTCAAGGCAGAATCATAGCCGATGCAGTCCTATAATCGTGCAATGAACAAAAGAAAGAGTAAACTTATGACTGTACCGTTTCAAAGATAAACGGCTTCGGCTTGTTTGTTCGGAATCGTTTTTCCTTTCCGAGGAGTGTCGGCAGATAAGTGAAAATACAACGCAAACGTTCATCTGCAAGACAAGATTAAAGCGCTTAGAAAGTAACAATCGAAATCATACCATTAGACAAACTGTCCGTCCCAGTAAAGTCATCGTTCTCACAAGATCTGTACAACTTGTCAATCACCGTGAGCAATCTCGCTTGGAAATCACAAATGGATTCACGCATCAACGTGTGTCGGGTCTCATAGTCCACTCGCAACTGTAACTCATTGTTTTGGCAAACTCAAGCTGCTCTCACTTACCGTAAGCAAAGGATGTCTCACGTATCCAGGAAAATTGGCGAGTATCTCGACAGCAGTGGCGGATTCATCGGTCAGGACATATCGCATTCGAATTTCGCTTGACTCTTTGAAAACCTTGACAACAGAGTCTTCATCCGTACCCACATTTGCCATCTGATGGAACAAATGATTCTTCTCCTCAGTTGTCAATGCTGTAATACTAAAGTTATAATGGACAAAATAAATGTTAACATACGGCTCAAACTCAAACGGCCTCGTCTCATCAAGCCAGAAGGTTGATTTACAGCTCTGTTCCGTACGATGCGAGGTTCTTCGACAAAGGTAGTTTGCTCTTTGTTGTACCGGTAGCGAATTTGTCGGATGCCAGGCTTCAAATAGGCGGCAAAACAAGGCTGTAACATTCATATTAAACAATTGTGGATATTAAAATACTTACATCCAAAGTACGACCCAGTAAAGGCGAAACAGATGTGAGAGTCAAATTGACATCAGCAGCGGAAATGAAGGTGTTATCATTTGCGAATGCCATGAGTTCACGAAGAGCTTTTCCGAAGGCAAACCGGGCAGTTTTGGTGAAAACGTCGGGGATCAACTCAGGTTGGCGAAACAGAATTACCAATGCCTTTCCAAGCAAAGTCGCACCCAATGACGCCTTGATGTCTACCTGAAAGAGATTTGGATTTGATCACCTCAAATGGCAGATGCTAACAAACCATATCACACAAAGGAAGAGCGTAAAAACACTGCGGGACGTTTTCATACATCAACTTGAAAACCTGTTCATTCGAATTGATCCACTGAGAAAACTTCACTTTATCACAGCACGGAGAAGCCAAAAGCGCATCACTAGGAGGTTGGATCGTGCTAAAATGAGTAAAGGTAAGAACATAAATGAGTTTGAAAGTAAAAAATAAACCTATGTTCATTCAATTCAGGTTCAACAATGGATTCAGGTTCAGCAGTTGATTCAGTTTCAGCGTTATAATCTGTTTCGGTCATAGCCATCATATCATTTGGAGAAGAATTAGTGGAGGTGGAATTGAATTGGCTGTGGCGATCGGTGTCAATGTCGGTGCTGAAATCAACTAAATTATAAACAAATTGGTCATTTGAAAACTCACAATCCAACAAAATAGTAGGCGAGTTGGTGCGTAAAGGGGTCGTTGACATTGGCCGGCTTCAGTTGTTTGTCAAGAATGACTTTGACATGCGAAAGTTGCCATGGGTTATCCCCCGCAATCTTGGTGAAAACATCGGTAAGAATTTCTCCATCAGATACGTCAGCATTTATGACTCGAACATTGCCATCAATCTCGCACTGGATCAGCATGCCGACGCTGGAAAGAATGTATGTTTCAATATTGAAAGCGCGAAATGTGAATTTCGAACACGATTATACAAAAGTTTCTTACACGTACAAACTCAGTCATAGAGACTAAACGAATTTTATCGTCATAGAGAGGAAGTGACTGCAAAATCGGTGACGACAACGCATCCATTTCAATTACCGTTTCGTCTTGCTCTTTGATCACGAAACAGTGGCACATTGAGTCAAAGTGGGTTGTTGTAAGCGAAACAACGGTCAGCTTCAGCATTCTTCCAACTGCCGTGATATTGCAAACTTTAGCAAATTCTGGTAATTCGTTGCAAGTCTACAAGTGTTTTTTTAAATCGCAATTTTGAAACCAAAAGTCGACATTACCGAAATGACTACAACATCGCCTTTCCGAAAAGAGTTTTTCAACATGACGGCGGGTGAATATTCGTCCAAAAAAGTTCCCTTTTTGATACTCATAAAAAAAGGCATCATCTGGAGCTGATGTTTGAAAGCAAGCGTGTAATGGACTTGTTGAAACTGACGATTCAACGTGGCATAGTTCTTGAACGGCTGGTGTTTAGCCTCGGCCCGGATCGTAGACAAGTGTCTTAATCCGCCCTGAATTTCAGCTACATATCCGTAGTGCGACAAAAAGTGACTCTTGGGAATGCACGGCCCGAAAAATCGAATGTGATTGACTTGGTGATAGTGCACAAGTTTTTTCAGCAATGTAACATCTGTCTTCACCAATTCTGCGGAAAAAACAACATCTATCATTGATTGAAAGTTCAGAAACCATGCCCACACATCGTCGTCTTCCAGTTGTGCGTGAAACGGATAAAGCAACAAGGGCAACATGCGGACCAAAGTGAAACATTGACTTGCGCTTTGTTTCGGCAACGCGTGCTTGCTGATAACCGTTTCATGAATAGGTACAGGTCGCTGCGATGCATCGATACCAGCATACGGGTACATTGTAATCCGATCGTTGAACCATTCAAGAGTAAATAGCTCTTTCTCGACAATACAGTAGGTGACAAAGTTGGTAACAACATGCTTAGCTTCTCCTTCCAGAATATCGTGAACAGGTTCCACGGTAGGTGATAGTAAATTGTCATAATTTCGAAGACTAAAACCACTGTATTAACGACCTAATGAATAATTCAACAATCTTACTTATTGTATGGACACAACCGCTTCATGCCCTCCGGAAAAGTATTAGCTGCAATTGCTGTATCACGAGCGGCAGTCGTGCGCAAAAGAAGAGGGTCTTCAAATGGGTTCAACTTCATTGCTTCCCGAGATTTGGTGCATATTCTAAACGCAATGAACTATAAATACGGTTAAGTGTGCTTTTATCCTACCTACAACAGCAACCAGAGGAAAAACTGCATTGAAACCCCTCAAGTTCATTACATCCGAGATTGTCTCCAGTTAAACGTAAAAATACGAAAGGAACGTTCTTAACTTCACCACTTGGAAAGGTAACGTCGATGCCAGATTGTTCTAAAGCATCAAACTGTGCAATTTGATGCTCAAAGATTCGGGTTCGGGAAAGAGGGTTCTTCATATCTTGAGTATTGACCAACATGTCGAGGAAATGCATTTCAATTTTTGAATGAAAATATGCCGGAAAGTTGAGAATGCGGCCGTAAAAACCTCCTAACTTCGTTGAACAGTGCTTTGGTTTCAGTGGAGACGTAATGCCGAAGTCGTCATAATATGCCTGATAACAGATGAAGTCCCGCCGTCCATTTTCAATGAACAGTTCCTTGACTCTGCTTCCACAAAACGGATGTGCCAACGAATTAATGTCAAGAAACTGCGAGGGCCATACGAGCGTTGACACAAGGTCTGCCGATGAAAACATAGAGGAAAACAACTGCTCCAACGGAACATACGCTAGTTGCCTTGGTATAATGCTCAAACGGCGTATTCCACGGGTTTTTCTCCATGAAGACCTTGTACCAATAGGACTTTTTGAGGGTTTTATCAACACACCTTCTGCAACAAGTCTCTGCTCGCGACAATGACGGGAAAGAACTGTTTGAATCGTGGAACCAATTTGGTCAATGACAGAAGACGGATTTGAAATTGATAAAGGGAGAAGTAGTTGCAATGTTTGTAAAAGACATCGCCACATGCTTTTCGAGATGTTGTCTACTGTCGACTTAGGTAGAGTGGGAATACTATCAAAAATCTGTAAAATCGAATGCTAATGTTGGTCTTGAATGAATCACACATACGAGCAGTTCGGTAAGGAATACCATCTTAATTTGTAAAAGCACATCTTCCGATAGCAGCCGTTCACCATCAAATAGCTCGTGAATAGCCAATGCCGGAGGGGTATTCGCTCTAGAGTCGTGACAAGCTGATTCAGTGTTGTTTGTCGCAGAATCAAAGACTGCACAGGAAGGGATAGAGGGGATAAATTCAGCAGCGATCGTCGCGGACGTATCTGTGGATGTATAGTCCCGTTTTCGCGACGCATTATGGAAACGTAGCAAATGGAAATATAAATTAGAGGCTGTTTCATAGGTGCTAGCGTCAGGGGGACAAAATGCGCATTTGGTCGGTGAATGAAAGACTAAATTCTCATTTCGGTGCTTCCGAAAGTGCTCGCAAGCCGCGTTGACGGAAGACCAGGCAGCAAATCCGCATTCAATACAAACGCTATAAAAAGATAAGATAATTGAAAGACAATTAAACATTGACGAATATGGGGTTATTTGTTTTGAAAAAGACAGCAAAAAGACGTTTTTAGAGGAATGAAAATCCGAAAAGAAACCTTCAACTTGTTTGGACAGAAGCCAGTATACATTTTATATAGAATTAACGCGGTATAAACATAGTAACGGAATGAAAGAGACGTACCTCATAGTTCAGCAGAGAAACAAGTAGGTATGGTTTACAAATATTGAAATCTGCAATCAATAGGAGCTCGGACATTACTAAGTGGCGGGAAATCGTCCACGCACACAGGCCACTTCAAAAAGACTACGCCGGCGTAGTCTTTTTACTACAGCGTCTAAAAAAGACTACGCTCAGCGTATTCTTTTTTTTACGATTTTGCGTCTCTTAAAACAATACGCTTCGCGTAGTCTTTTCATTTTTTTGTGTGTGCTTGACTGTGCGCGCGTGCGCGCATTTGCTTCTCGCGCCGTGCTCTCATGTTGTCAGTTTGAGTCCAAATTAAATTGTTTCGCGCTTTACGCAGATTAATTTCGTTTTTGTGTGCTGCCGTGCCTCCCCGTATTAGTAGAGACGCCGCAGGGCCTATGTGCCGTCGACGACGTCGTCCGTTCGATGGCCCACTTGTGTTTTTGCTACTCGACTCGCCAACCGGAGAAGGACGGGGACAACGTGTGGCGCGGAGCCTTCAGACGACCGCCTTTTGAGTTGCCGCCGCCCCAACAAAGAGATTTACAGATTTACTCAATCTCGACGCGCAATCTATGTCTGCGTACGCTTTTATAGGGCTTTTGAGAGTTGAGCATTGTTACGATTTTGTATGTTTTGATGGTCTGATTGGGGTTTTAAGATGTTTTTTGAGAAAAAGAGGTAGTTTGGGTCTTGGCAAGAATGTTTTTATTTTCCCTGTGGGACCCGTTTGTGCTATCTAAACTTTGAAAAGGGCATTGTAAATGGCATCTGAACTTATTTTGAGTCATTTTATGCTATCTCTGGTCCCACCACGATAGTTTGGGTCTCGACACGAAGGTTTTCATTTTCGCTGTGGGACTGTTTTTTGCATTTCTCACTTCCAAAATGATCTTATGGCAATCATTTAAACCCATCTTAATTGACTTTATGTTATCTCTGGTCCCACCGCGAAAACCCAACTTTCCCTCCGATACCACGACTATCCTTTTCAACCGCCCCCAAGCACTATTCCACTGTTGTCCAACTTTTCTGACTAATCTATTACATGCTTTTCGATGACTGTGACTGACAAATGCTTATCGTCGGCATTGTTTAGCAATAGTTAAGTTTTCTCCAGACAATTGTTGATACATTCTTTTGTCCTTGCCTAGAGGCCATCATTCCCTGGATAGTCATTTGTTATGTTTTACCCCCCTTTTTTTCTTCAAAACTATGGACACGGATTGAACGCCCGCGAAATCTGAAGTGGGACGAGAAAGCCATCGTGGGGCTGACCCGACCCGCTCTTTGCCCTGGGGCGCTAATCCTTTCTTTCTGTCTTTTTTTGAAAGCGATGACTCCTGTTGACGGCATCTTGTCGGGAAGACAACACGTGTTTAGGGGTTTCTTGAGGCTTTTTGGTTGATTTTTTTTGGTTTTAAATTGATAAAATGAGCGATTTGAAACTTTTGAGTGTTGTATTTGGAAAAAATGTTGAATAAAACACCTTAAAACATGTAAAGCTCAACCGATGTCAATGAGCATTGGACAAATCCGCTTCACTGGGTTTACAATTTTTACTTTTACAACATTGAAAACAATGAAATCCAACTTTGAAGTCACAAAAATCCTCCAGAATCCTCAGACATCTTGCCCTTTTGCACTTTGCTTTGTCTTTTTGGCCTTCACAACCTTCTTTCACGTCCACCCATACAATTAGTGCAGTGACCGTAATGCCAAACTATGCTTTGCTTCCCACCACCACCCGCCAACAACCAACCCAATGCCATCGTAGTTTTGACCATGTGCGCAATGAGTCGTCATACTCTTGCCTTCAAAGCAACACACACGACCGCCCCGTCGCCTCGGGCATCATTCCAATTCGCTAACTTTGGCACCCCGTGTTTGAAAACTGCGTTGAAAAAACTCACTGTCAGCTTTCAAGCATGGTCATCAAAACCATTCTACGCGTCGTTTAAAAATGAATGTTTTGAACCCCTTTTCATGAATGTGGGTTTGTAAAGCGTCTGAATCCACTTTACAAGTGTTCTCCGCTTATTGTAGTGCTTCCGCGAGTGGCTTCCCGAACAATGCCAACATAACATGGTTCCTTTTTATGTCTTCGGGGCCGCGTGTAAAGTCATACAAAAAAGACGGAAGTATACTGTTGGAAGTTTTATTTTGTCGTAGTCGTTTAATTTAAGGAGTTTAGGGTGTTTTTTGAAGCAGCTTTTGGCATTTGCAGAGATAAGCGGGATGCACAATTTGTATATTTATAAAGGGGTGAAGGCCAAATGGGGGAAAGCATAGATTAAATTAAGACAATGGGTAATTTGAACTTTGAATTGGATGGTGGCTAATGGGGTTGGGTTTCACTTGTTGCGCGTTGGGTATTGGCTATTTGTATTGTTCTTTTGATGTTTCGGTGGAAGAAAGGTGGTGGGAATTGTAATTTGAAGATTTAGATGGGGAAATTTAATTTTGCGAAATTGGTTTTTGATTGCAAAAAAAATTTAATGGGCGCGCTTTCATTTGCACACTTTAAACTCACGAACTGTGGGAGCGCATTCGCACAACGCGTTTGTAGTTTTTGGTGATTCGCACACTTTTCAAGTCACTATGTAAATTTCACCATTAAAATCAAAACGCAATAAATCACGTTCTATTTGCCAATCCAAAGCATAGATCTGCACTTACCCCTCATCAAACAGCCCCAAGGCATTTTATCGGTCCTCTGGCGTTCGCCGTTTAAACTTTACTGGTCACTCTCTCGAAAGGGCGGCCGAACCCCTCCTCATCCACCCCAAATTAGACCGAAAAGGCCCTTTTCAAAATTGAATCATTCTCAGTTGGGCCTTGTGTTTTTATTGCTTTTTGCCTGGACACACGCGCTCTGTTTCTCGGCGACGACATCAACGTCATTGGAAGCCAAGGCTGAAGCCGCGAGGCGTTTATCTCCGCGTCTCTCATCCGGCAATTGACCACAACAGGAGAATCGGCTGGGTTAATCTGTTACTTCCGGACATGACTAGAAGGGCTATTTATCGCGCGGGATGGAGGGATGGAAAACTTATTCCCGATTCTGAATCCGCCTACCTTCTTTGCATGCTTGCTTCCTTTCTACGGCAAAAATTGGCTTGGCGCGGCAATGCCGAACAAGCAAACCGACAGCTCGTAGGGCGGAGTTCAAAAAACACATCGCCATCGCCTCAGGGGCACCACGGATGCTGTCGTTTTGGCCTTCGTTGTCGGAGCAAAGGCGTCAGAGTGCACCGCAACGGCTAACGTGTCCATGCCGAAGACTAGGGGGTTTTCATAAGGTTGAATATGAAATTCAAAGATTGCATGATCACACCCACCCTTCAAAAACATGCCCATTGTCTTGCTTTGACTTATTATTTTCGCCTTTCGTGACTCGCGCTCAGACATTCTCGTAAAAACAGAATCTCCTTCTCCAGTGTGCCTTCCAATTTCAATCTTCCCGCTTCACATCTCCTCTGAAGCCAACTTCAAAGCCATCAATCTCGTCGATCGTCGCTATCAGCGCGAAATGCGCCGTCGTTCGGCTCCGCGACGGCGCCCATCGACGACGACGACATCCAGGCGCCGTTCCGAGGAGAAGCTATGACAACCCAGTTCACGAAGCTCTTTTCCTTCATCCTCGCCAATGTGCATGATCCTGCACCGCCACTCGAGCCAGGTAAGCCTTCCGATTCCATCAATCATTACAATTCGTCTTCGAAAATTGTTTGGTCATTGATCTCTTTGGAGCTATTCAGTCCACTTTCAAAAGGAATTCCATCCCCATTATATCTCGCGGAAGTTATAATCCATCTTTTTTGAGTTAATTTTATTTAAATTTAGTTCTAATAATGGGATTACACCTACGTTTATGAATGAAAAATGTGATTATAATCAATGTGTCATCGTACTTTTGGCTGTTTTCTGCTCCTTGATGCACTCTTATGGGTTTACTTTGTCTTGATTTAGTGAATTAAGGGCTTTTTATAAGTTCTTGGACGATTTAAAGATAGTTTTGTACGTCTTGGCCAAACATAATCGCCCCCATAGTCATTGAATCAATGCCAATTTCGAGCTGCATTCCGTCACTTACGTGAGCCAGGACAGCGCAACAACGACGGCACTCGTGTCTTGCGAAGACGTATTTGACAACGCCCGAGGGCAGGAAGCACTTATCTTTACGTTGTGGCTCGTAGTATGCGTATTTATCTCTTGCTTTGGGGTTGAGGGACTTTTTATAACACCTTGATATGTTTTAAGTTGACCGGGGGCGCGCATAAATAATATTTTGTTCAGAAAACAGCAATACAGTGATCGAAAATGATTGGAAATGCCTTTTTTGCGTTTTTGAAAACTTACACTAAAATCCCCCCAAAAATGGTCCCACCACGAAAGCTCCGTTTTTGATAGTTTATCCTATATTTATAGCCCCAAAATCGCATTATGACCCAAATTACATCCAAAACCGGTCTTATCCAATCATAGCCGACTATCTTTGCACTTTTAAAGCTCCTTTTTGACTCGTCTATCCATAATCCGAGATGCCAACCAAGGCCACAGTTCAATCGAATTCCATCTGTGTCTTCTACCACTGCGAGCAAACAGCAGAAATCATGCAGATCTTCCATCCCATCATGGCCCAACTCAGGGCATAAAAAATTCGCCGTATCTCAATTTGATTAGGAATTGCCATGTCTTGACTGTTGCAGGCACTTTGCACTTGTTGCTTCTGTTCTGTTTTTTTTTACTTGAC
The DNA here is from genome assembly GCA_000341325.1 of Panagrellus redivivus. Lineage (NCBI taxonomy): Eukaryota > Metazoa > Nematoda > Chromadorea > Rhabditida > Panagrolaimidae > Panagrellus > Panagrellus redivivus. The sequence goes on along the minus strand of KB455568.1, from coordinate 235,359 downwards.
CTCTCTTAACACGGACATCCGGATGAGACCGACGGTCTTGTCTTGCAACTTTGTTAGGGCAGGATTCGTCAGACAAGTTGGTTGTCCGTTGTAAAAAACGATAAGAAAATGGAATTATCATAGAAAAAAGTGATGTTTTGGGGGTCGATAGGTTTGCCTTTGACTTTTTGTGTTCACTGTTTATAGTTTTTATGGTGCCTGATTACATAGTCAATTCGACATGATGGGTGCAAGCGAAATGCCGACCATTTGCATAATTTTGTCTTTTATTATCACGGATATAGTTTGTTTGAGTCATGTGTAAGTAAGCAAAATGAGAAGCCAACAGGAAAGGGGCAACCTTGTTCGTTATTCAATTTCATTAACACAAGAAGCAGCAGACAAAAGGACATGGAAAAACGAGAAGCCACGGAATATGATATACAAGGTTTTTGCAGCTGAGCGTGTAGTTGCATTGTTTAGAAGGTGACGGACACGTGTTGTATGCCGAAATTGGGTTGTTTGTTGTTTTTGATTGTTGATTATGGTCAGGTTGGGTGATGGATTCGGGCTCATCTGCATTGGCGTCATGAATTTTCGAGTGTTTTCAAATCTATTTTCATTGTAAAGCTTGTTTCCATTAACAATAATATAGTTCTCATTTCCAATGTTTCTATTCGTTGGCTTTCGCGTCATGTGCTAAAATTTTTAAGGTCAATATAAACGATAATGTCTTGCATTCGAAACAAAAACTGTTTAACTGATTTTATAATTTCAAGTTTTTTTGGTTATCTTTGCCTGTAAGTTATTCCAAAATATCTTTTTCCAATTTTCGCAATTACAAAACAAAAAATAATTCCACCGCGTTGGTTCTTCTTTCATTTTTAAAACATTGATCGGTTTTTACCTGCTTTTACAAATGCAAGTTTTAAGAATTGGTATTGCATGCTTCCGTGTACAAACCAATTTATGCAGGGTTTCAAAGTTGATTAATGACTGCACTTTTTCGCTTGACAGATTCCTGTCAACACCGGAAATCAGGTGATTATGCATGGAAATCGGGACTTGTTTCGCTACATAAATGTATAAGCTATTCCAAAAAGGGCATTATGGGATTGGCACAATTAATTGTCTAATTATGCTTTGATGGTTTACCATAGTACTTTTTGCAGTTTTGAATGTTTTATGAATTATTCATGTCAACAAAATTTGCAGTTTTTCTGTTTTTATGACAAGTTATCACTTTTTGTAAAAGATGGAGTAATTGTATATATGTACTTCTTATTGTTACTGAAAACGTTCTACGTTTACAGTTTGTCTTTTTTTAAGAAGTTGAATTTTTCCATGATAAATGGTCCATCTTAGCGTCTTTTTAACATCTAAAACCACTTCTGATGAAACAATAGTCCTCATAGTGTATTCCAGAAACATGCCTTTTAACCTAAACATGCCCATGTCTTCTCCGTGCCGGTTTCTGTCGTTCAAGTTGCTTCGGAAGTCGGTCCATTTGTGAAAAAGCTCGTAAGCGTGGTGGCGTTCGTGGTCGGAAAGTCGTAGGCCCTCGGCCCGGTGAGGCAATCCCCTGAGGGTCGGTGGCGCTCCGCCGAGATTGGTGAAACTGCCCAGCTGCTTCTGCGCACGTTTAGAACAGAAGTGACGAGGATGAGTGGTTGTTGGACGTCAACTTTTTGCCTGCTGTCTTGCTTCTTGAAACATTTTTACGTTTTACGGCATTTCGAATCAGTGAAATTTAAGAAATTAGATCTTCATGTCATGGATTGGGTGTCTTAGAAGTGCAAACTTTCACAACATAACTGTCAAAACAGAACCATCATTTTCACACGGCATGGATTGGCGTTGGCACAAATTTAAAGAGTTTCGGCAGAAAAGTGCCTTCCGGAAATGGAAACCGTTGCTTGCAACATGGCTGCCAGTGATGCTCATCACTTTTTTGCCCTTCCCTGAGGCCGTCTTCACGACGACAGCCGGCAGCTGCCCTGGCCCGGAGTGCATTGCAATCTTGTCGGCACTGCTTCGTCAAATCAGAAACCCTAGCTCGTCCGAAACTTTGTTGAAGTCTCATCTGAAGTCACCAACTTCATCTCACTTTATTTTTTGAAGCCGTGCCTTTCATGCGCTGCCATAACTACAAGAGCTCGAGCCGAGGCTATATGGCCGACACTCTCATCCGTCAAAAATTGATGGCCGCCTGAGACCCCCCGAGGGTCGGTCCAGCCCTTTTCGAAGGGGTGGCGTCCGCCCCTCTCACTACTCCTCTCATCGAGGGTCCACAGTGCTGAAGCCTCCGGGTTTGGCACGACGACGACCATTGACGACGTCGACGACGACGCCAAATTCCCTGATTTGGGCCTTGTGTCTGCGCGCACTGACGCGTGAATCCGGTGCGCGTGCCTGTAGAGTCGCATCCGAACGAAGCCGCTGCCATCCTTTTTTCGGCATTGCCAAAAAACAAAACGATTACTACTTTTTGGAAGCAGCTACAGCTATAGCCTCCACCGGGTCGACGCCAGTCAGATGCGGCTACCGTCGGATTCTGCCATTTCTATTCAAAACTCATTTCCGACCCCTTCACAATGACGACAGACGTCCTACAAGTGTTTTCCTATCTTATCGCCAATGTTAGCGATATTGGAAACCCTCTCGGTGCGTAAGAATTGCGATTCTAAACTTTTTGGTCTCGACACGAAAGTTGTTTTTCTTCAAATTTCGCACTTTTATCGTCATAAAACTATAATCCTATCAGTTTTTACGTCTTTTGCCGCCTATTTTCAACCAGATTAACGAGATTTAGTCACGAATAAGCTTAAGCTTGGCCGTGGTCCGTAATAATCCACATCGCACTGCTGGGCATCATTAGTCAATCCAGGCTTCGTTTTGGGCCAGGTGTTTTCACGCCGCTCAAAGTCTCAAATTACATGTTCCACCGCATTCTGTCATGTTTTCTAACGATATTTTGTCTTAGTAACGGCCAAAACCCCTGTCGTACTGCGTTAAACAGCTGTTTTGAACTTTCGCTGTGAGACATTTATACATTTCAACTGCCTTTATTGAGTTATCAAGTGTCTTTCTTATCAAACCTGACTTTAGTGGACTTTACTTTTTTGATATCCAATCTCATATCTGTCTAAAAAGTGGCACTTGAAGCACTTTTGGACCACTTTTACTGCCCATCAAATTTTTGTCATCTCATTTCATTTCGAAGTGGCACTTGAAAAAACACAGCTTTGCTAACCCAGAAATCTATGCCTGTCGTTAGAGCGATTAGAGCAGTAGAAACATGGAACTACCACCCTTTTCGCGGTGTGTTGGCACCATTAAAGTTGGGGTTAGACCCCCGTGCCAAAAACAAAACCCAATTTACTGCTTACATGGGTATTGCCATTGGCACAGTCAATGCGAGCTGAGGTTTGTCGTGTTCAGATTATGGTTTATTCGCCCTGGAAGTTGGGTTTTATCCGATTAAGCTTCAGCGGCGTCTGCGCAGTTGCGGGTTGGTCTTGTTTTGCTTAGTTTTGCTGGTTGTTATGTAAGATCAAAGCGAATGAAGCGAATAGTCAATTAGGGCACTGCGCGCGGTAGTCGGTATGACGTAATGGCGTAGCTTAATGAATCTGTATAATGTTTAGTTTAGTTAAGCATAGGATTGGAACATTACATGGAAAAGGCACTTTCGTCACTTTCGTAAACTGGTGGAAGCACCCATTTTGAGGTGGCAGTTGCAAAAAGTGCAAGTCTCACTACTCGATTATGCAAATGGCGGTCATTCTAACGGTGGAGAAAGCCAAGCGCACTCACTAGGATTCTATAATACGCTTAACTGGGTTGTTTAGGCTGGATGGCACAGCACAGGTGTCAAGTATTTTTGCAAAATTTGTCTTCCAAAATGTTGAAATTGCCTAAAACCATCTAAAACTGTGAGACGGCGTTGTCTAGGACCCAGACAACTGCCATCTCCTTCCAAAAATAAATTGAATTACGACAAAAAAACCAATCTACCAACCCCTCAAGGCAAGTGTCATCGTCTTTGATGCATTCGACTTTAACATATGCCGCTAATCAAAACCAAGTCAAAGATTGCAATTCCAATTTCGGCATGGCTGCAGTCAGTCTATTTTGTGGACGAATATGCTAATCACTTGTCACTGGCGTCTGACATGCGACTGTATATCATTTTTTTGGGTCTCGAGGGGATTGTTTTTTTATGGAACGGAACAGAAGCAGATGGGTGTTTACACTTTCTATACATTGTAACTGGCACATTTTTTGATAAAAATAAACAGTAATTTGAAAAATATTGGGTCAAAAAATAGCTTTGTGATACGAAAAGTCGATAATTTATTGATTGATTGATCATTTTCAGCGTATCGGATGCAATGCCATTCATGCATGAGCCCATATCTGGAGGAGCATTTTACCTACATTTCACATTTGTATAGGAAACCATTGGCTTTTACGGAGAAATGTGATTTTGATAAGTAAGTTTTTTGAAATTTAATTGGATTTTTTTTGGGTTTTAATGAACTTTTTTGTTAAACCTGCTGAAAAAATGATAATATATGAATGCCTTTTTCAGTTTTGACGGGAAATACATGCGAACCAAAAACTGCACAGACCTCTGCGTATCACTCAAAATGTACGACAAAGTTGGTGGTCGTCGACGATACGGATACATGCGTGGCTGCATGTCTGACATCATCCACTACAATCGATCTGTCCTTCGCGACGATCGTGCCTGCTATGACGTCCGACTTCAGAACCTGTTCGTTACATCGAATGTCTATGCTTTCGAGCCACATGATAAGGTTACAATATGCCCTTGTCATAAGCCTTATTGCAATTCGGCACCCTCGGCGACGAGTTTACCTATGGCATTGATCGCGATTTCAGCCTTTTTCGCTGTGATCCTTCCAAAGTTGCCTGATTTCAACCCACTTCCCGGGTCTAACTTCACTTTATTGCCACCGTATGACCCTCCAATGAATGAAATCAATCCTCGCATCACAGAAGCCTCCCAAAGAACCCCCGATTTCAACACACAGCACCGCCGACGACGGATACCTCGGCGAAATGTGCAAGAAGCGGCCATCTCCTGATACCAATGGTCTCCATGCAAAGTTTCTCTAGCCCTCGGCCACTTTATTACAATCCATGAGCTCAATAACTTCATTCGTTTTTGCCATTTTTGCAAAGCAAATTCCTAACTTAACTTATTTTTGGTGAAAAATACATACCGAAAAAGTCGTCGCGAACTGCCCTCTTCGCGCTGGCACATCTATCGTACGCAGCGCGGTTCATTCTTTCAAATCAAATATTTTTGATTGCACTTTCGTTTGGAATGCTAAATAGTGTTTTGGAGGTAAATTTATTAGTGTTTTTGGAAATAAATAAATGAATAAAAAGTGAACAGTTTTTCTTGTTGACCAGGTTTTTGAAAAAAATTTCTATTAAGTAAGGAATGTCACCATACGTTTTTAGCTTTTTTTTATTTCTACCATGCTGTTTTCCACGTGTCGATTCAAACCAACACATCAGAACCCTGAACTTTTTCCGACACGCCTGGTTAGCTCAGTCGGTAGAGCACCAGACTCTTAATCTGGCTGTCGCGGGTTCGAGCCCCGCATCGGGCTAAATTTTTTTTCTTTTTTTAAATGACAATTTTTTAGCTTTTCTTATTTTACACACCCTGACTAAATTTAGGAGATATGCCGGGTTCTATTGCTTAGGGCGCTCGAGGTTGAAGGCCGTCTTGACTGAATCGACGACAAACAGTTGCATCGTCGCGATAGAGCCAATCATGAGAATACGAGCGGCGAGACCCGACCACAATCCACGGAATCCGAGTTGTTTTGTGACTTCCCAGAGTTTGGCATTCGGGTCTTTATAGAGCTTGGACACGACGACATCGGGCGGGTGGGAGCAAATCGCGCAGACGATGCCTAAGGTTCCAACATGACAGTTTGTAAAGTTAAAGTTCCTAAAACATACCAGAAATAACACTCGAGACCAAGCTAACAGCAAGCTGATCCCGTCCCGAAACCTCATGACGCTGCTTTTTGAGAATATCCTTGTAGATTGTCTCGATACACGCTTCAAAGCAAACGAATTTGGACGCCGTGTAGGGGATCTGACGCATCCAAAGTGGTGGAAGACCCTTGAAAAGACCACCAAAACCTTCACGGCTATAGATGAAAGGCAGTGCCTTATGAAGGCTTGATGGAACCGTGTTCGATGTCTGGACACGGACTTTTACGGCTTCAAAGGGAGCGAGTGCGATGTCACCGATGGCTTCCGCAGTCGCAGATGCGGCCAAATAGATGGCAATTTTGTGTTGGGCTGCGAATTGTGGGCCGAGCATATCGGCATATTGCTTCTTGAAGACCTCATAGAAGCCGAATTTCGCGAATCCTTGAGCGCCGTAGCCGATCAGGGTGGGAGCCCAGCCACGGCACAGCCCACGGATGCCTTCTTCGGCCAAGGTTGTTCGGAGGGCGGTGCCGAAGTTGGGAAATTTGGTGGCATTTGTTTGGATTCGGCATTTGATGACATCGAGAGGGGTTCCGAGAAGGTGGGAACCACCGGCTACGAGGACACCTGCGAGGCCGCAGACGACGACGTATTCAGGTGTGCCGATTTTGATGAGGTTGGGATTGGAGGAGGCATTTTGGGACGGTTTGATGAGGCCTATAAGTTGGAAATGGTCTTAAATGATGAAATTAAGCTAAAATACCAGATTTGCTCGCCAGGGGAGGCGAAATAAGCTTTGAAATGGATGGCGCCACCAAAATTTCGCGCCGAAACAGGCTTTTATAGCTATCTACAGCAAAACTGATAAGCCAAAACGTTTAAAAAGTGGTACAAACCTCTCAAAACAGAGCCCTTCTCCAGCTTCTTCGAGTACTCAACAACCTCGGGCACAGTCACCTTGGGATTGACATCATTCGGGATAGCGCGCGGCTGGACATCGGGCTTGCGATGGCGTAAATCAGTGTTGGACATGGTAGACGCAATTAGTTTCAATCAGTGAAGCCGTCAGTCTTCACGCTATCCCGGCAGTCAGTCAATGGCGAATGGCGGATCCATCGATTCGGATTCATCATGCCTAAAAGTCCACTGTAAAGATGCAAAAATTGCCATCTGATCCAGATGGTTTCGACAGTTACCCTCAAAATCCGGATAAATACCCCATGGGAATCGGATAGACGCGCCAGAAGCCCGAATTGCTGCTCCAGGGTCCCTCCGATCCCTTCCAATGGCTGTAATCATCAAATGTGTCCGGTGTTCGGAAGTTCGTTATGGGAACGACACCCTCATACGGTTCTACTTCTGGGATTTCGTCTGCGATGCGGCTATTTGCTGTAAATGCGTCACGCCATCTGAAATCGGCACCACGTAAGTTTACAATCCTCACAGACATCCCTAAAGGCTGCAGATTCAGCTACTATCCCCTCTTCATGGCCATCTTCTCCGACGTCGGCATCTTCACCGCCATGGTCTCCTCCGCCTACCAGGCCGTACACTCCGATTGTAAACCTTTCAAGGTGATACGCTCTCTACGGGAACTCGTCGCATGGCAACCGTCTGACTTATCAGCCCACGACATGAGATACGTTAAGAAGGTGAAACGGCACTGTATCGAGGTCGATGTCACGTTGAAGCGAGCCCTTCAAAGTCTACATTTGTTGCGGAGAAGCGTCAATTCGATGAAATTATCCACTTTTTACGAGGATACACGTGATTTGGAGGTGATGAAAAGCATTGTCAATACTGAACGACAACTTGAGTTCATGAGAATTCAGTATAGCAATTCTGGTGATATCGAATGGCCAGAAATCTACAACATTACCAACTATTATTTTAATAACTGCGTTCCGACTGTTCGAGGATAAGGAAGTTTGAAAGGATTGACAATTTTGCATTTTATTAGTTTTTGCAGTTTAAATAATGCTAAATAAATTGAAATTTTTACTCGTTGGTATGGACATTTAAATAATAATTTTTTATGAGACGCCGTATTAACAGTTCACGTTTATAGCCCATCATTTTCTGTTTTTTTTTTGTACCGGGGCACGTTTAAGGGTTTTTAATGTATGCACGCAGAAATTGTGCTGTGCGCTGGGGGAAAACTCGGTGCGCGGAGTGTGCGCAAACGTGAAATAAATTTGCGTGCTGATTGCAAATTTTGTTTAGGATTCATTCTTCTAAAGGAATAGGACTGACTTTCAGACAAAATTTTTGCAACAAAGAACTATAAAATCAGCGAAAACCATCAAAATGCGCCAAAAAAGGGCGTAAATCATCAACCCTTTATAGCCTCATCATTTGCGTTGCATATAGTTTGCTTCGATATCCCCTCATCGCAGTGACCTGGATGAATCGCAGTCCACCCGCTGATCTCCTGTTCTTTAAAAAGTGCAAAGAACGCGTGTCTCGAAAGTGTTTTCACTTTCCTTCCAAACGGGTTCCAACCCGTTCAAATCCACTTCTGATCCTGTTGTGTTTTCATCCACTTACTTACAACTTACTTTCCCCGCCACTATCACCAGAGTGACAGATTACCGCTATCCCATCCTTGCGGAAGTTCGTGTCTATCGCTCATCCGAGTCCGGCTGAAAACGAAGGAATGTCACGCTCTCGGTGATGCGCTTTCTCGAATCCTTACTGTACTACCATATTCTCGCGACGGCGTTATTGATGAGTGTCTGTCTCGGGGCTACTACTACGAGTACAACAAGTTTCCCATCGGTGAAAAAGATGCATTATTCTTTCGACATGAAAAATGTAAACATGTATCTGCATAGGACGGCTTTCATGGCGTTGATGAAGGTTTGTTTTTTTCGACTTTCGAAGTGGATTGGATTTAGTCAGACAGTTTAGGCGAAAGCAAAGTCTATCATTAACTCGCCGGGATTCCCGACATTGGAAAAGCTCGTCTTTCTACAATGTCAACGCGACGCGAAATCGCCTGTAGAATTTGCGCGATGTGTTGTAGCTCTGTTTAAAGTCAGAGATTCGATGGAAGCTAACCCGAAATGGAGTTCCTACAATCAAGAAGACGAGATTAACCAAAGGCCTTTGCAACTTTTGAAAGACTTTCTAAGTATTTTTCGACCAATTCCAACCCCACAACTACCTCAAATCACCTATCAGGGGCCTTCAAAACTTCCAAAAACAGCCCCATTGACAAAACTTAGCCGTTTTAATCGACTTAAACTTAAGAAAAGTTTAGCTATTAGTAAAAATATCCACAAATTACGTGTAAAACGACAGATTCCAAACAAACAAGCTTTATTTGCACCCTTTAGTCGACGGTTACATCGTCTTAAAAGTGAGTTTTTACCATTTTCATTAACTTAAGATAGTTTTAACTCAAAAAAGTGTACTTCCAGCCCCCAAATTCCGCTACCTAGCCGATCTCAACAAACTCCGCTCCTACACAGTAATGCTAAACAAATGTAAAACCTACATGGAAAGGGTAAATACCGACAATAACAACTACATCAGACGAAAACGGGCTCCAGTTAACTATGAACTCGTCGAAAATGCCCAAACACGGCAGCCATTGGACGAATTTGAGAATATCATGAACAAAATTAGTGTACGCCTTTCTTTATTTTTCACCTTTTTCATAGATTGGTTTCAGCAAACAAAACTGCTGTCCCCAAGGATACTGTCCTTCTGGCCTGGAAGTCGAAAACCTCATTTAATGTCGCCGAATTTACTTTCATTTGAGAAGGATGGTGCTTTTTCGATTCCAGAGATCATGAATGTAAACACAATTGAGTTTTTATAACTTTGATGGAGAATGTTTTTCCTTTTTATAGGTTCTAAGTGTCAATGATCACGACAAGCGCGAACTCCTTGAATTGCTACTTCTTATCAGTGGTGCCGGACGGAAATTATCCAAAATCATGAATGAGATATCACCCCAAATGGACGAACTTAAAGAAAAGGTATATCCAGCCATATTAAAGATGGAGGAATTGGAGAGGAATTTTGGGCGCGTGAAACGATCGTTATCGAAGTCGCAACAGGCTGATATGCGGGAAATCGGGTATGCTTTCCTGAACCCGGATCAGAGGCGATTGATTTATGGAAGTTCGTGTGAGTTTTACGAGCCTTTTTGAGAAGTGTTTATGTGAGTCATCGTAAATATGGTTATTTTAGTGTTTGAAAGCGCCGGGATAGAAGAATCAAACCATTTGCCGACAGAGAAAGCTGATTTAGATTTGAAGTTGGAAAATGATATCAGAGAACTTGCAAGATTGGAAATGGATTCACATGTGAAAAGAAGACGAAAAAGAGAGGATCTTGAGGAATCTGAAGAAGAAGATCCATGGCCGCATTGGAATGTACTGAGGCCATGGGCGTTTACAAATCGTGTCCATGAGGGGGTAATTTTGGAGGCTATTATTCTTTCGCCGCATGCCTTTTTTGTGGAATTAAATGTTTCGATGTTTTTTGTGGTAAGAACCAATATTGAAGGTTCCAGATGTCAAAATGTACCCATTTCAGACCGAAATTCTCTCCCCCCGCGCCTTCCAACCCTCCTTCCTTAGCCCTGCCGCACTTCTATCACGAATTTTATCACCATTGGCTTTCGGTGTCGAAATTCTATCCCCAAGATTCCTTGCTGCATATATCTTATCACCTGAAGCCTTCACAGCTGAGATTTTGTCGCCACAGTTTCTGGAAGCGCACATTTTAAGTCCGACGACTTTCTTAGTCCAAGTTTTGTCGCCAAGTAAGCATTTCCAACCGTATTTGTCCTAAAAGTTACCAAAACCGAAATTCCAGACATTATTGGCCCCAGAGTCGGATCTCCAGAATCCCATAGTATCCTAATTCTCAGTCCGAATATCCTTTCCCCGCGTGTTTTAAGTCAAGAAAGAGCTATGATTGAAGTGAGTCACTATTTTAGTGCCAATGTGTGATTCCCCGTCGGAGTCAGAGCCGTAGCCGGAATTTTGCAAAAATGCGTTATACTGGTCTACGTTAATCGAATTTGCAGATCTTGAGTCCCCATATTCTCGGTGGTGAAGAAACAGAAGAAGAAGAAGAATCCAACTTGCACAATGAAAACGAACTTCCCGAAGAACACAAATATCATCGGCATAGTTTGGGAATCCATGTCCATCCGGGGCACGAGTTTGGTATTTTTCCGTAGCTTTTTTGTTTTTTATTACTGTCTGATATGACAGTATTCACAATTGTTATTTCCCAACGGGTAACATAAAATCGATGAAATGTTTGTTTTAATTTTGCTTAAAAACAGTCTTTCGTGATGTACTTTATAATTTCTTTATTGAAAAATCAAAACATTACAGGTTTACAAAGAAGATTGAAGTACCAGCGATATCTCGCTATCAAGCTCACAAAACTCTTGAGTAAGTGCCAGAGCAACGTGATTTGATTTAAAAAACTTGCAGCATGCTTTCTTTAGAGTATCAGATGAGTAAGTCCAGGCATGTTCGACAATGCTGATGAAGTTTTCTTTGTTCAATTGTTTGATCAGTAGTTTTGACAAGCATTTCTGAAATTGTGGAATCAGTAGAGACTGACTTTTTGAAGTTACGAAATATTTACCAAAACGCCGGACATGCAATACATATCAGCAAAAACAAGATCCTGCATAATTTCGTCAATTGTGTCGGCTTTCAAACGACGGCCATAACAGAAATCAATAACATCTTTGACGACTTTAAACGAACATTCGGAAATATTAACCCGATTGGTCCTGGATTCGATGGTGTCGTGTTCAAGCATAGCTCGAAATACGGGGGAGATCAACGAGATAAAATTGCGATGAACCTAAAAAAAGTTTCGTTATGACGATTTAAAGTTGTAGACTGTCTTTTTATGCGGTTTTTAGTATCACAACGCGCAACTTTTGATTTTTACTCATATGGAGTTTTTTTGCGAAAGCACGCAAAAATTGTCCTTTGCGCTAAGGAAATATCGAGTGCGCGAGTTCTGCGTAACCATCGTGTGCACGCAAAATGATGTGAGGCGTTTTTGACTTACCATAATCACTTTTTTGTCCACGACGATAGTGAAATCAGGTTCATTGGACTTTATCAAAGCATATACAGCAGCCACTGTTTTTCCTTTCTTTGCCAATGGCATTTTAGCGGCATGAGGTTTCATAAAAACTATCTCAAACTCGATTTTGAGTTCGTGATTAACAATAACATTGCTGTTCATAAGTTGTTCAATTGTACAAATTTTTGTAACAAACGTTCCGGACTTGTTGTACTGCTGAGTTTCAACTAAAATAAACATTGCTATTTACAGTGGCAGTTACTTCTAAAATAGCAACTAACATACCTCGAATTTCAGTACCTTCAATCCAATAAACCATTTTTACATCCAAAGGCCTTGGATAAACGTGAAGTTTGAGACACAGGCTTCCTTCGTTCTCTTTACAATCACCATTTGGATAACTTTCAAAGAAATAGGGTTCGGGCATACTCTTTTCTTTAGAAACGACGGACATGAATGATTTGCCAACTGGAACGGTGTGTCGAAAATTTGTAAAAATAAGCAGGTTTGAAACTTTAGTTTCCAGCATATCGACTTTTTTTGGTAACTGATTGCTCACAGGTCTCTGATAATTGCTAATTGGTAAAGCAATTTTCATTAAAATAAGTTGAAAAAAAGAGAGGATGCGATTGAGGATGGAAATTATGTAATTTGACTGAAAAATAAACAATATAAAAAGCAGAAGAAATTTATATAACTTACCATGATGGAAACTTATGTGCACTATGTATATACAAAACTGAAAACAAAGGAAAGCAAGGTAAGCTAAGCAGTGCGATGTCGTGGGTCTAATGGATGCTGTTTATGTCATAGAGTGTTCAGATTGGCCGATCAATATGTACATCTTGCGCACCATTGCCACGACAAAGTTAGCAATCGGGCGGCCGGGTCGGAAAAAATAAACGCTAAAGAAATTTATGATGCCTCTAGAGACATGGTTTTCGGCTTTTTGACGGCCCCAATGCTGAACGCGGGCCAAAAAGATCGGCCCGGGCCGACATGACTCGACTTGGCCCTTTTGAATTTGTTATATTTCAAAATTAAATATCTATCTTGAAAAAAAGCTTTCGTGATAAGCTCGAAATTTTTTTATTAAAACATCTGTACATAAAAAACTACAAAGAAGAAAGAAGTGCAAGCGAAATTTCGCTATCAAGCCCACAAAACTCCTGAGTAAGTGCCAGTGCAACGTGATCTGATTTGAAAAACTTGCAGCATGCTTTCTTTAGAGTATCAGATGAGTAAGTCCAGGCATGTTTGACAATGCTAATAAAGTTTTCCGTGTTTAATTGTGCGATCAGTAGTTCTGATAGGCTTTCCTGAAATGATTACAATAGATAATAATGGCAGTTAAAAGAACGTACCAAAACGCCGGACATGCAATACATATCAGCAAAAACAAGATCCTGCATAATTTCGTCAATTGTGTTGGCTTTCAAACGATGGCCATAACACAAATCAAGGACGTCTTTGACGACTTCAAACGAAAATCCGAGAATAGCTACGTGATTAGACTTGGATTCAATGGTGTCATGTTCAAGCATAGCTCGAAATACGGGGGAGATTAATGAGATGAAATTTCGATGAACCTATAAATCTTTTTTTACTATTGAAAAAGCACGTTGAAACATTTTCGACTTACCATAATCTCTTTATCGTCCACAACGACGGTGAAATCTGGTTCATTGAACTTTACCAAAGCATGCATAGGAACCGCTGTTTCAACTTTCTTCGCCAAAGGCACCACTGCGACATGAGGTTTCGTAAAAGTCATCTCACACATTACTTTGAGTTCATTATCTACGATAATGTTGCTGTTTGTAATTTGTTCAATTGTACAAACTTTTGTGACGGAAATTCCGGATTTGCTGTATGCCAATTGTTGGTTTTCTACTGAAACAAACTATTCAATTAAACGAGTACGCTTAAAACAACAATTAACATACCTCGAACTTCAGTCCCTTCAATCCAATAAACCATTTTTACATCCCTCGGCTCTGGATAAACATGAAGTTTTATGCACAAAGTGCCTTTGTTCTCTTCACAATCTCCATTTGGATAACATTCAAAGAAAAGATACGGTTCGGGCACATCTTCGCCTTTTGTAATGACTGACGTAAACGATTTACCAGCGGCAAAGTTGTGTCGAAACCGTGTAAGAATAATTTGGTGTGTAATTTTTAATTGCTCCTTATCGACTTTATCGTTTAATTGATTGGTGGTAGTTGTCCGCATTTTGGAAAATGGTGAGGCGACAGTTGTTAATATAAATTGGAAAAAAGGTAGGATAAGAGTGGTGATGGGGATAATAAAGATGTAGAAAACTAAAAACACAAGCAAGCAAGGTATGCAAACAAAGTTTAAATGGCGATGTTGTGGATCTAATGGATGCTATTTATGTCAAAGTGCGTTCAGATTAGCCGATCAATGCGTACATCTTGCGCGCCATTTCTACAAAATGCCTTTAGAGATGCTTCCCCGCCTATCTAATTACACCCTGAAAGCTATCCCTATGACCTTCAAAAACTTTCATAAACACTTTATTGTCAAAAAACAAAACCAAATCACAAAAATACAATGCTAAAAACCTACAAGTCAAAAACCTCAAAAAAGACAGAAAAACCAAACGACCGTATCATGTAGAGTGCGAAAAACAGTAAATATAAAAAGTCAAAATGAAAGTAAATCAATCGGAATCAAAAGAATGCCATTCTTGAATTACTTGCCAAAACACAAAAAAACGTACTGTAAGATTGAGACAAGTTGCAAAGTCGAAATTCGGAAATTGGAACTACAGTAGTGATAATGAGGAACCGTCAATATGACCAACAAAAAGATAACATAGGTAGTACAATGAAAATCTGATTACAATGATAAGATAGACCTGTCACGACGGGAAAGCGCTTATTCCTCCATATTTTCAACAAAACCGCGGAAAGTCCGTTCCGAATTCTCATAGAGACTGGAATCGCGGAGATCATGGAAGCTGAATTGGGTGAAGTTGGCTTGGATGTCGTCTTGCTCGTCTATGGATTCGAGAGGGCCGTCACGGGCGGATGGGGGTGTCAGTTGGACTGTGTTTTTGGTGAATTCCTGGAAAGGGGCCGATTAGAAGATGTTATTTAGCATCAAAACGGAGCAAACTTACAACATCAAAGTATTTCGTATCAGTTTCACTCTTCAAATCAGGCTTATATGGCGGAGGGATCTCCTTTCGGTACAGCTTGTCCCAGTTGATCGGTCTGAAGAACTCGTGGACTTGGATTTCGCGCCAATCATCAGGGCCGCCTCCAAGGCGTTGGGTCGGGTTCTTGACGAGAAGCTTGATCAAAAGGTCGACGGCCGGAGGGGATAAGCGGGATGGGAAGCGCAGATTACTGTTCAAAATGAGCTCGAAAAGCTTATCATGCTTGTCACTGTAGAAAGGCAGTCTTCCGCACAACATTTCGTACATGACGACACCGACGCCCCACCAATCAACTGCGCGACCGTAATCGTTGTCTTCGAGGACTTCTGGAGCGAGATATTCCGGGGTGCCACAGAAAGTGCGTGTACGGTCATTGTACGTGATGTCTTCCTTGCAGAGGCCAAAATCAGCGATCTTTATGTGGCCATCTTTGTCGAGGAGCAGATTTTCCAACTTCAAATCACGATAGACAATGTTGTTGTCATGGAGGTAGCCGAGGGCCATCACGATCTCAGCGCCGTAGAATCGGCAGCGATTCTCATCGAAACCGACCTTCTTCTGTCGAACTTCACAATTCAAGTGATAATAAAGATCGCCACCAATAGCGAATTCCATCACAAAGCAAAGACGATCCTGCGTTTGGAAAGAGTACGTCAGCTCCGTCAAAAACGGATGTTTGCACTTCTGGAGAACGCGATTCTCAGTCATCGTGTGCTGGACCTCATCCTTGCTGACGACGACAGCCTTCTTCAGAATCTTGATAGCGTAAAGTCGGCCGGAACGCTTCTCACGAGACAGGACGACCTTTCCGAAGGAGCCGACACCCAACATCTTCAAGAATTCAAAATCGTTCAATGTGACCCTGGATCGCTTGCTCGGAGGTATCTTCGACGTCGACGGCTTCTGCTGGACTTGGAGTCGCTGCTGCCCGAATGCTTCGAAACCGGAGAAGACATTGACATTGGTACTCAAAGACCCATGGATGCTGGCGTCATAAGTTCCGGGCTCCATGGCCGTCGGCAAATCGGATACATCAACCATTTCCTGGTCCTGGTCCACGGCTTCGGCGTCTTGGTGCTGCTTCAAGTCGTCGGAAACCCTCTGAAAAAAGTTCAAATTAGCTTCCAAGAAATTATAAACACTTTTTAAATTGAACAGTTTTTCGTGCGAAAACACTTTTTGGGGGCACATGCGAAGGTGACATTTACACATGTGCACGCGTGCATCACCACAAATTCGGTTTTTTCGCCACTTTTAGCTATTATAATCATAACATCCCCTCCCAAGACCCACTTTTTATCAACAAAAACTCAAAATATTATTCGTCCCAAATTTTTAGCATGCATGTTTTCATGTTTTTCAGTAATGCCAAACTTGTTGTTTTGTTTTTCACCACTTTTTGTTTAGATTCACGGAAGCTGTTGGCAAAATAATATTGTTTTGATTTTACATATTAATGCCATTGGAAAAGCTAACTTCAAAATAAATGAAATTTGCAACAACAAAAAACAACGTCTTTTTCGTCATTTTAAACCCCATTAGATGGTTTCACGAAGCCATCCGCTACTTGTTTATATCACCGACAACGACAAAAAAGGCATACAACTCGTTCTCTGTCTTTAAAAGTGGATGTTTTTTTGATCCTGGCTAAAAAAAGAAGACACGACAGACCGAAAAAACACGCCTGTTATGATTACCATGTTTTTTTTCGCTTTACTTGTGTTAAGGGAAGATTAATTATATAAACATTGGTTTAATATAGTGCTTTTGGCTTTAGTTTTGCCTTGGCCATGGTCGAAAATGAAAACAAAAAGTTCAAGGGACTTACTTTGATCGCGTTGACCCACTCATCTCGAAGCGCCGCGGATTCTGCGTTGAGCATTCGCTCGATGACGGTCGTGAATTGGAGGCCACGGACGAGGAAGGTGTTGGGTTTGGGGTGTTCGACTTTCATTAACTGAAAAAAAATGATAAAATTATTACAAATATTTAAAAAATTAAGTTTTTTTGGTTCCCCGTAATCACCATTTCCCTACAGTAACCCCTCTACAGTACCCTCATAATGGCAGCAGTCGAAACTCCAGATGCAGCAGCAACTGTACTTAAGCAATGTATCACTTTACTGGCTTCTACTGATCTTCTTTGGGGTGCCGGCTTTTTGGAGACTGATGGTGCCATGGCAATTGATACCGTATTTCGGGATGATAGTGATCTTTGTTTTGGCATGATTGGGCTAGAGAAGTTTTCTTTATAAGTTTAATTCATCGAAAAAGGCAAATATAAACTATTATCGCGAACATTAATCAGACTTGTAACACTTAAAACTATACTTATGTCTATCTATCTATGAAAGTCGCCAAGCCCCGCCCACTAAATGGGGAGATACATATTTACATCCAACAATGTCAAGAGGCATTGAACACACCACCCACTAAAATCGTAAATATTTTGAGCAAATTTCTACCCCTGTTCTCCGTATACACCACAACGACAAATGGAATGAAAGAAGTAAATGTGTTTTGGAAAAAAAGCCTCAGGCGTTGTTGCTCACTCACTCAGATTCAGGATAGACACAACTAAAGGGAAAACAAGGGAATTTGTCAACGCGATAAAAACACAGAAGCCCTTGGCGGAGATGATGATAGCCAAGATGACAAAGTGAGCTGTCACAGTTTCAAAGAGGCTTGGTTACTGTAATCCGAAAAAAAATACAATCAGAAAGATGAAATCTCAAGGATTCTGAATCATCGCTGGCGTCAAAAACCACAAAAAGGGGAAGCTGATATC
Organism: Panagrellus redivivus; assembly: GCA_000341325.1. Lineage (NCBI taxonomy): Eukaryota > Metazoa > Nematoda > Chromadorea > Rhabditida > Panagrolaimidae > Panagrellus > Panagrellus redivivus. The sequence continues at coordinate 217,346 of KB455568.1, read as the reverse complement.
CATCATCGGCAGTTCGGTCACAGCTGATACTGCCACCATTCATTGGAGATGGAAAACATGGCATTCATGACTGTTATTGTCGTTGAAAGGGAAGCGACATCGTAAATTGTTTTTGAGTTCAAAACAGAAGATAAACACGTTTGGACATGCGTCAGCCGAGTTACAACATCCTGCTGCTGATCCGCATTGGCAATGGCTTATCATACTGTAGATACAGTATACCATTTGACATACTTCGGGCATATAAGATTCCAAACTGCTTTAAAAATAGTATAGCATAGTCATACTTCGCAAAATAACAACTACAGAATTTTGCAGTTTTTTTTCCAAAACAATAACATTAAATAAATTAATTCACTTTTTTGTAGTTTTTTTCTTTCCATATAAACAATGTGCCAAAACAAGCGTTGCTCATTGGTGTGTTTTGGCACAAGACGAGGCCTCGAAAACAGAAACATTGTCATCTACGAAAATATGTGATAAAACTTTTCAGCAATGTAGAAACGGGATAAATATAAACAGGATGGCAGCACAGAGGCTCCAAAGAACTAACCGACAGAAGTCTTGAGGCAAGGGAATTAGATGTTATGAAAACATGCATGAAACAACTCATGATGGAGACAAGCTTCGAAAACAGTAAATAGAGTAAGATTATGTGTGTATTTTAAGAAAGCAAAATGTAATACACAGTTATTTTTTACAGTATTATATGTGTTTATGACATTTACATTACATGGTAATGTTTTCGGTTTTGCATAATACATAAATTTGTTCTTGCAAAATTTGGCAAGCGAAAACAAACTACTTAAAAATTAACGTAAGGCTTTGAATTTGTTTTTTAGAATGGAACAACCGCTAAACATGAGCATGTTTTGACAACAGTAGCACAGTGACCCGAAAAAACAAACCCCCGGAAGGCTGAATGACAGGGGTCAGTTGAACGACCTTCGGAACGGCTTACGTGCCTTCCGGAAATCCGACTGACCAGTGGGCAGTCGACTGGACTGGAGGCATGAATGAACGAGTGGCAGGCAGGCAGCTTACCGCCCATGGCGCGTTTTAAACAGAAAACAAAAAACATTATTTAAGCCGCGCCTCTTTTTTGTGTTGACAACAACATTGACTTGACCGGAGTGGTCACTACCCGCCCCCTGGCTATGCCTACTTCTATCCAGAGAGCCAGAGGCAAAAAAAGGGAGGAAGGAAGACATAAACACCGAGTCGCTTATAGGGAAAACATACAAACAGTACGTCACTTGATTTATACTAACTATATGTGCTTTGAATGGTCAGTCATTTTTGTTTTTGACTGTTTTTGGATTGGTCAGTTTTTGACTGTCACGCCGTGGGTGATGTTTGATGGCTTACAGTTTGCATTGCATAGAAATAGATGGAAAAACATAGCATTCTAATATTGACCAAAGCAAAAAAAAGCTATTGTTTGTCTGTAAATCCGGTGTAGTGGTCAAAGACCGGGATTAGGTTGATCTCAAGTGGCCCCAAAACTGACAAATAGCGATCTACATCAATCAAAACAGTCTAATGTCTGGCTAGTCCCAATTTCCGGGAGATTGTTGTTGTTATTCGCTTGACCACTACACCATAAAAATGTGCCAAAAACAACCAGGAACAGTTGTCAGTGACCACCCACCAGGGGGGCGCGTACCAAGAAGTGCCGTGCCGAATAGGGAGGCTTCTGCCCCGCTTTTGAAGGAAAAACAAGATGATGACGCTCATGACACCATCAATCTAAGATGATGTACGGTGTTGTTAAGACTATCTTGTCTTTGAAAACAGGAAGTTAGTGGTGGACGATGGTCATTCTTCGAACGACCAAAGAAAAACAACCTCCTTTTTTTACTATAGACGATAACCATGAGATTGATAAGACATGATTCACCGCCGGAAACTCCCATAGTAATCTAAGACACAGTGGGTGGCAAGAGTGTTATCGTTGACTACTACTTGTTTGCGGAAGTTTTTGTTTTGATTTGAATGAATGGATGATGGTAAAAAACAGAGAGTCCGTGTAACAATGTCGACAAAACAAGTAGTTTTGAAGATTACTTCCGATGCCTCAGGGTATGCCTTGCGATTGACAACAAATCAGTCACTACATACTATTGGCGATGAATCACTGCCTCCGCAAACAAACACAACTTTGAACAATAACATATACTGTAGTCAATTTGACAAACTGCATTGCTGTCCCCTTGCTCATCCTTAACCCCGCAGGCGATCAAAAATCAGTTTCGGATGCCCTTAGGGCCTCAAGACCACCCCTCCTCATTGACAACAACACCCTCACAGGTAAAAAAACAACAAACAAGACCACACCGATCTTCCCATTTGCGGACGCCCTGTGGCGATATGATGTTTTTGCGCGGCGGCGGTCACACAAAAACAGCTGAAAAGAGAGAGTGAAGCACAGAAAAACATATTTTGGAGCGATTGGCGCTCGTTGTCAGCCCTGAGGGCGTCTGTGATTGTTATTGATAAATCCCAGGCAGAAGGGGGAAGGAGAGTTCGGCGTAAAGCGGCGCCACTTTTCTGTTGTTTGTGCTGTGCGTTTCGGTATTTTGTACATGCTCAATAAAAACAACTAAAAATCTATCTATCGGAGCTTGTTGTAAGTAGTAGTCAAAGCCTATTCCTATTTCTATTCCGAAAAAGGAGAGCTCAAAGTTTTTCAGAAGAAGAAGTAGAAAAACAACGAACGTTCAAAAAAACATCCGCATCTATCCATCTATTTACAGGGTGGTCAACATCAACATCATTCGTGGGTGTCCGAATCGAAAAAGGCGAGATGGTCAGTGGTCGCCTATCTTGATTGAGTTAACGGTCAAACAACGGTGCCTGAATGCTTGCTTCCAAGTGACAAAAGTCACCTGTAACTTAACACTTTGCTCTCCAAATGCATGTACACAAATAGCCTTGGTCACTTCCGTCCAACAAGGGTCAAAAACACCTTTAACGACCCTCAAAACCGTGAATAAACATGATTAACATGCAAAGCGAGGGTTTATGACAGGATAGAAACACAGCTGCAGCCCCGGAATGGTCAAAACAACAACCTTCAAAGAGTCATCAAACACCAATACAAGTGGCAACAACACTGCCGCGGAAGTAGAGCAAATCCTGTAAAACGGCGACGTCAGCGTCAAAGAACTTCCAAAAATGCGGTAATCCTGGTGAAAAACAACCGCAATCCTATTTGAATCTGCTACTGAACTGATGCCATCAGAAAGTCGTCAAAAACAATGAAAATGTTACGTTTTGAAAACGTTACACACTTATTGTCAAAGCGTAATGCAAACGTAACAAAACGCATCAGGCTTTGAAAACACTGACCCTGAGAGGTAAAATGCTTATTAAAAGTTTGAGAAAAACGTAACGTTTTGAAAACGTAACACGCTGTCTTGGAAATCGTAACAAAAAGCGTTACGCTTTCAAAAACATGTTTTAAGAAAGCCCACAATTCAAAATGATAAAAACTTCCCAAAAACAGACTACACTTTGTGTTTTTCATTTGTCAAATTGCCGAAAAAACATGTTGACACCCACCAAAAAAAGACTGCTACAAAATATTTATCCCTAAAAACCTCGAAATACCCGAAAAACACTCATTCCCAAAACTAAATCGGTTTCGAAATCAACCATGTAAAGAGGAATAAATGTTGACACGAGTGCCCTTCTCAGTCATGCTGTCTGTGTAGGACCCGAGGTATCAACAGTCAACATTGCATGGAGCGGTTTCAGGGATCTGATTTCAATCACCAGATGGGGTTTATATATTTACAGGGATCGGTCACAGTAATCTGAAGTTTCCAGACAAGGAGGGTCTATAGACAGTGCACTTATTATTGGCGGACATCAGTGTATGTATCAATGATCAAGATAGTTAAGTGACTGGCTGGCTACATGCAGGTGATTATAAGTGGAAGTTATTACCGAAAGCAATTACGATACACTATAACAAGTGTCTGCGTCTACTATGACAAAAACAACCTAAATTTCATAGCCTAATATAGACAAATGATGAACCAACGTCAAAATAGCGTTGATAGCCATTGAACTGACCCACTACAATAATACTGTACTTCTGTTTTGCGGCATCGTAAGTAAACAGACAAAAAAATATGTTGATCAATCGCAGCCGTCGGCGTTGGCGGCGGTTTTCGACGGTCCGACGGCAAAGTGCGTGAAGCTATTCAAAATGAGAGTGAAAAAACATCAACAGAAAAAGGAAATTACTGACAAAAAACATGAAGTAGTCGTGAAAAATACAAAAACAAACTAAAAGGAAAGGTGATCTTTGCGGACAGCCAGACATAAAAAGCTGTGAAAAACAGGGTGAAAGTGGACGGTTGAATTATAAAATCCGTGAATAAACACGACGGGCATAACATTTTTGGTAAAAATAGACTTCAACACGATGAAAACTTGTTAAATTTAGGTCATGGGGACCATTATTTGGCAAAGTCAAGGTGTCAATTATAAACATGCCCGATGACGATCATCCTAATCGGAGAGGATAAACAAAACAAAAACGGTTTTTGGTCATTGACTGCTCAAAAAGCAGGCAGATGGACGCGGAATATCAATTTAAGTCAAGTTTGGAAAAAAACAAAACATCAAAAATAGAAAAACTACTGCTGAAATTGTGATTGAATGAAAACTTTTTGCAAGAAAATGGTGATTACGTAGTTCTGATAACCCATTTTGATAAATTTTAAAGAAAAACAAAAACCAACCTGAACATCCTTAACAGTAAAGTCATTGCACGGATCACGGAAGTCGCTGTTCGCTGCCGGCTGGGTCTTGAAGCCAAGGAGGGCACCATCTCTGAACAATATGAAGTAGCGTTGACGCCAGTTTTTGATGTGTTCACCACGCTTTAGAAGCCATCCAGAGATGACGACGTCTTCGGCCCGGCGGACAGGGATGGGCGCGTTCGCATTCTGTGAGGATTTGCTCGATTTGGACATGTCGGCGGATCGGATGGACGAATCAGGCACAGCGGTCGAGGATGACTTGCGAAGGAGGGCAGCGACGGGTGCGCCGATGCCGGACGACTTGCGTGAGGGGGCGGGCGATTGGAAGGGGCTGGCACCGTTGGTTTGATCCTTGGCTGACCCGGATGATGGGGACGAGTTTGAATTGAGGCTGAAGGCAGCGAAATTGAATCCGAGAAGGGAGGATTTACGGCGAGCGGGATTGGATTGGGCCACGGCCATGGCAGCCAAGTTGGAGGCCGATGGTGGGGCTCCGTGGGCACGGGATGGTTTGGGTGAATGGGAGGAAGAAGACATGGCTTGAATTAGACGCGTGAAACGTTCACGTTTTTAGCGTTTGAAAAGCGTTCACTTCGCGGGTGAAATAGTTTTTGTTTGAATTTGGATTGCGTTCCGAAGACGAACACCAGGCACCAGCCAACCGACCACGTTGGGGTCGAGCGGACTCGGGGCAAGTGTAGTAGTGGAGAAAAAAGAGCTGTCGACGACGAAGGCGACCGTCGGGGGTGACTGACGGAAGCTCGGAGCGCAGCACTTGTTGACGACAACAACAACCGAACACACGCACTCTTATTGCCACTGGCCACAACCGAGGACGAGCGAGCGGAGAGGCGGGTGAAGTCGAAGTCGAGGAGGCGAAACTACGAAGTGGGATGGATGTTGCCTGAAAACAATTCCGAATCGCCGCTCATGTCTCAAGATCACTATGGTACAACAGCAAGGCAGCCCGTAGCCACTAATCGGTACATCAAAACACACGCAGGCGCGCACACGCGCACTTGGACTACACACAACTTTGAGGGACACTCATTCACGCTGTTTTTAGTTGGAAAACGAAAAATAAAACTGTTTAAAATTGAAATTTATCATTGCTAAAAGGAAACTAGCGAAAACTATATCACATAAATTTAGCGCAGAAACGAAATAACGCCATCCTTCATCCAACTCTGAAGTTGTATCTACCTCTGTCTCGGAATCTATGTCTTCCTCTAAGCCATCTATACATAACCAAATTAATCCGCTCCTTCAATTCAGCCCCATTTCATGATTATGATTAAGTCAAGGCCAACCACGAGCGCGCCATAGTTGTGCCGGATGTAGCAATTGCGCATGAACCCCTCCCATCTCACTCAAAAAAAACACCGCACACACACCTATTTCGAATTAGACATTCTCTTTCAACATGGATGCCATCATTGCTATTGCTAACTGACGAACGAAACGAGATTCTAATGAACTGAAACCTCTCATGTTGTTTGCCGCACTCAAAGGACAGAAATAGGCAAACATTTATGTGTGCTTTTTTGCCTAGTTTAACAATGTCAATGTTGTGTGACGTGTTATCAGCTGTTTTTAACCAATAAGTGTTATGTTAAATTTGTAAATTGTGTTTTTATTTTGATCAGTTAAAATTTTCGTTGTGATTACCTTCATCAATGTTACATTACATTAGTCATGATTTTGGTGGCAAACAGAAAGTAATATCCACACGCGGAGACGACAAACACGTCAGTTAGTCATAAGATGTAGGCACGGATAAACAAAGACACGGATTTTACTGGATTATCTTTAGATTGTGAAATTGGGAGACCTTATGGATGTCTGATACGTATGATGAGTTGTAGACAACCAAAAAACGTAAAATGAATGTACTTTTGGGCAAAATTCCCAAAACGCCATAACTACAGCAATTAAATATGGGTCAATCTAACAAAAACTTACAAAAAAGACAAAATAAACTGTGAGAATACTGGCAAGAAAAAAAAAGTGCCTATGAGTAAGTTTAAACTACTTATTCTTGCACAAAGCTATTACTTTGCAAGCCAAACCCAGACAGGCGTAATTTTGCAGTTGGTTTATTTTAAGTGGAATTTTAATGACGGTTTTGATTTTTGCAGGTAAACAGCAGTCGCAACGCAATGCAAGACAAACATAGAAATAGAAAATGCGAACAGAAGGAATAGCAATGGCCTTTCCTGTCAAAAGGCGCTATTTTTGCTTTCTTCAAAAACAATCAGGTTTTGTAACCTTAAAAAGAAAGGAAAAGAAAAGACAAAAACAACCCTCCCAAATGTTGCATACCGTGCCATGCCCGTGATTGATAGCCTTCAGAGTGCGACCGACCTCCATTGCTCTTTCAAAGATCAGAGTCCGAGGCTGATGCGCGCGATGTTTTTGAGGATACAATACGTGCTTCCATTCTAAAACAGCCTTTAAAGATGGAATAGTGGGCGTATCTTGCGGCATCTGCCCTTTTTGCGCACTTTTTCGACTCAAGCCAGCCGGTCAGGGTCCGATACGACCGCACCGTATGTACAGACTGGCACGAAGAGCAGGAAAGGCTTCGTGCCAGACTAAACAACCGAAAACGCCCGCGGGCGAACTGCACTGCGCGGCAACTTGTAAAAAAAAGACCTCCGCCGACAAAACAGACACAATTTTACAAAAATAAGCTGTTTTGTCAATGATGTTATTTCACTTCAAATGCAACTTGCAGCTGCGTGTGTGTTTAAACTGCGCACTTTAACGAAAAACCTCATAAAGACCCCCATGTTTTATTTTAAGTCAGTATTTTTATTGACATGAGTTGAAGTTGGGTTGATTTTATTACGCCCTTTTAGGTTGCCGGCCAAAGCTAATGTGGGTGAGAATTTGCTAAACCTTTACCCCCGGAAAAGTACAACTATTAAACAAAAACATGTTTATCGCCGTAAAAAACGAAGCCGACAAAGTACGGTTGTCCGTGTAAAGCACGCAGGCCATGGGAAAGCGAAGCGACCATCAAAAAGTCGCAAAAAAGTGGCAAGCTTTTCGTGAGTCTGTCGGCGTGTTTCTGGAAAAACAACTTTTTTTTGCACAGCAACAACGCAAAAAAAGTTGTTTGCGTCGTTTTTTTGGGCTCGGACTTGGTTGGGCACTGGAGGGGGTGTAGTCCTTTGAAAAGGACACAAAAAAGGGCAAATGCACGTTTTGGAAAAAAATGTATGCTCGAGGAACTGCCGGAGGCGATGTTTTGAATGGATGGTTTCGGAGAAATGTGTGAAATGTGTACATTGAGACATGGCAATGACAAAATATGCGAAATGAAGGCGCTTTAACTTTGAACTGAAAAATAATGCAAACTTATGAAAATCTTCAAATGCTTTCGAAAGTGTCATTTACATTAGCCAAGCCGAGCCAGCCCCGATTTTCAAGAAACACCGGAAGTCAACATCAGTCGCGTCTCACGTGAGCAAAGGAAAGCTCGTGGTGGGCAGGCAACAACCATCTTCTAATTCTCATGGAGCAGCAGCGGCAGAGCAGCATCGTCGCCAAAACAATGAAAATGTGAAAAAGTGTAAACAACTTTCTTGAAACAAATAGACAGAGCGACGCACTAAGGCAGTGATTTGTAGTTAGTTGGTTGGTTGGTTATCGCATTGCATCAGCTGGCCCTGGCCCGAGGCCGCCAGCGTGCTGTCCTATCTTTTTACAAGAGGCACTCATGATTTGAAACATTTCAAACAACAACAAACACCATACATACCATATCGGCTGACGCATGGGAAATCCGATTATCGTTTGAAAAAACTGAAAGAAACAAGCGTGCATGACCTTCCAGATGACCGCCCAAATGCGAATGCAGAACGTAAACACGGCAAAAAAAGGTTTGTGCAAAAAGTTTAGTTTTAGCGATCGGTCGAACAAATCGAAAAGCTCAATGATCGCCGACGGCAGTTGCAATCGCCGTTTTCGCAGCCATAAATACGCTCCAAATTGAATGGACGGCGGATAAAAGTGCACGCCTGACCGGAAGACAACACGCCCAATTCGGATGAAAAACACATTGATTGAAGGAACGAAACGAATCTAATTCACTGCAGAAAAGGGCAATCAATCAAAAAGACAAAGGTCGCAAGTTCTGGTTGTTTGTTTGTTTGACGAATTGATGAAATAGAGACGCGATATCGTGTTACAAATGAGGATTGTTGTTGACAAAATGGAAGTCATTTAGGGTTTATGGGGCTGATTGCCACCCAGAAAGTCACAAACGATTAGCTGATGCGATAACGGACAACGAACAGCAGACAGGTCAAAACAGCGAACACGTCAGACGCGAGGAAAACAGTTCGGTTTCATTGAAAACGCGCACGTAAACGCAAACAAAATTGGGACTACGAAAAAACTGTCGTTGACAAAAATTACATTAGACGCCTAAAGCCATTTCTAATCAATAGATCAACCACATTTAAGTTGTATGATAGGGAAAACAAAGTTGACGCCCGAGGGCACGCAACTAAGTAGCCAGATAGTAAAGTAGAAAACGTAAACGTCGTCAAAAAAAGTACAACTACTACGAAAAAATGTTGTCGTGAGTGAAAAAACGTCAGTGTCCGTCCGTGTGCCGGCTGGCGGCAATGTGGGGTAAAAGTGCAAAACAACGAGTTGAAGGAGGAAAAGTGCGTGTGGGTTTTGGTTTTTTTGTTGTTGGCGCTGCGCCCAGCTCGAGACAGGTCGTACCGGGCCGGCGGCGGAGAGGGATGGCCGAGGGGGTTTTGGCTTGATTGTGATGCTGCGATGTTCATGCACGTTATCCGGTATGAGAGGGTGCGTTATTGGAAGCTGATTGGCCTTTTTTGACCTGGAGGCTTACATGCTTGGTTTTGACATCATTTTTGAGCTTTAGTTTTTTGCCGTGTAAACTCACGAAAAATAATAAAAAGCGCTTAGGAATAAGAAAAAAGGGTATCCACATAGATCGGACTCGAACCAAGGAACTTCGAGATGCCAAATGTCGCTACCTTTTACCGTACTATTGTCGCAGAAACAAGACCAGATCTAAATGGCATGACAGAACCGCTCAAAAAACGCAAGAAACAACAACTTCAAAACGACGCCCTTCCAAAAAATAAGTAAATAGTGATGTCAAACACATTATGAACAACATTCAACTCAATTCCGAGGTTTCTGATGACAAAATTTATTGACCAAGAATCCAAAAGAGACGCAGACGGTTCACTCAATCAAGGATCCCTTTCTTTTTTTTGGCTGTTTCGTCTCATGGTTGGTGGAGCTTCTGAAGTGATGGAGCCGTATCTGGTCGTACATCATGAAGTTAACTTCAGATTTTGGTTTACTAAAACCAACGCATCGAAGACTTCCTTCATGGGCGGCGGCGGTTCGGAAGTCTTTTGCTTCGAGTGTGACGTTCTGTAAGAAAACATGTAAACTTCAGTGTGTCGCGGATCAGATCAAAAAAAAAAAAGAGATAAACTTACGAGTGAAAAGCGGGCTTTGGAGCGCTTTGGTAGACTTCATTTCGGAGGGTGTTGATGGGATCCTTTTCAAATCCATTTTTAAAGTGAATGTCTGGAAGTATCCGTTGATAGCCAACGTTTCAATCATTTTGAGCCCGTTCAGCTTGGAAAGATTGTCGACATCGCATTCACCAGCATTTAGAGATGTTTCGAAACTTCCAAAGAATCGAAGCACGGTCCACAGATGAAAACATACAGTCAACAGCATCGGTGATCGAAAAATATAACTGAATGAATCCAACCTTCCAACTATCCTAACCCTCTCTAACCTCTAATTTGCATAACCTCAACTTTCCCATGCACAATTCCCCAAATCCATCATAAAATTCAATTTTATTTCTGGGTAATGTCGTGGATCATTGCAAAATCTGAGTAATAACAACCCTTTCTGTCAATATAGCACATTTAACTTTATCAATAACGAACTTGACTAGCATAACATAATAACTCTATCATCTTCTGATTATGAAGACGTTAATTTGTGAAAATGAAAAATAAACCATGGTTAACTCTGTATAAGTATGCATGTATTGAATTGCAAAGGCGATTTTTTTCGTTTCTGTCGAAGTCGGACAAAAACGCTGCTGATGAAGGTTTTTGCAGAGGCGTGGTGAAAAATAAACTGCTGTTTGCGTCAAACACTTGGTAATTATTAAGAAAGATCACAATTCAGGCCGATGGCTAGGGTTATGTACACGCAATTGACTAGATGCACTCAGCAGAGGGCGCGATTTGGGTTACAGTAGATTAGACACGGACGTTTGAAGTTGAAGTTGAATTGAAAAACTGTTACACTGTTACAGATAGTCTCGTATGGCACACCAAATGGTGGGGGTGGGATGCGTGTGGGGAAGGGGAGTCATGATGGAGATGGCGCAACGGGAAGGGAGAAGGGTGATTGGCTAAGATCTGGACATGGCACGCGGAGCAAAGTTCAGGAACTGGTAGCGTTTTCGGCTGAAAGGTGGATTCTGAATAGGTTACAGGATCTTTTTGTAAAATTGACGTACCGACAAGACAAATTTGACGACTTTTTGTCATCCATCGGCGGCGGAGTCGAATCAACAATGACCCCATTGTTCAGAAGCCGAGATTCCACATGGTAGCTGCCGTCATCACTGATGACAATCGTCTTCTGGACGGTGGGGGTCGTGTGTCGGGACCGTGTAGGACTGGCTGAATCATCTCTTTGACCATAGCTAGCGATTGCGGCTGGAGAAGTGCCGTGGATATCACTCCGACGACGATGGCGGCGCTGTCGTCGAGCTTCACGTTCGGCATCGACTGGAGATAGTGGCTCCACTGAGCTTCCATAATGTCGACGCGATGCTACTGGGGTGTTGTAGCTGCTTGTTGAAGATGGTTTAATCTGTCCAGTAGATGACGACGACACATTAGCCATGGATCTATGATCATCAAGCGAGATTCCACGAGATAATGACCGACGACGACCACCAGCTGAGCTGCTGCCAAGGTTGTTGAAGCTCTGAAAACTCTCAAATCAGCCTTCTAAACCTCTTTTGATAGAAACTTACATTAACCAGACTCTTAAAATGTGACATAATGGTAGAAGAAGCACTCGTATGGGACCCGTTACCGACCGGCGATCCACCCAGACCCGAATCCGTGGACGCGATCGGCAACGCCGACTTGGACACTGACATGGATCGGCGTTCCCGTCGCGGACTACCATGATTGTTGTTGTTGTTATGCTGGCTCGAGGGAGACGACGATGCAACTCCGCTCGATTCAGCATTAACCTGAGGGGCAGGGATGCGAAGGGGATATCCCCGGGGATTTCCCCCGGGGGATATCCCCGGGGATATCCCCATTTTTTGATTTCCCCCGGGGGATTTCGCAACGGACTTTTTGAAACATCTCAAAATTTTTGATCAATGTCGGCAAAACATCATGAAAATCGTGATTTCCGACAATGTTAGAACCTTTGAAGGAAATTACCCACAAAGGAATTCTTTAAACTAATAATACGATACCGTAACATTAAGGACCAAAAAAACCCAAAAGTTGGTGCCGGGGGATATCCCCCGCATATCCCCGGGGAAATCCCCGGGGATATCCCCCGAATTGATTTCCCCCGGGGGATTTCGCATCCCTGCTGAGGGGGCGAAGCGAGATTACGCGGGAAGCGATGATTCATCGGTGAACGAGGCACGACAGCAGCTCCGTCAATCGGCAGAATCGGGTCTTCGTCCGCCGTTTCATCGAAGGAGTCTAAAAACAACCAAATGAGATTACAACTTTAAACTCCATCGAATTTGAAGTTTTAACACTTTTCGTGTCGGGACCGCTTTTGGGGCACTTTTTGTGTCGGGACCACCACGCCCACAACATTGTTTTTACACCTTTTCCTTTGTTTTAAACGAGTTAATAATCGTAAATTTCATTGAATTCGAAGTTTTAACCCTTTTCGTGTCGAGACCACACCACAAGTGTTTCGGGGTCACTTCCGTGTCGGGACCAATTTTGGGCTAACTTTCGCTCCATGACCACCACGTCCAATTGTACAAAGCCCCTAACGTTTTTTAAGCTTCACAACCTCGAGCGCCGTAAATAAGTTAATAATGATCGATAAAAGACAAACCGGGCCATTTTGAAGCAGTCGTCGCCGCCGTACGCTGATATGTACTTCCGGAGCCATCGGCAAAGGCATGTGTATCGCGGCGAGTGGTGACGGTCGTCGGTGGGAGTCGTTTACCGCCTACTGACAACTAAAAAGAGATAAGCGAAACATAAATGCTATTCTTATTTGGCGTGGTATACTGTACTTGAACGAAATTAAACAAAAAATGTGGAAAGGTAAGCAAAACTGAGGAAAGAAACACCGATAGTTACGAAATTAACGGACACACACCGGCAAACCTTCACGCGAACCAAGTTCTGCAACGCTTTCTGCACAAAAGTGGATTTCTATTAATATTTTTGATTTCTAATTTGTGATGGAAAAGTGTTAGTGCGATAGGATAGAGTTGTTGATATTGATGTGAAAAACTTACAGTAATCGATCGATTGCTCTTGGAGATACGGGCCGGTTCGGCTTGAAGGGGCGGTCGTTGGGCGCGTTGAGCGGCGGGAGTGCCTGGAGCGGTGATGGAGCCGCCTACAGGGCCGCTATCAGAAGTCCTGGATGGACGAAGGCCTAGATCGATTGTGACATCGACATTATTTCCGGCGCTTTTACCATTATCAACAGACGTGTCATAGCGGATTCGCTGGAAGAAGTCGTTATTGGAGCTGGAGGCGACGACACCATTGTTCTTCGGGCTGCTTTCGCCATTGGCAGCGGCGGCGAGCCTGGCGTTTACTGCGTCGATGACATCGAAACTGACGGCACCGTATTTTGGGCGCATGAATTCCTGTCTTTTGTATTTAGGCTTATCAGGTTTGTCGTCGTGTTTCTCCGCTGTGTGGGTGGAGTTCATGGGAGGGCATCTGAATAGACAGTTGCCAGTCTGCTCATCGTCATCTTCGCCCATAGTCAGCGGAGCCTGGGTATCCAGAGCGCGATTCTCGGGTCCTCTATCCTTCACAGCAGTAGTATGAGACTTCATTCTCGTCGAAACATTGCCATTGGTCGTCGTCGTTGTTCGACTTCGGCCACTGATGTTTTCATAGTTCAGCTCCCAGTCATAGGGATCGTCCATGTTGACATTCATTCTTGACAAGATATTCCTCAAAGTTTGCTCCAGTAAATCATAATCCGGATCGTCAGGATACCCAAGTGATTTCAAATGGGCCGGGATATTCAACAAATCTGACGGACAGCCTTCCAGAAGTACGTCAAAGTCGGCTTCTTCCTTCATTCGACCAACTTCATCCTTGTCTTTGATCTTTCTCCATGGCAAACTTCCTTGGAGGAATTCCACGAGCATATAGAACAGCGAAAATAAGTCATCTTGTCTGCCCATTTCTTTGTTTTTGTGAGCAGTCACCGCAGCATATCTTACAGTACCCCGGAATCCGGCCGCCGACCTCGGTGACCGGATTTCACCTTTCGCGTTGAGATACTGCCTAGCTAAGCCGAAATCAAGCATGTAAACCACCCTCATGGTTGTTGGTGTTCGTCCCATCGCGAAATTAGATGGTTTGATGTCTCGATGTAAAAATCCGATGGAATGGATCTCCTTGATGCCAAGTAGGATCTGAACACCAAGTCTCAACGCCGTCGAAACGGAAAAACACTGCCTCGGAGATTCTCGCCTCAGGTCCGCGAGATTCTTGCCTTGTAAACTCATCACCAAGTAGTTGAATTTGTCGTTCCGACCACACCCATAGAATTTACACGCATGTTTCTTGCCCTGGAGCCGTCGAAGTACGGCGACTTCCATTTTTAGGACCTGCTTTGTGGCTTTCGATGATTCGACTTTGATGGCGACGCGTTCATTGTGGTTTTGGAGGTCGAAGGCGTCGAAGATTTCGCCGAAGCCGCCGCCACCGACTTTTTTATTCTACAACTTACAAGTTAGCCAATTTCGACAACTTGAAGGTTAGAAACTCACAACTTTCCATCGATCACGAATAAGCTGGCCACTTTGAAGGATTTCACCTTCGCTGGAGCTGGTCATGGCTGGCTGTAGAAAAGATGTGGGCGAATCAGACGGTAGCCGAGATTTACGCGACCATTGGACGGTTTAAGGAAAAGGCAGTTCCGGGAGCGATGGTTGGGCCCCGTACGTCTGTAATTTGAGAATTAGCGACTTTGAACAAGAATGAGTTTAGAGTGGAAAATTTGGGCAGTGTAAACACGCACGAAAAATGATAAAAAGAATTAGGAAATGTTTTTAAAACGAGAAAAAACGATTTCAACATAGGTAGGAGTCGAACCAAGGTCTTTTAGATGCCAGATTTCGGTACCTGCCACTGTACTAATGTCGCGAAAACAGACTTCTCCCAAAATGGCACCTCGTAACCGTTCAAAAAACACAAAAAAAACTATGATTTCAAAAAAAGACGCCCTTCCTCGCAGCTTGATTTGCTTCCGGCAATGCCCTCCCTGCTTCGTAGGAAATAGCCTCAAGCGATGCCAAACAGCCTTATCGCTTGTCAAAACTTCATTGTCAGGAAGCGAAAAAACATCAATGCCACATGGGCATGCCGGAGAGGGCACTAACTGAGATGATGATACATCAACGCATTGTTAGGACAATCTACAGACGCCTAGATGGAATTGAAGTTATTTGGAAGTTAGTCGAATTGACTAAGCTTATAAGCCAGCTGCAAATGGCGACACTTCCGAGATACTGTCTGCTATTTTGCAGAACTCAAAAATGTCATAAACCCAAGACCACGGAGAAATTGAAACAAACCCGAACCGAAGCATCAAACTGCGGAGACAGACACAATGTTTAAAAAAAGAATGAATGTGAATCTGAAGTTTGAAGGGGGCGTCTGCCGACGACGACGGTTAAAAAGTGTCGCATGTCCGAGACGCGCAGGAAAGGGGGTTCTGCCGTGCCCTAAGGGGCCTTTTGGCGATGTCGTCGTGATGGATGCCATTGCCGTCGCGCCCTCGAGCCAATTTCATTGGGAGTCAGTCCCGAAAAGTCGGTCCCAAGGCGAACTATCACCGCCTCCGTGTTGCGACCAAAAAAGTTTGTTTCACACAATGCAGGGCCAAAGCCAAAAGCTGCGGAGTCATTCAAAATGTTTGAAAAACATGGAGGCGCCAGATTTTGGTCATGGATAAGCCTAGCTCGACACAAGGGGTCGGTGCCTACGTCAAAATCTTGACTCCAGGCAAGAGCCACGCCGAGAATTGATGACACTTCCGACTTGGACAAATGCACGCGAAAGAGGGACTTTGGCACGGAAAAACATCGAATTTGACCACAACACGCAGAATGTTGTGACCAATGAAAAGTCAAGGCAAGGCAAAATCAAGCAGAGATTGTTCTTCCACTTTGTTAAGCCAGCATTGAAAAGACAAAATTCGAGTCAGCAGTCAATGAGAGAAACAAGTTTATGAGTGGACAGATGCTCGCGCTGGGATCAAAGCATCGAAGGCTTCTTCCGCGGAGCTCAGTCTCAGTTTCGAGCAAGCCGAACAAAAATCTGACTTCAAACAAAAAACGCGAAAAAGAAAGCATTTTCGCCCGAATAACAGGAAATACTAGAGTCGAGGATCAAGTGGTCTAAGCTAAGCGTTCACAGTAACGACAGCAGATGCAAAAAATCAGCTGTTTATTGAGAGAACGCAATAAAGTGGTTTATCTTCATAATTTTGAACCAAATACGAGATTTTTTACACTTATAACGGAAAAATAAGCGGCAGAAGTCAAGAAGACAAGTGCAAAGTCTCAAAAATCTCCTCACTTCCCGCAATCAAGCCTAATTTTCGTAGCCTAAATCACATTTTCCTCCATTTCAACTGCCGTAAATTAACTTAGAGGCCATGTCAGGCTTGTAAAATCTCAAAAAAAACTGTCCTCAAACCGACCCCATTGAAAATTGTTCCAGTTTCTCCACTTTTTGTCATCGTCGTGTGAAATGTGCCCTTTTAGGAATGGCCTCTGACTAGCCGTCAACATGATGAACCAGAATGCCTTGCCTTTTAGACAGGCTGGTTTGATGTGTTGGAAGTGCATTACATTAGAAGCGTGGGGGCCTATTCAGAACTTTGGCGTCATTGGAGGCAGGGTTTCAGAATTCGGAATGAAAAAAAGTTGCGTACACTTCAAAAAGTTGAAATGTAATTGTGATTGTGATTGGATGGAGCAATGTTGTTCCTTATGGTTATGGTTATTTGGTTGCCGTATGTCGTTTGGCATAGACAAAACGACAGCGGTTTAGGCTTGTTTTGAAGCACTTGAAGCCCGACCGACAAACTAATGTGAGTTAAGCAAGTTATGTGAAGCGCGGCCAGTGCGAGAGAGAGACCAAGTTGCTCTAACTTTGCAATTTGGGTGAAATGGAAGTGGTTGGAGTCAAAATCAATGCCAAAATTTGACAAAATGGAAAAACAATTGTGACAAATTTGAACATTTTTGAGTGAAATGTCGTTAAAAAGTTATACATTCACTAGCCGCGGTCGAGAATTCAAACAATATTATGTCCAATTCCCTCCAAAAGTCGAAAAAAGCAAGATGTGCCTTGAGGCAATAGTCTCGGTCTCACGTCGGACCCAGCTGTGGACACGGTGTTTAGCCCTTTGCCACACTACTGACTACCACGGCAATGCAGTTGTAAGCCCCTCAAAGCGATGGGCCAGCTATTTTCGGCGCTGCTTCATATGAGCCTATGATGGATGAGGCAAACCTGCCCTAAGGCAGCGGGCTAGGGCGAGTGGAAACAAACAAAATAACCATAATGAGAAACATGCTGTCGATTAGGGTATTAATGGACGCAATTTAAGGCCCAATAATGGTACGAGGGGTAGATAATTTTGGCAATTATTGTCAAATTCGTCAAAAACAGTGTCATCATTCAACAATTAGGAGTAAAACAAGAATATGGAGTCAACATTTGAGATGGTTGACGGCAATGAAAATGCTTTTTATAGATAGAAATGTGATATGCGTGGATTTCTTGGGGCATAGTGATGGATATTTTTGAGAAAAAAAAGTGCCACAGGGGACGGGGTGGTCGATGGTTGCTGCGCGAGGGCTAGAGTGACCATCGACAGACGACTTGCTAGGCGGCCATGTACATCCGGAAGCTGGGTGGGTGTCGCTAGGACTGCAACCCTTTTGCAAATGCCATCCATGAACGAACGAACGGACCTCTGGCTAGGCTTGGCCCGCTTAATGTACAAGCTACAACGAACCAGGAGTATGAAAAAAGGCGGAGGGTGGTGGCAGACAGGAACGGAACGGCCTTCCACCACCCCTATGGCGACGTGGAAGACCGTACAAGGCCCGGCTAAGTAAGTGACTGGACACCCGTATAGTCAAGGCTAATTGGGGTCTTTGCGCTCTGGTCAACAGAAAAACGGACTTGTGTCACGGCCCCAACCAAACCGTGAGCATAGTACTACGCCGGATTTGAAACAAAGACCCGTGGAATCCGGCAGCGAAGCGCCTCTCTTCAAACACGACTTCGCTTCGGCTTAATTACGTATAGTAATGGTCCACGCGTACTTGGATACTTGGAAGTGTTAATAATAGGTGGGGATGGGTGGCTGGAGAGGGCAATTATGACTACATTCGGCAGGAAATGTCATGGAATTCGACCAATTACAAGTTTCTTCAAAAAATGATGTCATTTTGTGTTTAAAAAAGGAAGTCAGGTTGGGGGAGTTTGACCTTTGGCGTTGGTAAACAAAAACGTTACTTTTACGAACGGTGAGTCGATAAAAATTCAAAATTTTAGGATGTAAAGAAACACAACATGTCCCAAAACACAAAACCGAGGGTGTATCCCTACACCCTCAAACAAGCTATTCACGCCTTCTACAATCCAATTAACAGTCCCCGGGAGTGATTAATGACCATGCTTACCACTTTGGCCACGCGTTTTCAGAAGCGAGCTTTTAGAATGCTGTTTATTCAGATGTTTCGAGGTTGTGGGTTGAGGCTCCGCCCCATTACTTCGAAAGGGCATTGTTAGTTTTGCTCAGAGATTGCGAAAAAACATAGATTTCGATATTACTACAACCGTAATAGGGGGACTTGGTTTTAGAATGAAAATTTTTTTAACATAGATCCAGACAAAAGTTCAAACCTTCCCCATAACAAATAACAAAAGTCAAATGTTTTCGATCTTTCGACAAGTTCAAACATGCCAACCTTTTCCCTTTTGAACTTATTGTCGCTGTTCGCCGTCGAAAAACAAAAAAAGCAAAACGATCAAAAAATAGACACCCCCTGAGGCTGAGGTGCTGAAGGTATGTATGATGTAAGCATGCTCAATGTGTTCGAAGTCTGTGAAAAACACAGGACTTTCCTCGCCCTGTGTTCGAAGCGTTTTTCCATTCGCATTCGGGTTGGCTGGCTGGCTAGAGCCGAAGACGAATTCGAATTCTATCTCGAAAAGCTGTCGCGGAATGGCCGGTGACAGCTGTCTTGCCTCCGGGGTCCCCTGGCCGGGTCGCATAGCCACAGGGGAGGGAGAGTCATGGACTGATATTCCTTTCTCAGGTTCGCGGAAAAGGAGAAAAAAGACGACAGGTGTGATTGTGGGGATGTTGTTGGTGATGACCGATATCACATTTTTGAGAGAGGGTGTCTGTTTCGGGAATTCTGGAGAAGGCGGAACTGCAGGGGTGCCGTAGGTTGGCAAACAAGAAAGGAGTGATAAATTGCCGGCGATCGATGTGATAGATGATTTGAGGCGACAAATCAGACCACTTGAAGGAAGTTGGGAAGTTTGAAGGGCATTGATAAACATTATTAGGTCGAGATTGCCGGGGTCGCCTGCAGATATCGTATGCGTTCGCACGTAAACGAGGTCTTGCGATATTGTTGATCTGGAGAGGCTTGTGGGCGAGACCACCAGATGTTGATGAAGTAAAATGGGTCTAGGTTTTTAGTTTATGGCAGCTCAATGGCCATAAAACTTGAAAAATAACAAAAATTACCATTAAAATGGCTAAAAACAACAAAATTCTCAAAGGTCCTAAAAGCTTCATAGCCATTTTGGCAGCTAAACATAATATTTGACGGCAATGAACCTCAAATTAAATCGATTCCCCTATATTTCTGATCGGAACAAAACCCCAAAGACACAAAACAGCCGCCGCCGATCGGCGCTCTCGAGCGTCATTTGCCTCAGGCAGTGCCCATACGCCTGCCATTGGCACCCCAAAGTCGAGTCAACACACAGGTGTCGGTCTCGCCGACGATAGCGAACGCATCCTCGATCCACTCAATTGCCATTGCCATTGCGGAGATCAATTTCGATTAACGTAAGTAAGAGGTTAGCTTTGGCTAAGAGTTAACTCTAGCCAGTCTGAGTCATCAACGAACTCAAATCACCCCCAAAGGCATCCAAATGTCCATCCAAAACGCCTGTGAAAGCATTTTGGAAAAAAGCTTCAAACGGACGTCAGTCGATTCACTCACTGTTCCTCGAAATATGACCCCGTCCATTTCAAGGCGTAGGCGCTTCTTCAGGGCTTTTCCGTTGCGCCAAGAAACAGAAACAAAAAGGCAAAGAAAAAAGGACATTCCTCGAGGCGAGACGGATCATCTAGCAACCACCTTGCAGGCGTTGACAGCTTATGGAAATCGAAATCGAAGGAAGGAAGCCTCTTTTTGTCGGCTACACAGACTACAAAAGGATAGCTAGCGACTTTAAAAGTGCAGTGTTTGCTCGGATTCATTGATGGAAAGACAAATTTCTAAAAGCGTGGATCAAAATAGAATGAAACTTAAAAAATAAGTTAAACAAAACGCAAAGATTGATCAAAAGGATGTAAAACATCGTTGTTAAGAACACAATCTGGCCGTGGGATGTTGTGGATGCTTCAAGGATCGGGATGCTAAGCCTAAGCTTGGGATGAGGGATTGCAACCGACTCCCAGGCTCACATCAGGCCCACTTCCAGAGCCGGTAAAATCGACAAAACTTCAAGTGGAGAACTTTGTCTGAGGGGACTCCGTCCGTTCGTGAGTACTATCTGACTTCTTACACGCAGAAGTAAGTTAGCTAAGTTGGTTTTGAGGGCTTTACTTCCCGTAATGTCGAGGTTGGTTTCAGTGATAAGGTCAATTTTGTTTGAAAAACTTTGAAATTCGCTAATTTTGCAAATTTTAAGCAAAATTTAAGAGCCCGCGGAAAGGTAACAAAGAAAAGACCACAAAAAAGTCAAATTTCAAACCCATAATCGATTGATCCACCCAAACGTCCAACGTCCGGAAGACCAGAACACGAAAAACCGCACTCAACCCACTAAAAGTATACGAAAAAAATCCGCATTTCCCGACGTACTTGCGACTAGCTAGCAACCTAGCTTGCAGTCAGCAACCGTCGTCGACGGACCCGAGTTATAAGCGACCAAGACGCAATTGCCTCAAACCAAACTTAACCAGTGTTCAAATTCTTTTGAGATTCTTATTCGCACGGAAACCACAACCAGAAACATGTGTCGCAACCTAAGACTGAGACTGAGACAGATGCGTCATAACTATGAGGTTTGGGTATCTTAAACCTTAAAAACTGTACGAATTGTATCTACAACAAAAACCAGTCAATACAAAACGCCTTCAAATACGACTAGGCACCCCCTCAACGCAAAGTGGAAGGACAAAAATAAGCATTGCAATCCGGATGTACGTACTAGTTGGGTACAGGTGTAAAAAGTTTGAAACTCAAGTTTTTGCAACTGCAAAGAAAAAAGTTAAAAAAGTGGTGTTCGCGAGGATAAGTAATTTCGAGAGTGCTAGAAAGACAAGTGAAACTGTTTGAAATTTGAGTTTTGTGTTTGACATGATGAAGGCTTAGCTTTAGTTTTTGCTCTGTTAAAAGTTGTACAACAATAGTTGGAACTCATTCTACTTTGCAAAAGACAGACCATTGAGTAGGATTAGTTCATTCACGAAAGAACCGGCGCGACCTCTCAAAAGGGCTTCAAATGCACCGGAAATGGCATTTGCCCTGAGGGTCAAAGAAGCACAAATCAGCTTAGGTCGGGGTGGTCGGGGTTTTCCGGCGGACGTGAACATGCTTAAAATGGAAACACTGGAAATTAGAAAAAGTTATTTAAGACAAAATTGTTTTTGTGGCACGTAAATTGTGTTTAATAGTGTTCTAACAACATACAATTGGATAAATAGTATCGGTGTATTTCGAAATGTGCCAAATTGTACCCATTTCAAAACACTAAAACGCTATAAACTGCACTTTACACGGAAGTAGACATAATTTCACAGTTCATATATCTCGTACAGCTTGAAGCTTCCTCTTTCAACAATTTCAATGTCCGTATAAGAAATGTTGTTGCCTGTGTCAACTGCCAGGGGAAAGCGATGACAGCCAGAGGATCGCCATGGCAACAACAACCTCCGTTGGCCCTGGGCTTTGGTCTGTCTACGCCTTTTTTGGACATCAGAGTGGCTGCGCGAAGTGACAGAGGGCACAATTCTAATGTATTTACCATTACCATGAGCCAGCCAGAGGCACATGTCGCGCTGCGCAAAGGCAGGAGACAGGGGCATGGCACGCCTTCGAACAGTTCCGTTCCGGTTTTTTTGGACAGTACTTGTTTTGGTGGTACTTACGTATGTTAAGGTGGCTGAAGGTTGGAGACAGTCGTCAGAGGGTTGACATTGAGACTGGGATTCGATTTGGGAGAGGGAAAACGTCAAGTTCGTACGTAATAATGTTCTTTTAAAAAAACATACTAATTTTATGGGATTGGAATGATCTTACCAATTGATTATTAAAAAATAATTTTACGCACAAGTTTGGAATGACATTATGGAAAAATTTACCTTGAAAGTTGAAATTTTATCATTAAAAATGCTGAATCTAAAAAACTTCTGTCAACATGATAACGAAAAATCTTGAAAACACATCCTTACTTTTAGTTATGTTTTTAACTATTCACAAAAAACACCCCACCGGTCAATGCAACGCAAAACCCTACCCAATACCCCCAAATCCGCTAAATATTACATCTATCCTCGCTAATAGTATTATACATAGTCAGCTAATAAGCTAAGTAGGTATTGCGCGAAAAAAGCGTGCCATTTTCGGTGAGAAACACGGAGGATAATCCAGCTTCGACGACATGGGTGCCATGTGGTTGGTACAAGGCCACCGGTGATCATCTACTTTTTTCGGAGCATCGAGTAAGACAGGTCGCGCAGGGTTGTTGAAGTAATTTGACTACGAGAGGGTCGGTCAATCCGGCTAATCTGGAGTGTGGTCGAGATTGGGTAGGGCATTTTGGCACTTTTTAATGACTCAAGCATGTAAGTAGGGAGTGCTTTTGTTTTGGAAAGTGGGTTTGGGGGTTATCGTT
>KB455568.1:181463-193674 GCA_000341325.1 Panagrellus redivivus | reverse complement strand
TGCTGCTAACTACACTTCGTTCCTCATAAACCTTCTCTTCATCTTCTCGGCTACTCACGCGGAACACATCAATATCTGCGGGTCATATCCGGCCTGCAGATACAACAGATACGCCTAACCAAAAAATCAGACTTTTACCCTCTTCCGTAAATCGGTTATGATGGGTTGAAGAAAACGCATTGCACTTTTGACTCAAAACATTTAAATGTGTAATTTGACGGTGTCGGCCATCCTGAAGCGGCTGCTGGATTCTTAATTTCTATATTTGAACTGTAACGGTTGTTTTTTGCAGAAATATTTTGCAGTAACTTCGGAGTTAAAACACAATTTGTAAACCTTACGAAACTGGCATTAAAAATAAAATGCTGGAAAGTTTGAGTGTCGTAGTTGGAGGTAATATTGACAAGCTTAAGTGTATTAGAATCTAGTATGTAGAGGCGATCCGCTAATTCCAACGGCACCTCTACATGATTGTTTCCATCGAATTCAGTGGTGTACAACGAACGTTCAATTTTTTGAATGGGATGTATTCCATCGAAGTAGGGTGCCGCGATTTGGAGATCATAAGCTTCGGCAGGTGCAGCAAGTTCACGGAGCCGGCGACGAGAGCCATAATCGAGAGCGCTCAATGGAAACGGCATCAACAGTCTGTTACAAAATATTTGGAATGGAAACCAAGTGTTTTGACTGGGGGCTTTACAAAGTAACGGAACCAAACAAATGTATCTAAATGATAGTTGAAAAAACCGTTAATGTTTATATAGGACTAGTTCGCCACATTAATCATGTCACTTAAAAAAGGTATGCTATTTCATCATTTTGTATGAATCGGTACTCGAATCAACTTTGCCTGACGCATACCTTAAGTGCACTCGTGATGTGTTTTGTGTTTTGCATTAAGGACGTGTGCAAAAACTTCTTGTCGCCAGTGTAGGTTTCCTCGGCTTGAAGCAGAACACGGTTGTCAGATGTGAATATCAAAACAGTTGTTGGTGGAGAGTCGAAGTTGAGCCGGGATAGTTCATTCGGCAAGCAACATTGACAGTGATTTCGACAGTTCGAAGAGCGGCGCAAATTTGAAATTGAATTTGAAGGTTTTGTTTGAGCGATGGCTCTTCATCCTCATTGCCACAGATCTAATACCGTGAAACTATGTAGTCATTTTGGCAATTGACAGATGTGAAATTTCCATACGTATTGACCATCAAAACACAAACGTTAAAAATCTTTATTAGATGTTTATTTTTAATGGTGTGCCAACTGTTCAGGTTGATTTTGTAATGGGATGTGTTGATGCGCCTCCAAGTTCACTTAGTAGCCAACTGATTTGGGATAAACACCTGTTATTCATGAAATAGAAACGTGATCTTTTTACTGATGTAGTCATTCAAAAGACCGACAAAGCAGCTTACCTAGAGTTTGTCTTCTGGGCGGAGTTTCTTGTAAAAATAAATAAATAAACTGAAACACTGATAAAAATCTTCAAGCTCTTATTATTTCACCGCTTGCTTTTCGTTTATGATCATTAAATTTTAAAAATGAAATCAAATTTATTTTACTGGCTCTTATTAGTATACAGCGTTAGTCATGGCGCCGTAGCTGTTCCCTTCGAAGGAGGCATTATTGGATTATTTAACATAACATTAAAGGCCGGTCAAACTGCTTACGACTTGATCGACTTGAAAAAACGGACTAATGATTCTGAATACGCAACGCAGCTCATATTTAAAGTCGGTCAAGCCCTTGAAGAATACACACAAATGCCCATGGACTTATCATCATTTGACGAAAGAACATGGAAATTCTTTAAAACAGTATGTAAAATCTTGCAAATTGAAAAATAAAAAAAAACATAAATTTTATTGCAGGTTGTCGAAACTGACGCCCAAGATTTAACCACAAATAGTCAACGCTATTTCAAGGATCCATCAAGCTTCCAAGAGCGAAATTTACTGCGTTACTGCAGACATAATCAAACGCTGAGTACTTGGTTTGTATGTTATTTAACACTTTTTTGAAAATTAACTGTTACATAGACGTTGACCGCCGATAAACTTTAATAACTTTTTTTATTTTCAGTGCCTGTATACGTTTTCGCATCCCGTTAGGCTGCACGGGCTGTTGTCAAAAAATTATGAAATTTCTCACGTTCAACGCGTACTAGAACGCATTTTAAATGCAATGAATGAACTGATTTTGTCAAGTTTCGTTTGTTTCCGCCTTGAAGGACAATCTAAAAACGAAATGACTTTGGCTCTCATGGATGAACACTTGAGTAAGAACATCGACCTACAATTGAACGAAAATGAGGTTGGTTTCGCAGAATTCTATTTTGATATGTTATGAAGCACAATATTTTTGTTTAGAGTTTGAAGCCAGTTGCTGCAAATAATGAATTGATTTCCGCCGACATGTTACCGAAGTATATGAAACTATTGTTGGATGAGCGGCAAAATATTGAAAACAAACTGCGTGAAATGTGATGCAGTTATTAACGAAACGCAAAAGTGCTGAAATCACAACCCTAGCTTTTTATAAACGGTTTGCTTCGACATCATGATCAGTGCCGTTCCAGTCTTTATTTTGATTATGCTCATACGGAAAATTCAGCGACTGCTCTACTTCCGACGTAAGTCAAAGGTTGGCTACTAGGTCGTTCGTATCCGGATTCAATCAGCTGCTTATTGGACCTGACAAGGTATCTAACCACATGCATAATCTCTTTCTGTAGCTGCACAAAAGTAGGGCGTCTTTCTGGGTCACTGTCCCAACAAGTTATTATTACAGCATAACTAAAAGTATAAAGATCAGCAAAGTTAAAGTAATTTTGTTTACATTTGATCCGGGCATGCTTCTGGATGCTCAAGTCGCCGACCTTCCTTTAGAAACTCTTGAATTGGAAAATGATCCAAGGGAAAATAAGGAGTGTTGCCACGTGTAAACAACTCCCAGACAAGTACACCGAATGACCAGACGTCGGTTTTTTCCGTGAACTTAAGTTGCGAAAAGGCTTCAATGGCAATCCAACGGGTAGGCAAAGCAATCTCCCTGTGCATAATCTTGTATTCACCGTTAAAGTCAACAATTCGGGCAAGACCGAAATCAGAGACTTTAAGGATAGTGCAGTCACCGTTCAACAAGCAATTTCTCGCAGCCAGATCACGATGAACAATTTCCTGCTGAGTGAGATACACCATAGCACTCAAAATCTGGGCCATATAGTCGAACGTATGTTGGTATTTTAGGTCAGTGTTCTGACTTCTTATGTAATCGTACAAACTGCCACCAGCCATGAATTCAGTCACGATATGCAGCGTGCGGTCAATGTAGGTATGACCAATAAAGCCAACAATGTTTGCATGTTCAACCCGACGCAAAACTATAAGTTCATCAATAAGTTCAGTGGTGTTAACCATGTGAACGCATTCAGTATGGAAAATCTTTACAGCAACTGGCACATTTTCAATAGCGGAAATTTTGAAGGATCCCTTGTAGACTGCTGCGCTGACTCCTTCTCCAAGTGGCTGCGTGTTTAGGACAATCAAATCGTTCGGATTCAACTGAACTGTCAGGGGGTTGCGGTGCCTATCTGACGGTATTCGACCGTATTCACTACCTGTTAAAAGCGTTCAGAATTATAATGGTGCAAGTTGAAAAAGAAGACAAACTAAACGTATTAAAACGGACAAAAACAAAAAACTTACCATACTTCTTTTTTAGCTTCTAAAAAGTTATATTGTAATTTGTTTATAAAAAAAATTTGTTACCGTTGCACAATGTCGAGAAATGCATATGTAAATAATGCAGATTGAAACGAGCAGGCCGACTAACATTATAATAGCTATAACAAGTCGAAAATTGGTAACTGGCAACGAACTGTTCTTCGTGCTATAACGCACGGGGGTAATGTTGGAATGTTGAAGCTGCTTTGAAAATGTAACATCCTTGTAAGTTGAATCAAGAGAGCCTTTGATTTTAACTTCACACGTACCAAAACGAGGTGTTCCAGTAGAACAACGAATACTGAAAATAGATAATTCACCAAATGTGTACAAAAACCTTTTAGTAATATTTTTTAAACCCACATTGTCGGTGTAACTGCAGCAGTCAAGTTGCATTGAGAATCGCATACTGTCACTTCAGGATCTTCCAAAAATTTATCCAAATCGGTTCCAGTGATAAAATATGTACCATTGTCGTTTGCCTGTAAATACGTTTCGGTGATACAGGAATCTAAATATGAACTTTTTACACTTACCGTCGCCTCAAGAATGGTGGGAGGACAAACAAGATCGTAAAGAACGTTGTCAGGACACGCCATTTTGAGCGGTACAGCAGTGCCACTTCCGTCTTGATTAGCACAGTAAAAGCAATGCAATGGATCCTCCCAGGCTATACTTTGACATTTTTTGTAGATTCCTTCGCACGACGATGTGAAAGCGTTGACAGTGTTTTCAGAATGTGTTGGAACAAATAACACTTTTTTGCTGCTTGGCAATAGTTCGAGTAAATGTTTTCCGGATTTTCCGAGAACACTTATGAGAACATTTTTCGTACGTATACCACCAATCTAGAATCAAAATTTGAAACTTTCATTAATTAATCTATTCAAAACAAACCCTGATTAGATGATCGTCCTTTCTGAGGGCATACAATGCGCTTTCATTTGGCATTTCTCGAATTGCTACAATTGGTTGAGTATGCTTTTCCTTGAAAAGTAACATTCCATTATATGCTTTAAAGTTTTCAAGAGATCCATAGGCATTTGACGTGCTAGTACTCTTATGCAGTTCGCAATTGTCAAATTGGGTATCACCCGTTGCCTGAAACGGACACACAATCATTGAAATTTGCAAATTAGATCTAAAAATTACCCCATTGTAAGCCGAACAGTATGGCTCATTCATATGATTATCCCGGGAAAACAGAAAACAATCTTCTGTAAGATTCGCGTAGTTTTTAAATTGTTCTCTGCACTTCTGAAATAAGTGGTTTTGGTTAAAGTTACTTTGGTTTCAATCATACAGTGTTTGTCAACTCTGGTTTTGGCATACTTTGGCATTTATCCCAAGTTTTAGTAAACCTCCATTGAAGCTCAGTAAAATCATAGCCGCAAATATAGTTTTCTGTAATTCCATAGTCTGGTACATAATGTTGAAACGCAACCAATAACGTTGAAGTTGCTTGTAAGTATAACGCCGCAGTGGCTCTGTTTGAGACCTCTTTTGAGATATGATCGTAGTTGATTCCCTCACAAGAGAGTACCAGATCGATGCGCGAAGCGAGATTAACTGTTTCATCCTTGTTGCAGATTTGAGTGATTCTAATGTCGCCGTTGTTTCGCTTGTAATTGTTATTTAATGAAAATAAAGGCAAATCTAATCGCTTGGCACTACCAACGAAGTAGGAATGCGTGGGCGTCGAGAAGCCAGCTACTGTTTCAATTTCATCGAGGCTAGGTGCGTCGATTGAGCGTCTGCCAAAAACATAAAGCTTGAATTCATGTGTTAGAAACAAATAGTGAATTGATGCATGATTTTTGTCATGCACGGTCCGAAGTACGACATCATTGTTAACAAAAGTAGCAGATACACTAGTCAATTTCCCGCGGTTTGGCGATAACGGAATGCCGTAGCAATTAGGCGTTAATGCGCTCATTGAACAAACGCTGAAAATGTGAGTCATAAAAGCTGGGTCGTCACTGTCAATTTTGTAATCTTACCTACAACCACCAGAGGTACACGTAAGTGCGCTTGATTCATTAATCAGTTTGAACTCAAGCAAAGGATCGCCGCTAGCATCGGCATAAACATGTTCATTAAGCGGAATTCTACCAATCTTCTCCAGATTATTATTTTGAAGATGTCCAATATACACTTCTTTATCCAAAGCAACGCCAAGAAATTCAGATTCATATAAGTCCATGCCTCGTATGTTGTTTCCAAACTTCAGCAGAGTAGTGCCGATGTCACTGACTGACATGGCATGTAGTAAAGTTAGCGGCAGGGAAATAAGAACCAACCCGTTGAGTATCATCGTCGCACAGTGGCTAAATTGACGAAAACACAAAAAATCGATGCATTCAGACGTATTTTAACAGAATGCGCAACGCACCTTGTCAAAAGATCAATGTTGTGAACAAATTAGTCATTCCGAGGCGAACGGTGACAAAAGGACCCCTTAATGAACTCCACAAAACGATAAAATAACATGCAAAGAGATGGGTGATACTTCCGCAATGTGCAATTGGCGAAACATTGTTATATGAAGCTGTTTGTAGTCGATCTTACATTTTGTAATGGTCTGCACCGAAGGTGTGAGTATAAGACAAAACACAAAACACATAACGCTTATACTTAAGGTGTGCGTTAGTCAAGATTTGGTGCTATTCGATTTATTCACGCCACTGTAGGACACTGATTCATACAAGATGAGTAACCAACCTACCATTTTTAATGATCTAATTTGTCAGTGGTATTAAGCATACGTAACCATCATCGGTTTTTTCATAGCTGTGCTAAAACGTCAAATTTTTTATTGCAAAAAAAATTTCGAAAACCCGTCTAAAGATGATAAAAACATTCGACTAGTGTTACTTATGTTGTTATGAAAACGTATTAGGATGATTACGCTACTAAAATTTACAATTTTGATATGGTTTAATACCGCGCTAATGTCGAGCTCATGTTCGCATGTGTGTGCAAATGACAAAATCGCGTTTGCAGAGCTTGCTGTGTCAATGTGTGTTTGGCAAGACCAGGAGAGTTTATTCCCATGCAGAAACGTTTGTAACTTCTGAGCTCTCTTTACGGCATTTTCATGCTCTTATGGTTTTTTTTTAATCTGTTTTCTTTTCCAATCAAAATCTACGCCTATTTTTTGTCGAATAAGATCAACTGCAGTCGAATCTGTTTATGTTTTTTTAAACCTGCCGGTCCCTAACCTAACACATGAAAAACCTAAAAACTGAAGTTTTTACCATTTGTGTAATGATTTTTATTATAGTAAAACATAACTTTCACTTT
Source organism: Panagrellus redivivus (assembly GCA_000341325.1). Taxonomy (NCBI): domain Eukaryota; kingdom Metazoa; phylum Nematoda; class Chromadorea; order Rhabditida; family Panagrolaimidae; genus Panagrellus; species Panagrellus redivivus. The sequence goes on along the minus strand of KB455568.1, from coordinate 186,649 downwards.
TTATCGGTTTTTCTTTCAGGTTTCTCGGTGGTATATCGTCTTTAAGTTTCAAATGAAACTGATCTTCGTCCGACAACTGCACGAGCACGTTTAACTTTATCCCATAAGATAACAACATGATGCAGGCAAACATTGGTAAAGGATTCTTTAAAGTGGAGACCAAAGACACAGAGTTTGAGCTTCTTCACCGTTACGATCCGCAGTCCATCAAAGATGTTGGTTCGGGAGCTCAAGGTGTTGTCATGTGAGTTTTCTTTTGTAACTGATGTTCTATCCTGTGTTTGGCCACGTGAACGGCGCGTAAAATAAATATAGTAATTCGGTGATGCTTACAATTATCAGTTTTTTAGAAGCGCCGTAGACACTGTTACCAATCAGCGTGTTGTCATCAAAAAGCTGATCAAACCTTTTTCACATCTAATGACCGCCAAGCGGGCCTATCGTGAGTTTGTCATCATGAACTTGGTAAATCGTTGTAACGTAAGTTCTTCAATGACTTTGCTTTCATTTGCAGTAACAATTAAAATCAATCTTAAGATTATCCGCTTGTTGAATGCTTACACTCCTCAAACAAGCTTAACCGACTTTTCCGACATTTACCTCGTCACCGAGCATATGGATTTCGATCTACGCCAGGTGATTCGGATGGAACTTGACCATGAACGCTTGTCCTTTCTACTGTATCAGATGTTATGCGGAATCCATCATCTCCACCGTGCCGGCATCATTCATCGTGATTTGAAGCCGAGCAACATTGTTGTCAACCGTCAGTGCGAGCTGAAGATCCTCGATTTCGGTCTTGCCCGTTGCGACAACGAAAACGGCATAATGACGCCGTGTGTAGTCACTCGGTATTATCGCGCTCCCGAAATTATTCTCGGCATTGGCTACAGTACTAATGGTTGGTCGGTCATATGGGTTCACAAGTACTTTATACTTTTCAGTCGACGTCTGGTCTGTTGGCTGTATCTTTGCCGAAATGATTCTTGCTCGCACCTTGTTTCCTGGGGCTCATTACATAGACCAGTGGACGAAAATTATCGAGATTCTCGGCACCCCCAACGATGATTTAATTTCTCGTCTGACGCCTCACGCCGGAGCATATATTAAAAGTCGTCCGGTGTATGACGCTGTGCCGTGGACTGCGCTCTTCCCAAATGCTGTCTTCCCTCCGAATATGGAGAAAGGTCGAAATGGTCATACATTTGTTTCAAAAACAATTCCTTTGCGAAAACACGGACTTACAGCGGACTGCGCTCGTGATTTCATTTCACAAATGCTGATCATAGACCCAAACAACCGCATCAGTGTGAGCAATGCGCTTGTGCACCCATATGTCAACCCTTGGTACGACACTTCCGAGATTGAAACACCGCCACTCGCGCAGTATGATAGCTCCGTAGAGACGGCCGGCAACAACCTCGATGATTGGCGCCGTAAGTGACTTATTCAAGCTCCCAAACGGTGTTTACTTTTGCAGGTCTTGTCTATGATGCCATCAAAAACTACGAAGGTACCCATGACGTTGACGGTACTGGTCAAATCTGCGTTTCTTACCCGATACAACGATCAAAATAAACACAACAATCCATAATTTTGTAACAAAATTAGTTAACGCTACTCTCTTTTAATGATATTGCAACCAACAAATAACAAAAGCTATGGTTTTGCTAATCAGAATTCAAGAGACATGCCAATGGAACAAGAGGTTTTGTTTTTTCAGTTATACCAAAGTGAAAATATGAAGTTTGGTTGAGTAAGATTGTTTTACCTTGCCAACAATGATCATGTCATGTTTTGGTCACACATTTATGTTAAACTTCAAAGAAAACTTTTACAAACCTCTGATCCAAACAGTTTCAATGCAAATTTAATGATTCATTTATCCAAAACGTCCGAATGGTTTCTCCAACATGCCCTTCGCGTCCCAATACCCCCTTATCCCCCTTTTCTACTTCCACGCGACTTGTTTCTTCATTATTCGTTGATTTTTGTTATGTGTAACATGACCACGCGATGGCGCGTTAAATAAAAAAGAAGTTTAAGCTGCTGTAATACCTTCATTGCCTTGATTTTCGACATTTTCGGCCGAAACATTCGACGTAGCTTATGGGGAAGAAGCCGCTTCGAGTGCCATCCTGAAACCGCCACCAACCCATTTCCTCGCCTCGGGTGTCGATCACCTCGACAATGTCGTTTCGGCGGAGCTCGAGATACTTGGCGGCGTCGACTCGAGGGTGTTTGTAGTCCTGAAGGACACGGTAAGTCTTTGTTTTAAGCAGGGTGTGAGTTAGGACCGTGTTGATCGTGTCAAAGCCTTCGGCGAGGGTGTTTTTGCGGTAGTAGGCGATCAGATCCTACAAATTTGCTGTTAAGATTACAAAATGACGCCAAAGTGGTCAACTCACAAAAACACTATCAAAGAGCCGATCATCATGAAGATAATACTTGATGCCAGTCGGTTCCATAGTCATTTCAATCTTCATGTGCTTTCCAACGCCACCAAAAGCGACACTAAGGATTTTTGTGTTCTCGCATACTGATAACCTTATGATAAAGGTTCCGTCTGGCTTTCCCATGAGCATTTCATTTGCTTGTTGGCGTCCTTTCGGGCCAAAATACCATGGTTGCGCTTCGAGTGCCGTGCTTTCCACCACTTCATCGACGACATATTGCGATGCCAAAGTAATCGGCTTCCCAGTCTCATCCAATGGCTCGGGATTCTGAGCGCTCCCCTGGCTCGGTAGCGATGACTCAGGGATGACGTCACTTCTGGAAACGATGCCACTGACCCCCGGCACGTTCATCCGACGTCCGAGGAAAGTGCCATCGCCGTAGTCATTGTAGATAAAGAGTCGCTCGCCTTCCTGAAAGTTCAGAACTTGCGGATCCTGCGAGCTTACTGTCCTCATGGCGATGAAGGGTTCATCGGTCATGCTGTGTCGAGGCGCCGCGATGAAGCCTGCCACAGGGGATGGGTCACTGATGCGGGTCGGAGTCGGATCCTTGCATCCGAGGACTTGATCAATGCAATCGTAGTGGAAGTTGCGCTTGCACTCTGGAAAGTAATACAAATGAGGTCGTTTCGACAGTCATTTCTTATCTTTAGGGACTACCAATGAACAGGTATGACACGATGCACTCGAAAAAAGCGCAAAGATGACTCAGCCGTGTCCCACAGCACCGATTTCATCAACTCCGCAATGTCAAAAAACTCACTTTGACAATAGTAACCCTGGAAAAACTTCCCCAGCAACAACTTGTGACATCTATCGCAGTTCGTCGGAGCGTCATAAGTCTTATACTGCAAGACGTGACCATTCCGAATCCCAGCAGCCGGACTGTTCTTATCCAAGGCGTCGCGGAACTTCTTACGCCACATGTCTCTCTGCTGTGCCGATTTTAGCGTCAAACAAAGCTCCTGGACTCCGATTTCAGTATCTCTCAACAACACAAACGAAGTATCACCAAAAGTAAGCGTAATCTTGTGCGACAGTGTCCCTGGCTTAGTCAACGTCGCGGGTTCGCTGATCGACGGTTCCTGGAGCTTGAAATCCGCCGTCTTATACGCGTATTTAAAGACAAATTGCGAATTCTTCAGCTTTTTACAGATCAGAAGCTTTTTTTCAAAGAAAAACACGTGTCGTTCTTTCGTTTTAATGCCAGTTCCGGACAGTCGGACCGGGCCATCGAGTTGAAGTCGGCCAAAGTTTGTGAAATCCAACGTGGGACGCATTTTGTCAATCGATCTTTCAATACTTCGACTGACTTCAATGTGTTCGTAATCACGTTTGGTCTCGTTCACGTAGTCCATCACGTCTTTCGCTGCCTCGAGGCCTTCGATTAAGCTTTCGCGATCCGGGTCGGCCATGTCGGTGTTTTCGATGATTTTCTGAAAGCCTTTTGTAAGTTTCTTTCTGTTTTTGGGATTCCTCACCATCAAAAGCAATCCATATTTACAAATTCGCTGAAACGGCAACAACAGCAGATCCTGAAGCCTGAATTGGCATCCACTCGCACTCGTTTGGATCAATCTTTCAATAGTCGCTTTCGTCATCGGCTCCTTTCGCTCAATCTCATCTAAACGCTCCCGAGCGAACTTCATGTGGGCACAGTATTCCGCATAGGCCAGAAAGCACATTTTCGTTTTCACAAAAACACTGCCAATGCTCAAATCACCGTCCTGAGAGTGGCGTCGCTCCAGTTTCAGTGTGTACAGCACTGCTCTTCGGAGGTTTTCATGGAAGGACTGATTGACCTTGTAGATGGCTGCAATGTTGCCGAAAGCAACCTTAAAGTCCTCTGTCGCCATGCAAGTCTTCAACGGCGTGTAGAAATCTCGCATCAGCATTTCGAGGCATTTTTTGACGTAATTTGTTTCAGTTTCGAGGAGTTCACGAATGGCGTGATCACGTTCAGATGTCGGTTTGAATGTTGACCAAACCTGAAGCCCAAACCTTTTAAGATACGATCAAAACACAAAGTGACCAATTTAGGCTGTAAAAAGTTGTTTTAATGTCCTTGAAGACGCAATACAGCGAATAATAACTTCCAAGGGGCAAATAAAGACTTTTTGGACTAAAATGTGAGAAAACAGACACCGTAACTTACATCCTCGACGGCCGCAGGTGGTTGAAGGACGATGCGATTGTAAATTTGATGGTCAGAATCCTCTTCGAACGGATAATGCGCGACATCGTAGAGCTTTTTATCGACTTCATGGAGGCCGAGATTGGTGTAAATGTCTTCACACGGGGCTTGGGAAGATGGGGAAGTGGTTTCGGGAAAGGGCCTAAATGGTGGAGATAGGTTTTATTGAATTAGAAGGCGTTGAAGCTCACTTGAGATCTTTTTCGATGGAATTCTGAGTGTGGGACAGCACTGATAAGGTTCGAAGCACATTTTGGAAGGAATTGAATTGAGTCAGATCTTCGGCACTGAAGATGTCGGATTCGGGGAGATTTAGTTGTTGGCGACAGGCTGTTAAGAAGAGTTCAACGTTTTCGCCGTAGCAGAACTGGAAGAATCAGTTTTTAAAAAGTTTGTAAAATTTAAAACTTAAACCGTACAGCACTTTCAGGAATTCCGATGCGTCGATATTCAATAGCCTGGTGCGAGAGCTCATTAGCCAGTTTACACAGCCGTCGCCCATCTTGCAGGACGTGGGCCAATTCGGCCGCATGTCC
>KB455568.1:155273-166148 GCA_000341325.1 Panagrellus redivivus | reverse complement strand
CCCTGTTACCACCGTCCAGAACGCCATCAACTACTGTTACGGGGTCGATCTTGGTAGGATCAATGCTGCAGATGTCGTTGCCATGCTCGAATTCTACGACAAATACGACATGCAACCGCTCATGGTGAGTCCAAGTTTTTTTTTCAATTACGTAGAATTTTATTTTTCAGACGAAGCTCGAAGCCTGGTTAGAGGCCAACATGACCATCAACAACTTCTCCCCCATCGCTGCCTACGCTTGGAAGTATTCCCGATTGTCGTTCCAGGAAGACTGTGGCCGCATGTTTCATGAAAACAGAAATGAGATTGTGGACCATCCCGACTTCGTGGCCCTTGACCCCACCGTCATTGCTGCCGTCGTCAAAGCGGGTTACACGTCTACCGGACGAACCATCCCCAAAGGCGACTCCTGAGTTACCGATTTGTGTTTATTGATACCATTTTGATAAAATCGTCATGTTTCGTGTTGCATTTTGGATTCAATAAAGTTATGACTGTTAGGCAGCACGTCGAAAAATCGCGCGCATGGCGAGCGTTTCATTTCAAAACACCCCTTTTCCAGGCCCGTGTTTCAATCAATGCCAGCCAGACAGGGGTTGCAGTTTGCCAGCAAGGGCCTTTCACGTCATGGCGTTTTTCACGTTCTTACCCACGTATTATCAATCGCTGTTTCCAGATACGTTGATTTCAAAGCACAGCTTTGTTCAAAGTTATCACGAGTTTAACGTCAATACAGTCATCACTCCGATTTTTGCATATTTTTTGATCAAAAACTTCTATTATCGCGTCATTGACCTACGAACTTCGTGTCCCGTCATCTTTTATCGTTGTATCGGATACCTAACCATCAGTTTGTAATTCCAGATGACCAACCCACTCGAAGATACGGTCATCCTGAAGGTTGCCAACACAACTAAAGTCGAATCTGAACTGCGCGACGTTCCCGGCGCCTCATGGCTCAAATGGTCGCTCCAAGTTTATCCGGCTCGCCGAAGTAATAAAATCGGTTCCATCGAAGTGTACCTGCGTGTTGTCGGCGGAGATGCTACTGTAAAAGCCACGATTGTGTGCGATTTCGGTACGTATCAGCGTAAAACCACAAGTATGTTTTTTACTATGTGTACCTCGTTGGCATCATTTCCAAAAAAATACATTTTTCAGGAACATTGAATGAAGAGTTCACTGACGGCGATGTGTATGGCTTCAATAATTTTTGCAAAAATACGTTTTTTTATATCAATTATATCCACACATTCACGTGTACGGCTGTTTTCAAGCCCAAGTCTGTACTGACTGGTTTGACGATCCACGAGTTGATTGATGAATCGAAGGCACACTGTTTGGATGCGAAGATCGTCATTGGCACGGAAGAAATCAAGGTTTGTTAGCTGAATTTTGAGTTTCGTACTTTTAATAGGCAAGTTTCAGGTCCACCGCGGCTTCCTTTCAATGATTTCGCCCGTCTTCACCGCAATGTTCAAACCCGAAACGCAGGAATCACAAACCGGCGTCGTCAACATCACTGACTTTTCCTTCTCGACCGTCAAAAACGCCCTCGAGTACTGTTACGGCGTCGACCTCAACGTGGGGACTGTCGCGGAAGTCGTTAGCATGCTCCGATTCTACGACAAATATGACATTCAGCCTGCTGTTGTGAGTTTTTATCGGGTTTTTGTTGCCAACTTTTAGTAATCATCACTTTTCAGGTCAAGCTCGAAGCCTGGTTGAAGGCCAATTTGACCGTCAAGAACTTTGCCCCCATCGCTGCCTACGCTTGGCGACACTCTCGAGAGTCGCTTCAAGCCGATTGCGGGCGAATGTTCTACGAAAAGGCTGACATCGTGAAACAGCTCGAATTCGCGGCTCTTGACCCCACCGTCATTGCTGGCGTCGTCAAAGCGGGCTACACGTCTACCGGAAAAACCATCCCTGAAGCCAATTCCGGGCTGTCTAGACTTGACCATCCTAATACGTTGACATAATTTTATGATTAGATCGTTGTGTGATTTTGTCATTGATACGTATTACTGTAATTTCGGGAATAATAATGAGATATTTTGGAGTTAATAAAGTTTAATTGGACTTTTTACACCTTCAAAACAGTTGCGCGCTGACAAAAGGTTACGCCGGCGCATGTTCGTTTGAACTTTTCTCGGCCAAGCACGTGCCCTGCCGGATCGATACCAGCGACAAGAATTGTAGTCTGTCAGCAAGACCTCCGTTTTTTCCACAGTCGGATGTCCTTTTCTTCGCCCACGCTTTTTGAGACCATCCCAATCAATGCGTCGCATCCATTGTATGTAACTGTTGCCTCAAATCCGCGTTTTTATGCAAAAATTGATCACTTTTTATTCAAAATCATCGCGACTTTGATGATTTTATCGATTTTTCGTCATCTCACGTACTTATTGCAGCAATCGCGCTCTTCAACGACCTGTGATGACTTCCAACAAAAGCCTCGACATCTCGGCCGACGGCGGCAGGATGACCCTCAATGGCACCTATACTGTCGAAGGAATGGGTGATTTTGATGTCGAGAAGGATTGTGCTATCACTGATGAGGTTGGTCCATATAATTTATATAAAGTTACTTCAAAAAGCCGAAAATTGCGTCCCATTTCAGCCTTCGATGCAACGCGACACCGAAACCCGACCTATCAGCGGCCTCAGCATCAACACGTCATCCTCTGACAGTCTGCCGATGGATGTCCACGATGACTGTAGCATCGATCTCGGCAACATGGATGCCTCGTTCCACCGAAGTTCGACTCACACATCCATCCAAGGCAGCGACGCAGCGGGTGTACGGTACATGAAGGACGGCTACGACAGCCTGAAACGCGCCTCTCAAGAGATGTTCACGCGACTCCAGTGCACGGCTGCCTTCCTCGACACGTTGAATACGGCACTCCGGGGACAGATGGATCCGGTCTCGCAGGAGCTGGTCAATCAGATCAGCAATCTGAAGCTGAATGCCGTGATTTCCGAGGTCGATGAAGCCTTCGCCGTCGCTGATGAGGCTGAAAAGTCGATGGGTTTCGCTACTTTCGACAAATCCATGCCATCACTGACGTCCTCTTCCCGAAACCAGTCAATTGGATCGATCGTGACAGCCGAGGCGGCCGTGATCAAGAGCCAAGTCATCGAATTGAAGGAAAAGTTGGCCGATCTCGAGGCCCAATTGGCGGAGGCGACTTCCCAGCTGGCCATCAAGGATGAAATCATCGAAGAAGTGACGCAGGAAAGGGATACGATCAGGTTGCGACTTCATGAACTCACCAAAGGGATTGAAAACGGTGCCAACGGTGAATCAGAAGCCGATACCGCCTTCGCTGAAGAAGACCAGGACCATGGCCGCAAGTTCGAAACTGCAATTTCTGCCACTGTGAAACTGGTCCAGGAAATAGAGGAATATCAGGATGCCCAGGAGGTCGAAATTGGCAAACTGCGAGCCGATTTGAAGGAAGCGAAGGACGAATCGGTGGCCCTTTTGAAGGAGCTGCAACAAACCCAAGCTAGCATCAACAAGCAGACGCGGATCACGATGAAGCTCAACAAGAAATGCGCCAATGGGTCAGCTGGAGGTGATGATGGACCGAAAAAGGCTGAAACCGTCGATATGGAAGTCCAATTTGGAGCTGATTTCCGCACTTCCGCTTCTGAAGAGGCCAATCTCGAGCTGTTGACGGAAAAGTGCTCCGAATACGAAGCCTATTTGAAGGCTATGGCGCAGATGGCAGTGAGTGAAGATGGTGATGGGTGAGTTTATCGATTCAAACACTTTCCATCGATAATGGACTACTTTCCAGGACCCTCGTCGAACCCCCGAAAGTCATCGACCCCTCCATCCACGAATCCATCATGTCCGCCATCACAGCCGCAAAGAAGATGGATTCTGAAGGCTTCCAGCGAGTCATGGATGAGCTTGCGCATGCCAGCGATATGACTCTCGTCGAAAACAACCCCGATGCCACCCTTGAAGTCGCAAAGATCCTCGATCGTGTGTCCAAATCAAAGGAACTGTCGAATCTGCTGGTCCAGACCCTCAAGAAGCTGTCCACCGAGCCGGAGAAGGTTGTTTCTGCGGTGCCACGACTGCTGCAATGGAGCCGAGACAGCCGTGAAACGCACATCTTCGTGGAGGCCCATTTGAACGCGTTCAAGAAGGCGACTACGGTGGGTTTTGGCTGGTTTGTGACATCTTTATAAGTGAGTTGCTTCCATTTCAGCCGGTCAATGAACACATCCCCGAGATCCTCAGCGAAGTCGAAGGCATCTACAAGGTCCTCCGCGACGTGCAGAACGATCGAATCGCAGCCAAGCGCAACCGGATGGCTACGAAGCCCGGAAAGAAGTAGCTTTGAGCGGCTGATTGTACTCAAATTTGATTATCTGTGATATACTTATGTTTGTATACACGTTTTTACACTTTAACTGTTCAATCGATATTATGAATGTCAAAGGATCTGATAAATTTATGTATTGAAATGCGTGTTTGACCGTTTTTGTCGAAAAATGTTTGTTTTTCGTGAATTCTTTATAGACAGCCTTGACTGTAGCAATCGGAAAATCACAATGCAACTTCATGAAAGAGACAAACTTAAGAACGCAATGCAAAATCATGCGTGATTGGATCTATATTTTCATGCAGAAGCAACAACTGAACTGAAAAAGTGGAACAGTTTGTCGGCTCAAAATACTGTTCGAACAGCGGCAAAACTTTAGATTCGACAGAAGCAACGCTCTCAACACGATTATACCACATGTGAAGTTGGAATCCATCATTTTGTGCCTAAAAAGCCGATGGCAATGGCAAAATGTTTGCTTACAAACGTTGACTTACTTTAACAAACTGGTACAATTCAACAGCTTTAAAGCTAAATAACTTATGGAAATCGTTCTCCGTTATGTATACTCTTTTCAAGTTAGTTTTACCGTACTCCACCATGTGTTTGACCCATCCAGGGACCAACGAATATTGAAAATAACAGGTTTCCAGCAGTGGAAAAGTTGTAAAAATATAAGAAAACTTTGTTCCGTCGTCCAAAAATTGCTTTTCTGACCACGATTGAATGCTGAATGTAGTAGGTTTTAGCTGTTTGCATGATAGTTTAGTCAAAAATTGTTCAGTAATTGTGCAATTTGCAACTTCCAGCGATGAAATATTGGCGAGCCATACGTAATGGAATACCCAGTCCGACATATTTGACTCATTTAAGCTGTCGAGAAACAAAGCAGGTGAATTAAGCAGATTTGAACCGTTATGATCATAAAATTGGTCATTCTGGAACCATTTTAACTCGACGGTGTCATCATCCAGATTCCCGATGCATAATTGAGGCACGCTGCGATAGGTTTGAACAGGAAGTAAGTGTTTGCTGTTCTCCAAATTTCCTGAGGCAATTTGAAGTGAAAGAAGTTCGGTTGAACTCAGAAGCTGGCGTAGACGACGACGAAACGGATAAGGCAGAGAAGCGATGGGGTAGGGCATGGTTGAAATGCTGGAAAGCGTTACATTAATAAGGAACCATTCGGAAAATGTATAAAACGCCACAGTCGCGCTCAAAAAGATGTGTAATGCCTGGCTTTTACCATTTATTAGTCCTTTGCACGCGATCGCTACGGACGCACATCTATTGGTGTTATGGTATATATTTATTGATTAAACAACTGAAATTACGCACGATGCAAACTTTAAAAAGTGGTCAAATGTTACAGAAGTGGTACAAAGAGTCAGTTTTAAGTTAATCAAGTAGAGCAAAGAAATGTCGAACATATTCGTGGTTTTCACCTTCAATCACCAATTCTATCGAAAAACTGAGAGGATTTCCAGAATTACTTGTCAGCCTAAAATACGGCAGGAACAGTGGAAGCAATCTAGATTCGATAATAGCAGCCTTTGAAACACTGATATACATCATGCGCAATACAAATTCAGGACTTTGTGCCTAAAACAGTTGCAGTTACAAAATGTATGCTTATAAAGATTAACGTACTTTGACAAACTGATGCATTTCGGCGGCTGTAAAGCAAAATAGGTTCCAAGGGTTGTTATCGATAATGCACAGTTCCTTTAAGTTAGTTTTACCATAATCAATCATGTGTTTGACCCATCCCTTAACCAAAGAATACTTAAAATCACAGCCTTCGATCAATGGGAAAGTTTCAAAAATAAGGGAAAACTTTTCTCCATCGTTGAAAAATTGTCCATCTGACCACGAATAAACGCTGAGATCTGATACTTTTACCAGTTTATGAGATAGTTTAGTCAGAAAACTTTCAGTAATCGTGCAGTCATCAAGTGCCAGCGTTGGAATATTCTCTAGCCATACGTAATCGAATATTGGGTCAGATAGATTTGATTCATCTAAACTTTCGAGAAGTAAATATTTTCCATTGTACACGTTTGAACCATTACGTTCATAACCTTTATTATCCTGGAACCATTTTAACTCAACAGTGTCATCATCCAGTTTCCGGATGCCTAATTGAGGCACGCTCTGATAGGTTTGGATAGGGAGTAAGTGCTCGTTGTTCTCCAAGCTTCCTGAGGCAATTTGAAGTGAAAGAAGTTCGGTTGGACTTAGAAGCTGGCGTAGACGACGGCCGAACGGATAAGGCAGAGAAGCGATGGGATAGGGCATGTTTGAAAACGAACTGTAAAACAACGTCAGACTGGCGCGCTTTTCTAAATTAAATACAGCATCCACACAAACTATGCAACGTTAGCTTTTACCAAAGTAAGCCAATGACATGCGCGAACGCTACGGACGCACATCTACATATTAGTGTTGTGAGATGTATTGATTGAACATGTGATATTATGCACGATGCAAACTCAGAAAAGTGGTCAAAAATTACAAAAGTGGTACAAAATATCATTTTTAGCTTAGCAATGAATACATCCCCAAGGCGCTCAACGAGGTCTAGGGCGTCTTTGTCAGTTCAAAGATGTCATACAGTGCCCCTTTTTAAAACTTATACTAAAAATAGAAGTGATTCAGATTTGATGGTGTGCCCAGTTTTTATCGCTGACTTTTTTCAGCTAAAAACAACACATCTAACCCTTTCATATTTAAAAACCACATTTATTGTAAAAAGTTTAATGTACACCTTTAAAATACAACTTATCAAATTCTACAAACTTAATCACGTAGAGCAAAAAAATGTTGAACTTGCTCTTGGTTTTCACCCTCAATCACCAATTCAATCGAAAAACTGAGACGATTTGCAGGCAGGCTTGTCAGCTTAAAACACGGCACAAAGAATGGAAACACTCTAGATTCGATAATACCAACTTTTGAAACACTAATATACATCATGCGCAATACAAATTCAGGACTTTGTGCCTAAAACAGTTGAAATTGCAAAATGTATGTTTATAAAGATTAACGTACTTTGACAAACTGATGCATTTCGGCAGCTGTAAAGCTAAATAGGTTCCAAGGTTTGTTATCTATAATGCATAGCTCCTTCAAGTTGGTTTTACCATACTCCACCATGTGTTGGACCCATCCCGGAACCAACGAATACTTGAAATCACAGCCTTCAATCAATGGGAAAGTTTCAAAAATAAGGGAAAACATTTCTCCATCTTTAAAAAATTGTCCATCTGAACATGAATAAACGCTGAGATCTGATACTTTTACCAGTTTGTGAGATAGTTTAGTCAGAAAATGTTTAGTAATCGTGCAGCCTAGAACTACGAGCTTCGGAATGTTTCCGAGCCATACGTAATCGAATACCGGATCAGATAGATCTAATTCATTCAAATTGTCAAGACATAAATAGATTGCAGTAAACAAATTTGATCCATTATGCTCATAAATTTGTTCATTCTTGACCCATTTTAAGCCAACGGTGTCATCGTTCTGTTTCTCGATGAGTAGCTCAGAAACGCTGTGATAGGTTTGGATCGGGAGCAAGTGCTTGTTGTCCTTCAAAGTTCCTGTGGCAATTTGAAGTGAAAGAAGTTCGGTTGGACTTAGAAGCTGGCGTAGGCGACGACGGAAGGGGTAGGGAAGGGTACAAATCGGGTATGGCATACTTAAAAGTTAACTGCAAGTAGTAATAACCAATAATAAACGACTAAAAGTTACACGACGTCCCCAACTCGGACGCTTTTCGATCTGTATATAATGTCCACATAAACTACGCAATGGATGGCTTTTTCCAAAGTTAGCCTCTCGAAAGACATGCGCGATCGCTCGGACACACTGCAGGTTGTGGGAAGTATCGATTAGCCATTTACAATTATGCACGTTTACAACAGTAACTGCTAAACTGCATAAAAAGCATCTCAAAAAACTATAACCAAATGCCAGTTTTGGCATTTTGTGATCAAAAAATATAATGAAAGTGTAGAAACTATGATATTCATGGCTTTTAGTTGGCGAAACTTAAATTTTTTATCATTGTTTCCAAAAATTTATTTGACGGATGCAATTGATTTCACAAACATGTCTTTTAAAATGCATTTTGCCCGTTTTCGTCAGTTACAACCGATGACACACAGTGTCCATTTTTGAAATTCCGACAAAAAACTGCAAATTCACTCATCAATTTTGGCTAACACCAACTGTTTTCGGTCAATTTGTTATGAATCAACACTGACAATCACGGATAGCAAAAATATGTTGAACGGGCTCGTGGTTTTCACCCTCAATCCACAAATCAATCGAAAAACTGAGACGACTTGCAGGGAGACTTGGCAACTCAACAAAAAACTCAAACAGTGGAAGCACTCTAGATTCGATAATAGCAACCTTTGAAACACCGATATACAATATCCGCAATACAAATTCAGGTGTTTGTGCCTAAAACCGTTGAAATTACGAAGAAACTAACAAAGATTGGCTTACCTTGACAAACTGATGTAGTTCGGCAGCTGTAAAGCTAAAGAGATTCCAAGGGTTGTTATCTATCATGCACAGTTCCTTTAAGTTCGTTTTACCATAATCAATCATGTGTTTGACCCATCCCGGAACCGAAGAAAACTTAAAGTCACAGCCTTCAATTAATGGAAAAGTTTCAAAAATTACGGAAAACTTTGCTCCATCTTTTAAAAACTGGTCATCTGAATCTGAATGAACGCTGAGATCTGATACTTTTACCATTTTCTGCGATAGTTTAGCCAGAAAACTTTCACTAATCGTGCAGTAGTTAATTGTCAGCTTTGAAATATTCTCTAGCCAAACGTAATCGAATACTGGGTCAAATAGATCCGATTCTTTTAAGTTTTTGAGATATAAATTATTTGCAGTAAGCAAATTTGATCCATTATGCTCATAAATTCGTTTATTCTTGACCCATTTTAGTTTAACGGTGTCAGTATTTTGTTTCTGGATGCCTAACTCAGCCACGCTGTGATAGAGTTGGATAGGGTGAAAATGCTTGTTGTCATTTAAACTTCCTGTGGCGATTTGAAGCCGTAAAACTTCGGTTGGACTCAGAAGTTGGCGTAGGCGTTGACGGAACGGATAAGGCAAAGAAGCAATGGGGTAGGGCATCTTTGAAAGTTAATTGTAAGCTGTAATAGCGGATTATACAAACGATTAAGATGAACAATGTCACACACGCGCTTTTTTATATACATTGGACACATAAACCAAGCAAAGCGGGCTTTTGTCACAATTGGCGTCTCGAGACTTGCGCGATCGGACACACACCAATATGGTTCTAGAACGCATCGACTAACAACCTTTGACTACTAATGCTCATAACTTTGACTTAAAAACAAAAAAAAGAGTGAACAAAAACTTTACAAAAGTAGAATCCAACGTCAGTTTTCGCATTTAAAAAAAATAAATTGACAAACTTTTGTTTTTAGCCATTTTCGACGGTCTGAAGCGGTTACGGTCGGTTTTGGACGCTTTCAACAACTTTCAAAATGAAAATTGGTCAGTGTATAAAAACGTTTCTATAATTTACATAAACTGTGATGCCACCTTTTATCTGACTAATGAAAGGAATTTCATAAACATGTCTTTCAAAATGCATTTTAGCCGTTTTTGTCAATCACAATCGATGACACACAGTGCCCATCTTTGAAATTCCGATTAAAAACTGCCAATTCACTCATCAATTTTGGCTAACACCAACTGTTTTCGGTCAATTTGTTATGAATCAACACTGACAATGAGCCCAGTGAGCCAGCTTCCATCTATGACCCATCACTACCCAAAACTAAAACTCAAAATCAGCCACTAGCACAACCTTTCCAAAGCCAGTCCAGGTCCAAATGTGGTTTATTGCCTGGCCAAATGTAGGCGCGATACTCAAAATCAAACTTAGCAGCTTACGACGACCAACTTGGTCCGGCTGCACCCTCGATTCTCGACTTCCGAAAAGGCCTTGCACTCTGAGCAAAAGGGAGGTGATGAGTCGTTTGAAGCACCTCCTCAGGGCTTGTTATTGCACAAATATGGACCCACCCGTCTGCCTCTTTAAGGGTGTTGCAAGTCCGTCTGAAATGAGCCTAGATCCAGTTTTTTTACCGTTGTGTTTGTTACAATTTTCTTTCAACTTTCAAAAACTAAGCTCCAAAAGCTTACTCAAGTTAGCTAAAGTGAGCATTTGCGATCAGTTAAGTTTGTCTTCGTCACTTTTTTGCATGAAATATCCATTTCGCAAAGCCATTTTTTCACTTTTTTTTCTCTGAGCTTTATGAGATCACTAAAAAGAGAAGGGTACTTTCAAGCCGATCCCAAGTATGTTCATCAGTCAGGCGCGTATGACGCACACGGAGGCGATGGCTGCCGTTTATTGCCAATGGCACGCCTGTTCAGGCATGTCAGCGTGGATCGTGTCCTTTCATCCCGTTTTCGTTTTACTTTGCTTTTGCTTCTATGCCATCAGCGTGGTTGGTTTGTGTGT
>KB455568.1:129288-155263 GCA_000341325.1 Panagrellus redivivus | reverse complement strand
CTGGCGCTGTTTTGTCGTGGCGCGATTTAATCTTGGCGCGATTTTGTCCTGGCGCTATAAAGATCGCGCTAAAGTGTCCTGCGCTGTTTTATACCGCGCTATTTTGACCCACGGCGTAAACGACATCGCAAATTCAAAGACAATAAAGGTCAAAAGTGGGCAGAACCCGACACAGTAGCGCACAAATTCAACTTTACAGCCCCCAGGGCATTAGAGAAAAGTAGTCACAATCCGAGTTCCCGGTAATGAACGTCGACGTAGCTCACTTTTGACAAGTTTTATACCCATTACAAACCATTACACCGTTGTTGTGTGTTGGTTAATTTATTCCGTGCTAATGCAAACAAGTGCGTTGTACTTTCGAAGCTGGGAAAACTTCAACATGGCGTAAAATGGAACAAAATTTAAAAATTGATAGCAGCCATGTGGCAAGAAACCAGATGAAGCTTTGTGCTATCCAAAACCATCAACTTCACGCTCAAAAATAGAACCACAGGCGCTTAATAATAAATTACCACAAATAAAGTGAGTAAAAACAGACGCACAAGTCGATATTATATATCCAGCTTCGAGTTGAGCGAGTAAATAAAAGCGTTTGTAAAGGTTTAAACAGCTCTGTGCTTTTAATGGGGTTGTTTTTACAGCGTTTCGGGGGCATCGAAGAACAGGGTATCACTTCCTTTTTTTATAAAACTAAAAAAACTAAGTTTTTTGAAAAGTTGGGGTTAAATGTTCCAAAAAGTGCCAAAAATCACTTTCCAAGGCACACAAAAAGCATAAAATGCACATTTTAGGTTAAAGTAAGTGGAATGGTACAAAAGCGGTTGTAACCCACCCCTGCGCCGTCACGCGTAACATTATTACACCAAATATTAGCCATGCTAATGGACACCCGGCATACCCAGGCTTGGAAAGGCTTCGGGGAGCATAAGCTTTGAAAAAACAGTAGCTATAATGTGTAGTGGTAATGGTAAGTGACAGTCAGGTTGCCTGGTGTCCCCCTGAGGCACTCCCCAGCTGACAGTGGTTCTGCTCTGCGCAGGTTAGGTTTTTTGCCCGTTTGAAGTAGCTATGACGAAATGGCGTTGAAAGTACAATTTTTAATGCTACACTTTGCATAACAACGGTTAAGAGAAGGGATATGAAGTTTTATTGGGGGTTCGTAAGAGGAGGGTGTCATTATGGTTTGTAAATAATGACAATTTTAGGACGAAAAAGTCGTAAATGAAGACAGCAAATGGGTATTTTTGCATTTTTATTATGCTTTTCGGATATATACAGGGGTTAGAAAGTCAGCTGGGATCAAGAAAGCATAAACATGGACATGGTTACTTTTCTTCTTCATCAGAGGAGGAAGACTTCTTGTTATCAGAGCCCTCTTCGGCCATACCCTTGCACTCGCCTTGGTCAATGGCTTGCTTGAGCTTGGCTTGGGTTTCCTCTTCGATGGAGCGGATCTCCTCCATGGAAAGGGCGTACCATTGGTCGATCCAACAGAAGCATTCGCGGTGGAACTTGGCAAACAGGCTGAAATGGCACACTTCATCGATTGGCTCAACTTTGGCTCGGTCACTCACCGCGGATAGGTCTTATGAATCGCCTTCTCGACCCGATTCTGAAGCCCGAACCACTTGAAATTGACCGAAACACACTTATAAGCCGTGATGACAGGCTTATGCTTGCGAGCCCAGCCCTCATTCAACGGGCCACGACCCGTCTTCTCCGATGTGAATTGATGGATGTTGTTTTCATCGTTGAAGTCGCCCTTCTTCAGATTGCTGTCATCAGCAATGTCAATGAAGACGACCTCACGCTTTTTGAGGACATCCTTCGGGAGGTTCAGGGCGTTGGATTGCTCGCCGCGATCTTCGCAATGGATGGTTTCGACGACGATTTTGAAGTTGCCTTTCATGTAGTCGGGGTTCTGGAAGACATCCACTTCATTATACTGTAGCAGTTAAGGTTGAAGATGACCCACAGTAAGGACAGTCTTCGTGTACGGGAAAGCATTCCACGACTCTTCATGCAAAATAAAAGCAGTCTCCGGGAACAGCTTCCGGAAGACGTACGGCACCTTCTGGGCGAGGTAATAAATCTTGTATGTGTACACGCCCTCAATAGTGTGTCCCGGGCGGATCGACTTAGACCTGAATTCGTGCTGCTTCACGATGACGACCCCGTTACCACCGCCGGTTTCATTCTTACTGGCTTCAGCGACGGACCACAGCTGACCGCGTTGGAATTCTTCGAGGGTGAAGGGGAGGACGAGGCGGTACTCCTAAACAATGTCTAGATGATGATGAACGTTGATAGATGGTTAATGGCAAACCTTGATAAGCATGACTGTTCAAATGGAGGTGTTTACGGTCAGAAGCGAGGCCGTCCGGACCAGTCAGAATGGCGATCGCGGGGTTAGAATGCCTTGGGGTTGATTCTTGGGTGATTCCAGAAGCAGTGGGAATTCGATTCATGCTAATTTTTACTTTTTATTGCATAATTTTGTGTTTTCAGTTCCAAAAAGCGTCCCTACAGTACACCTTTCACGTCAAATTGCTCAAAAAACATCTCATTGTCCACCCAATTTCGATTCCCACACGCCCTACACTCCATCCATACAAAATGCCCTGAACCTTGAGCCCCTGCCACCTTCCTCCATCTGAATTTGACATTTCATGACCATATTTCCGTCATTCACACGCCGTTGACGGCGTTATACCCTAAATTTTCACATGAGTTTCCACTTCTCTTCCCAAGTTTACATGGATCTGAAACATCCATCCAGCTTCCGCATTGCATCCATCCTTTTCGAAATTCCCTTTTCAAAATGTCCGTTTTCAACTTTTTCAATGACACCGACAATTTGCTTATGATGCATTTGTCGGGCCTCCCAATAGAGAGGCGCGGCCTTTATGAAACTTAATGGTGAAAAAGTGTCGACAAAAAATGAAGACAGATAACGACGAACACGGAAAGGAATTGAAATGGACCAAGTTTGGTTAATAATTTCCCTCGGGGCAAGAGAGAGGGGTCACTATGCTTGTTTTTTGCAACTTTTTCTTACAATTGTTGGGCTTAACGGTTATGAAGATGGTTTATATTTAGACTTTTCTGGAAGTATTGGTAGAATTGTGAATATAATTTAATTGAAATTGGGTTTTTTTCAAAGATCGGCAATTTGGATTTCGTTTTTTGAACCCATTATTGGATTATCTGTGCTTAAAAAGGTCGATCTTTTGTAGCCACTTGCAAAGATTGCATTTGGTAATGACATTGAGATTATCTTTACCTGTGAGTACGGTCATTGTGATGATGTTGCAAGATTTCCCGGTGCAGATGTAATGTATTTTAAAGCGGATATAAGCGGATAAATTGTTTTGGAAGGGGGTTTTGAGCGGGTTATACCGTAGTTGACATCATTTTCTGACGTTATTTCCATTTTCCATCATAAAATTATCAATTTTTCTTCCATTTTTTTACTATTTTATAAATTATATACGTGGTTTTGTCTTTTCCCAGAATGTCTCAATAAGATTCTTTCTGTTTTTTTGTTGTTTAAACCTAATGACCTCCATGTTTACAGAAAAAGGTCAAAATAGACTACATGTGTAGAAATATAAACTTTAACTGCTTCAAAACATAGTAAAGTGAGAACTGTTCCGTCTGAGGCTAGACATAAATAGAGGGAAATATAAACGACACTATCACACTGCCATCCACAGCTGGCATCACACATTTGGATTGGGTCCAATTTTAACAATTTATATTTCAATGCATTGTATACGTGCCAAAATACTACTTTTTGAAAAACTTCGTGTTTGAACTACCTGCCGACAAACACAATCATGGTTCAAAAACTTTCAAAAGGTTTTGAGTTACGCGTCGAAATCTCATTAAATCCGTCCGGACCCCTGAGGCGATGTTGTTGGCTGGGGCAGGCCTTTGTTATCTTTTCACCCCTGTCTGAACACATAAAACGAGATGAGGACACGACCTAGTCGCCCTGAGTTTCTGTGAGGTCTTCCTTTGTTGAAAAGACAGATTTATTATGTATCGAAGTTCGGGAGGGGCGCATCCGTCTTTCTCTGTGCCGTCAGCTGTCGTGACTGACATAGGCGGATGTAAACTTTTTTATTGTTCACACTTTTCAATGGCTTTTTCAAATATAGTTTTTGGCCAAGAGGGTCTCCCAGACGTCAGATCACGAATGCCATTGGCATTGATGCAAAAACAATTGTTCCAATGTTAACGCGTCTGTTCATCTCACAAGTCTTACACAAACAATGTGAATATCAAATGACTCAACTGACAGCTTGCTTAAGCCATTATACTTTGAATCGGACGTGTGAAGATAATTTTTCAATTTTGAGTCAATCGGGATCACCTTTCTACTTCCGTGTGCAGGTAACTTGATCGCAGTGTTGATAATTGGCCATTGTTTTTGCATTTTTTGAGGTGTTAGATCATTAGGATTTACAAATGAGCGTGAAATATGTGTGTGTTTTCTCATCGCCCCCATCGCTAGGAATATATTTTTAGCCCTTCCACCCTCTCTGAGCTTTATTACACACATCGCGAACTTAATTGTAATTTTTTCAAGTTTTAATAACCTTATTTTGTCCATGGTTGCCTAGTTAAACAAACGCGGAACCGATCTCTGATTGACAAAATTATTACGTATTGCGCTATGATGAAGCTTGGTTTATGACCGCTAGTGTCATCAAAACATTTGCCGGTGCCCTAGGACTTTAGGCTAATTTGAAACGAGAGAAAAGAAAAACATATACTCATTTGTGAATGCTGGCGTCGGTGCCGGGGGCGGTATTTTCGTCCAAAATGGGGTTACTGGATGGCTCAAGACAGTGAATGTGAATGTGAACTGTTTCATCTCTGTCGCATGGTGCAAAGCTCACGTCAAGTTTCTACCCAAAAAAGACCGAATGCATACGTAAAGACAAGACGACAAAACAATGTTCATTGCACAGTGTTCGAATTCACATTCATACATGCATGCATGCCCGCAGGGGGGAATAGCGACAGTCTAGGGCCTCCAAAAAGGCGTTTGGCAATGAATGCATCTCAAAAGACGAATCGGGCGAGTTGACATTGCACCGTGCAAGCCTCATAGGGATAAAGCTTTTCATCCGTGGGATATCATGCCGGAGGGCCTCTGCGGTTTTGCTACGCCTGCTGATGAGAATGATGTTGATATTGGCCATTGATGATGATGATGACACCAGCTGCAGGGCTAATTTGTTGCGGGAGGAGGACCACTGCCGAACGGGCTAAAGATTAGGGATGAGAAGCATATGAATATCTTGCGTATTCTCCGTCTCCGCTTTTGCACATTATAGCCTTGAATTTGGAATATGTCAGCTTTTCGGGTTATCGTTGACGCCATCAATGCCTTCCATCAATCCTTTCCAGCTACCCCCATCGGGGTTTAAGTTAGAAATTGTTTGTCGGATGGGATTTTCACATCACTCTACCCCTATCAAATCGGCTTTGCCACTTTTTGGGCCCTGATTTTTGACTTTAGTCTTTGATAGGGCCTACGATAGCCCGCCACATTGCCACGCCCTTAAACCAAAAGTTTACTTAAATAGCGGTACTTTCGAATTCCAATGACTGAGTTTTGCCGTTTTCATAGCCTCGGGCTACAGTACCCCCATATTTTAGGAATGTGTTCACAAAATAGATACCAAACACGCGCTAACCAACATTTGGAGACAAATTTAACTCCAAATAGCCAACAAATATTTGTATTTATCAAAATTAGCTGTGTCCAAGTACAACTAATGAGTTACTAATGACGTTTGGATATATTTTTCGACCTTTTAGCCTAATCAAATCATAACAATATTTTCAATTTTTAATCCTAAATATGGGAAAGCTCTATAGTATAATGCAATTCCGTGTGAAATCGAGCCACAATTGGCTAACTATTAAGTTCCTTTTTCCATTATTCTCCGCAGTTCCGTAGTTTGCACCATTATTAAATGTGAACAAGACGTCAGACGGAACATTTGTGTAACCACAAAACAATGCCATTTTCAATTGCAATTATTGGGTTGCGGGTTTCCCATCAGCATTATTTGGAATAACTCTATTTTAAGTACATTTACCGTTTTTGGTGAATGCCATGCCCACCGCCGGAGGGCATGGCTAAAGGGTTCCTCATTCGTGTGGAATCGGAACAAACATAATATTTGTCGTCTTTCTTGTTGCAGTTGGTTTTACGTTTTTTACTGCTTGTTAAGTGTACTTGGACCTTGGCGGTGGCGGGACGGTCATCGAGACCGATTGGAGGGCTTCCAGCTTTTCCGGAGTGGCGAGCTTCCGCGTTTATTTCCGTGGCGCGCGTGGCTCATTGGGGTGAGACATGACGCGCAACGTGGATAATTTGATGTTTTGTATCAGTTTCATTGAGCAGATTCTGTTATAACAATACTTTTTGTCTATCGCGATTATTTTTATGTATTGCAAAGTTAAGTTTTTTCCAGAAAATGTCCACGACAACCCCCGAACCACCTCCATCAGACCCCATCAGTGAAGACGACTTCCAATGCGGTGCCAAAAACGAAGGCTACGACGATGCCAGATTCGCTCTAGTCACCTATGGTGGGACTCCAATTGCCATCTGTGGCCTCATCTTCAACCTGATTCTAGTCGTAGGTTTTACTTTTACTACTTTTCTCGCCTTCACGAGCCCCTCTATCCCAGAACAATGCCAACAAAAACCCAAATTGGCCTTTATCACACTTCCAGAACCCTCAAAACCCCCATACTTTATACCCTTTGAATTCCATTGATTACCACCACAAATTGCTGCAATTCCATGAATGGAAACCCCATGCTTTCATAAAAACGGGACCCAGTTTTGCACGAAACACTCATTTTCGGATGTATTTTCATTAACAAAAAAACACGGAATCACTTCCAATAAGCAACACAAACATTTTCGATGCCATGGTTTCCTTGGAATCAAAAACATTTTTTCATCTTGTAATGTAGTTTTTCAACGTATCAAAAATTAATGAAGGAACTCTGACACAGATGTAAATGACTTTGCCCTAACTTTGATGACTTGTAGAAACTCACGGAATTAAAGTCGAAAAATGTTGTCATAGCAAATTATCTATGCAAGAAATGTGTAAAAATTAAGTTTATTTGTCTTTTCAGCGAACGTTTTCGCGATCCCAACATTTGCGAACACCAACATTTTACCTGTTTTTACTGGCCATCTTCGACTCTCTCATCTGCGTCATCTACATCCCATTTTTCACCGTCGATGCCATCGCTATTTACTACGCAGATGAAAAACTGCATCATCTCTGGCATAGCTATGTCTTAATTTTGTATGGGACAAGCCGCGTCGGTGAGGATTAACATTTTTTGACAGTTTTTGACAGTGTTTTTAAATTATAGTCCAATGCGCCTCGACCTACATGATGGTATGTGCCACAATTGAACGCTTTGTCGTCGTCGCTAACATTAGGCGTCTATCTTTTCTGAGCACGTATGTTGTTGTTATCTCAATTTTAGAGCCATCAAAATAATGTAAACATTTTTTCAGTGAAATTGGCCGTTACGCATTTTCGATTTTGACGCTTTGTGTTATTTTCGTTTTGAGGCTACCAGCATTTTTCGACTACAAAATTGTTTTCCTCAAGGAATGCCCCAGTTTTGAAGACTACACATTTGCGCCTTTGTTGATGGAGTATGAAAACTATCAAATGTTCAACTTCTATGTCAATAGTATTGTGCAGATTATTGTGCCGTTCATATTGCTGTTATCGCTGAACTTGACTATCATCGCATTGACGAAAAAGAAGATTTATAGCAAGTTTGGACTTGGATATTTTGCGGAAATGCCTCAGATTGCGACATTATTGCGAAAAGGTAGGATTTTTATTTTCGCGGTGGGACCTTGGATTACGGTAACTTTTTCAGAGTCGATAAACACCAACCAAAAACACCGAACTGAACTCCGCTATGCTACTAGGACTATGGTTTTGATCGTTTTTACATACTTGTTTTGCAACAGCTTCAGTATGTTCGTTACCGTAATGGAAAATGTGTTCAAAGATAATCGGCTCATGTTTAATGAAGATGGCTCAAGGTAAGTAACTCTCATCTCATCATCCAATTTTCATAATGAACACATCTTCAGCACCCAATTCTACACCTACACAGCCGACCTCGTCTCAATCCTCGCAGTGATCAACTGCTTTTTGCGGATTTTCATCTACTTCTTCTGTAATCCCCAATTCCGTGCCCAAACGCTCAATAACTTCTCAAAACTATGCACGCAAATGCGTAAATTCCTCAATTGCAAACAAGCCTGCACTATCGAAACGTCCATCGAGAAAAAGTCTTCCGACAATCTCGTCAGTGCCGGTAGCCGTGACGATCAGCTTGTCACTGACAATGGGCGTCAAGGTCAGATTGTCAGTGCCAATGTGACCTACGGCCAGACGTCAATGAATACTTGTTACTTGTAACTGGCAAAAATGTGTACTTTTATTGAAAAAGCAAGAAAGAAACTGTTATGTTAGAAGAAAATGCTCACTCAAATATGTAAATTATGAAATATGAAACAAACGCTACAACATAGTAATAATAAATGAACTAACTACATCGAGAATTTTCTCCAGAGGACAGAACACGCAATGTTTGATGAAAATTTGTCAATACGAACAGGGAGAAAGAAGAAATTAACATAAAGCGAGGCCCAATGTTGTTGAATTTATATTTTCTCCATTGGATCCTAAATGTGCCGGGTTCTCTTCAAAAGAGCCCAAATAGGATGCCATCAAACACTGATTTGACAAAATTTAATGTGAGTTTCCGCAACATTAACCACGAAAAGACAGCAATTTCAGTTCTCTAATCCCATCGTAATCGCCGTAGTTGTAGTTCTTTCCCTTATATTTATTGCGTAAGTTTGCTTACATAGTTCTTTTTGCCGGCAGCATTGAGGGATCATAGTTTTTTAGAGTAGTTGTTATCGTAATCCTGTACCTTGTTGGCTGTTTTAACAAAAAGCCGAAAAAAAGTTCCAACGCGCGATCCGCCCTCATCACTACAGTATCCACGGAACAAAAAAAGCAACTGTCAAAATCCCGTCCCCTGCAATCCCAATCCCGTGAGAAGACAACCGTATCAGTCGGCAAAACAACCACAACCAAATCAACTGTCAGGGCAACCAAATCAGGTCCAAGCTTGTTCGAATCCACTGATGATCCGGATTCGGAGATTTTGATGTTTGTCCCAAAAGAGCCCGATCCGAAGGCAGAATTCGAGGAACAGAATCCCGAAATGACGATCACGGATTACATTGCGACGAGGAAGTTGTTGAATCAGTTTATCTTTGATCAGTTTAAAGAGTGAGTATCACTTTTCTTTGATTCAACCTGGAAATCATTTCAGGCACTATCCCGAACTTCCAAAACTCCATCCAAGCCATGCCGAGTTGCAGCTTCACAGAATGTATATCGGTGATGCGGCTCAGGCGTTAGACAATTTGATGTGGGTTTAAGTCGACAATTTTGAATTAAAATGTGATGACATTCCAGTGAAAGTGCCATAGCTGAACTCGAACAACTCGGCTGCTACTGGACGAAAAACGAGCGACTAAAAGTGCCAAACGAAGCTCGAAAGATCATCAACGGCCCCCGAACATTCGCATTTGTCAAAATGTTTGCCCTGGCAAATGAGTACCGCGACGTTTTTGAATACGTTTTCGACGCCGAATACATCGAAAGATTGCTGAGTGCGGCGCCGCTGGCTGTTGTCTATGTTTATTTGATTCAAAAAAGGTTGAATACGAGTCTGCGGTTTCTGGTCATACAGATTTTGAGGTTTGCTTTACTGTAATGGCATGCATTATATAAGAAGGATCGAAATTGCAGAAATCGATTCTTCGATCGATACAAACTACCAAATATGACGCCTCTGACCGGATGTCCACACCCATTCGAACTCATGCACGCCGCTATAGCAGACAATCCGAAACTGCGCAATTGTCCGCAATGGCGTACTTTCCAGGCTTCGATTGAATGATTTTATTGGCATTTCTTCTTGAATTTCACTAAATTTTCAAAAGTTGAATAAAGGTGGATTGGATTGTTGTTGATGTTTTTGTGATTTGCATAACTGTGGTAATGATCAGAGGGGGAAAGGGATCCATTGACCGTCATTTTCCGACATCCGGACTGTTTGCCGATAGCGATGGGGCTTGTGCTTGGCATACCGGAGTACTTATGTCATCCTTCTGATGAGGTTTGTCTTAACTTTATACCTGATTCAACAGTTTTCAAAATGATGGCTGTTTTAGAATGGCGACCCAATACCGTATCACCGGATGAACCCCCGAGTCTACCTGGACTTCGCAACAGCAGCCGGCGACGATCTCGGCCGCATTACGATCCGCCTCTCAGCAGATACCCATCCATTGCTGAGTGAAAACTTCCGTCAACTATGTACGGGTGAACGGAAGGTCCGAACCCAACGCCTGCACTACAAGTTTTCGCCGATACATACGGTCCAGCCGAAGGAAGGCATCATCAGTGGCGGTGACATTGTCCATCACAATGGGCATGGTGGACAATCAGCTGTGGTTGGAATGAATTTTGTTGATTGTCAAGAGACGTTGAAACCACGGTAAGTTCAATTTAAGCTAAAATAGGCATCAAAAAGTACGGTTTCAGGCGCGGAAGTGTGTGCATGCTGAACCAAAGCCACAAAAGCAATCGATTTGACTCGCATTTCTTCATTCTGACAAAAGATCCAGAAAAACTTGAGGATGGTGTATGCTTCGGGCACGTTGAGGACGGCATGGATGTCCTGGATTACATCACGTGGTACTACGGTACGAACACGGGGAACCCGGCAGTGCCGTTGGTCATTAAGGATTGTGATCAACTTTGAAAAGTATTATATGACTGGAAACTAATCTTATTATATTGATTTTTGCGTTTTGAAATAAATAGCCATACTGTAACTGTGACAAATAATGAGACCACCCACGTCGTTTTTGACTTTAAGGAAGTAAAAACACCTTATTGAGGCTAACAAAATTCAAACTACAAAATCGACCATAAGGCAATGCTCAATTCGTCCCTACAAAACTTTAAAGACGTTTTCTTGTACCCAAAAAACCTCTTCAACGCCTATTATCCCCTTGAAACGCATCGGAAACAACACTCATTGAATTCGCGCAACCTATCAAAATCAACAATCTTGTTTTTTTCTGCCAGTATTTTCAACCCTACCCTTTCTAACTACTGCATAGAAACACATTTAAAAAGCGAAAAAAACAAAGGCCAAGTACTCCTTTTGTGTTCCCGTCCCAGGACGCCGCCATCGCGTGTCTTCCTCGTCTTCTTTCACCCTTTTTCTAAAACTTTGAATTTTTGAATCATTCACATATTCAATGATTCTTTTTTTGACTCCACCACGAACGGACTTGGTTGAGTCCGTTCAACTTGACACAATACGTCGGCCGACGGCGACCGACGGTGGCAGTCATCCTTGGCCCGGAAGGAAGGAAAGTACCACTTTCTCAGCTTCCCAAACTACTGTGACCACATTGTCATGCGTGGATTTACCCATTGAATAGACTAGAATTCGGATGGATTGTTCGGGTTTATTGGATATCCTCCGCTGTGTCTGACGAATGTCGCAATGTTTCCATTGTTGGTTTTTTGTAGCCGTTTTTTGTGCCCTTTGATTAAATAACCCCTGTCTCGACGCCAATTTTGTTGCATCGCGTGTCGCTTGCCCCTCTCAATGCCAATAAAAATAATGTATCTATCTTTATACTGGCGCAAGGAAGGCCATTCTCGCGTCATCAAACAATGTCCCTTGCCCTGAGGCTATTTGCCACCCGGTCGGAATGGAAGCAGGCGCAAATATTACTACGGAGAGAATGAAATCTGCATTTGGCCACCTATTTGTTTGATTAGTCGCCAAACACACCAAAAGTAGACATAGATTCAAAACGCCTGAGGGCACACAACACGCGGAGGGCAAAACTGTGATTAACATTTGGGGGCTGGAATCTGGAGTCGCTTGTAGTGTGTTTTTTTTTCATTTTTGGACATCATTGATGAAATTGGGTGGTATCCGAAGATGGTGGGCTGTAGACGCGAAATGTGAGACGATCCGGAAGAATAGACGCCCTCAGGTGACTTTAAAGGGGTGTAAATTGGTATCGGTGGCAATGTAGCCAGCCGTTTTTGGTTAGATGGATGTTTTTTGAGGGTTTTTGGGGTCAAGAAGTTACATGAGATCTTTCAAATTTCAGTTTTTGGACAGTCAGAAACCCCCAAAATCGACCTTACATCAACTCCGCCATTTTGTAGCCTATCACAAGGTCAAAACCAAAAAAGTTGTTCTTTGTGCCTACTGTAGCCACGTCACTTTACTCGTCTTCCAATTCCCTGTCAACACTAACCCCTCAAAACCAACAAAACTCACCTTTTACCGCCTCCATCATTACCAAATTACCCAAACGCAAACGTTCCGTCAAAGGTTTGCAAGCACCGGTCGCCCGAGGCAATGCCGTGGGAGTTTCCCTGTCCACGTGTGCCATCTACCTCGACCACCACCGAAACTCCCTTCCAATGCACACCTTTTTTGTCCAGAATGGGGCTCCCGTTCAAGAAAGGCAATCCTCACGGGAGACTGTGGATGTCGAAAGCCGAAACCATCGAAACTAGCCAACCCACCTAACGGAAACTACAACCATCAGGTTCACTTTTTTTACCAACGGAATAGATTTTTTCACTTCACGGCCGATATAGTTTCAACCTTTCCGTGTTGCCACGTGTTAAAGCCCACTTAAACCAATAGTAAAACGTCGAACGGCTCTTCAAAGTTTTAAAAGTACAACATAGTTTGCAAACTGCGATCTCAATGGAAGCCGATGTGATTGAGGTTTTTTGTCGATAAAAAACCAACAAGACGACTTGAACTTTCCTTTATGCCGCCGGCTGTGACGTGATCCCTGACCCTGCGCGATCCCATTCCCTGCAGCTTGAGTGATGCTTTACCTAGCTCGCGTGCGGCTTGTTTGCCGACAGTTAACGCCCGAATGACGATGTACCTCTCAAAACGTTGTCCCCACCAAACCGCCTTCCCGCATGCGCATTCCTAAACCTGTGGAGATGCGCAGGGGCTAATCTTCCGAAATTCCGGCCTGGCCTGCCTGACAAAATATTGCTTACAACCTATCTGCTTTCACGTTTTTTCCAACTCCAACTTTCAAGTGTACGTGTACCCAAGCGTGTTACCTGATCAATTCAAACCTCACATCAATATTGGCTTAATTTCAGCCTTTTTAAAACGACAAATCAACGAACGGGTTTGGTTCACCCCCACTTTTGCCGATATTGCCCGAGGCACAATGGTAGAGCCGAGTCGATTGTTCGAGTACTCGGTGTTTGCCTTTGCTGTTGGCACTTTTCCAGTCCAAATACTTGTATTGATATCTATTTTGAGACGATTTAGATCGTTTAAGTTGAACAAAAGTTTCTTTTTGTTTTTCGTTGTAAATACATGCCTGGATGTAGTATCTGTGGCAGTCCAAGCATTGGGGATTATGTTCCCGGCATGGGGGATCGCTGTTGACTGGTATGTCGAGGCGGGAAATGGGTTTGGTATGTCTTTTGAGATTGAAATTCCAAAATTTTAAACTGAAGCCGTAATTTTAAGGCAAACTGCTGCTCATGTTAACCCTGTGGTGCCGCATGAGTCAAGGCTTCACGTGCCTTCTTATCGCTGTGAATAGATGCTCAGCCATACTGTATCCCCTGGACTATGAAAGAGTAAGTGGCGCTTTTTATCGAGTCACATCGGAATAGTACAATGTTTCTATTCAAAGCATACAAATAGACCTTACACGAATATGGTTCTTGATAATGTACCTACAAAAAACTTATGCTACTATACTGTTGGAAGCTGACTATGGGAAAATGTTGAGGGTACAATCAAAGCACCACTTTTACAACTAATTGTTAAACTTTCCCACGTAAACTTTCCCAGAAATTGTATTTGACCACTTCAGATCTGGACCCGCGGCATCATCATCATCTGTGTCATCCTACAGATCTTCGCGGGCCTACCCATTGCCATTGTCGTCGACCGACAAGAAATGCAATGGAAAATCAACGAAGCATACGTCACGTCGGCCAAGATTAACTACAGTGACGTCATTGTTGCCCAGGAGCCACAGGTGTGTCAACAATCATGCCTTTTGTAGTCATCATACCTGTTGATGACGACTAACTAACCCAACTCACATGATTCAGGCCCTCAAACTAGTATTCCAACTCGAAAGTGCGAAGTTTCTTGTCTTTGGCGTCGGTTTCGGAGTCCAATTCGTATTTTGTTTTCTACTCATTCTCTGCTATTTGTACATGATCTACGTGTTCCAGTACTCTACTCACAGCATTCGAATACATGTAAGATGATTCTCAAAAGTGTAAAAAAACAGAATTACATTTCATTGTTGCGTGACTTAACAAGATGAACCTTTTTCCTTTGTAGAAGCCCTCAACTGACACACTCTTCTCCCCGGGTTCTACAGTATCCCAACAACGAAAAACTATCAATCAACAACTTTTCAAAATGGCATCCTGCGTGTGTACTATTGAAATTTGCTTTACTATCTTCATGGCTGTAATCTTTACGGTAAGTCTGTTTTTGAGAAACGTGAATTCCCGAAAGCAAACTACAAAACATGTAACGGTGATGGTCTGGCCACCCTCACCTGGGGCAACCAGCTTTTGTGTGGGTGCATAAGGCTTTGTTACGCAACTTTTTTGAATGCTGTTCGCGTTATAAGCGGCTTCGGTTTCGTTTTTTATGCATTCAATTCAAACTGGTGGTTATGACGAAAGCGAGAACGTTAACCGGGGGCGTGAAAGAATCAAGTCGGTCCATTGTTTGGGGTGACGAGGGTATTGAGTGGAACCAAACTGATTGGGCGAAGAGGGAAATGAATAAATCAAGTCATGTGTTTATATAAAGTGATGTGTTTCAGGTATGTTCAAAATGCATCTCACCAAACGTATTCTATGCCGTTTGGGACAGCCTCACGATACTCTATTCAACCGCGGGAGCATACATCCTACTACTGTGTAGTAGCTATTCACGGAATCTCGTCGTTGATACGTTGAATGAAGTGCGGACATTATTTTGCGGGAAGAATCCCAACTCAAAGCTGATAACGTTGCGAGTTTTATCAACGCCGAGCAGTCGATCTCGACACGACACGTGTACTGGATTGAATCCGCAACTTCAGGTCACCGTTACATAAATCATTATGTTATTAGTCACTGTATTAACATAGGGAGTTGAGTTTGCCGTTGTGAATTCTAACCCGGCTGTCGAAGCAAGAGTCAAAATGAAGAACCAGATACCGATATTACTGTAAACCGATGAAGTTACATGTAATCTCGATATCCGTTTGTTCATTTTGACTGTTCCTTCGCCAACCAGGTCAGAAGTCACGACGGAAAACCCCCTATTTTCATCTCAATTTACTGGTTTTTTACATGCTTTAACTTAAAATATTTTGATATTAACTTGCAAATTCTATTCACTCAATGTATACGGGCCCATTTTTCCTTCAAACATTCATCTTGCAAAAAATGTACATAAATACAATCATCGTACCATCGCGTGGACATCGATTTTGCAAAATCACATTCATTCCTCAATTTTTTTCCATCGGAACGCCTCTCTCCGTCTAATGCTTGTCAATAAAAGAACCAAAACTGCATGGAAAATCCCAATAAAATTTCACGATCACTCACCGGCGCCGACCGACGACATTTCCATGCTTTATGGTTGTCATCTCCCCAGACAGTAACACTGATAACACTATCTCGGAGGAGCGCTTCCGTCAATCATCGGCGACGCTTCCGCCAGACGGGGACAAATGTTTGTGATTATTTTTATCGGCGCACATTGCACACAAACATTTGCCACGTTGTGTCACTGTTTCACGCCCTGTATTTTAACGATGTTGCGACGGAGCCAGGTTTAACAGACGTCAATCGAACGTCGGTGTCGGTTTGGGCTCGCATTTCACTTTTTACATTGGATGCAGATGGACTTTAA
The DNA here is from genome assembly GCA_000341325.1 of Panagrellus redivivus. Classification (NCBI taxonomy): domain Eukaryota; kingdom Metazoa; phylum Nematoda; class Chromadorea; order Rhabditida; family Panagrolaimidae; genus Panagrellus; species Panagrellus redivivus. Next base: position 139,135 of record KB455568.1, on the reverse strand, counting down.
GCTGATGCAAACGTCGACCGGTGTCTGAGCAAAGTATAGGGGGAGGGAGGGTTGGTGACAGTCGATTGGAATGTAAAAAATGGCTGGTGGGGAGCTGCGTTCGTTGAATAATGGATTCACATTAGATTTGTTAGGGGATAGGGGAGCGCCGGGTGTCATGGATTGACCTGGGGTCGAGTTGGTTTTGATGACTTTTGGGATATATAAACTGGGTGGAGTGCGGAAAAGTAAACCCTTCTCGGTCGATCAGTCCGCTGCGATCAGATCGAAAAACTGTCTTTATACCCACGGGCGATGCGACACTTAACGGACGTGACACCGGAAGTGTGCCGCAGGCAGGCTGGCTGGCGGGAAGAGGCTTTGGAATGTTGCGAGATAGCGCCGACAGCGACGGAGAAGGGAAGGAAGAAAGAAAAAGACGTTCGCGTTGTTGTTTTTTTCGCGGCGTGAGTCGTTTCGGTCGGTCGGTCGCGCCGACTGGCTGGCAAGAGACTGCACGAACGCGAGAGACGACGTTCGACCCCTGTTCAAGAGCCTCCTTTTTCCGTCTTGCTTACCCTCGTCGGCCCCCTCGGGCAATGCTACATTGCTTCCTTCCCCATTGATCCTGTCCATCTTGACCTTCCCGCGCGTGAAATCCCCCCGCCCGCAACACTCCAACCAGCTTTTGTCATGCATTCCATCCCCAAAAAACAGTTCAACCCACTCCACGTGTCAGTTTCATTCGTCGTTCATTTGTTCTCGAACAGCGTCACCCTTTTTCCCCCTCCCCCGATCCGTCACCTACTTTACTTTTTTTGGAAACGATCACCCACTCCATCGCCCCAGGCTATCACCCCCAACATTCCAATGTCCCCATCTCCAGAGGGTGGAAGGCGGACCGACCCCGACTTCCGTTCGTTCCTTCCTTCCTTCCCCATTCCTATCGATCGTCGTCGAAGTTTTTTTACCCCCTACGAAACGTTGTCGTTCATCCGAGCCACGTGTTTTTAACCCTTGCCCTCTAAACCTGACTCGAAACCCCGTCTTGCAGTGCGTCGATCCTCGAAAGCCAGGACACATTTGCGACCTCCGTCCACCCACAGCAACATGTCAGAGGTCGTAGCCCTAATCGACCGCTTCTTCTGGGTGATCCTTTTGGTCTGTGGCGTCACCTTTACCGCTTTTTGCGCTTACATTTTCTCGGTTTCCGTCAAGTCTACCAAATTTGAAGATGTGAGTTTGTCTTTCACCGTTTTTGATGATTTTTATATATAAATTTTCTCTTTGCAGGTATATTCCGCCGAGAAGCTTCAACTACTAGCCTCTCTGGATCCCAATGCCAAGAAAGAGAAGAAGCAAATTGCTGCAAAGGCTAAGAAGAGCAAAAGAGCGGTTAGTTTTTATAATGGCATAGCATTTTTCGGCGTTGTTTACGTTTGTCTGTTTTTCCAGAAAAAGCCAAAGGACGGCAATAACGAGCCAGCTCCCCAAGCCAACACCGCCGCCGAATCCAGCGAGCCCGAACCCGAATCCGTGTCGACCCAGGCCGAGCATAACGCCAGTCACGAGGAATCTGATGGGAGCTCGAAGCCGTCTACGTCCACTGACACTGTTGCCACGACGGCGTCCAACAAGAAGAAGCCGAACAAGAAGTCCAAGCCTGCCAAGAAGCCCGCTCCTGAGGTTTGTGACTCACTCTTTCTGATAGTTTTGTCTATTTTGACCTTTTCAGCCGGTTGAGCCCACCCCCTCTCCCGAGCCCGTCCACGAATCCGTCAGCGAGCCCATCCATGTCGTCATCGAAGAAGCTGCCAAGCAGCAATCCGCTCCCCCGAAGAAGGAAAAGACCCGTACCAAGCGAGGTGAGTATTTTCCATCCCGTCGATCTGGAAGTTCCGTGCGCTTTCGTACACTGCTCCCTGCGACGGCAATGAACACATTCCATTCCATAGCTCGTCCAAAGACGCCCTTCATTCTGCGATCCGTCCTTTCAAGGTCATTGCTGTTTTTTTAATTCTTGCGCATCTTGTCGAAGTTTTTTTGTTCACATTGCCAGACGCAAACGCTCAAGGCTGTTTCTAACACCTCTCAAAAAGACCCGCGAGAAGTTGATACGGATTAGCGCGACGCAAATTAATCTGAAAGTTTTTGATTGATTGCGGTCGGAGAAGTGCGAAACCCGGCCAGACAGACATGTTTGGGTGTTGACTGAATTTGATTGATTAATCATAAAACAAGGCAATTAAAATCTAAAAATATTTTAGCTGCCCAGCGCGAAGATGTCACCGATATCGACGAGGACAAGTTCATCCGTCGTGTGGCTATTCTGAGTGATTTGGAGCCGGAATACCTGAACTTCATTACCCAGTTCATCGGACGAGCCAATGCCGACAAGTATGAATTCCACGGTGTCCAGGAACAAGTTTTCAAGCTGCAAAGCAAGTTGAAGGAATCGGACAAGACGATCTGGGCCAAGGATAGCGACTTGGCGAAGATTAAGAATGAGCTGGTCACGGCTCGCAATGGCATCCACGACTTGCACAAGCTTCAGAAGGCTGTTGCCGATGAGAAGGCCAAGGCTGACGCTTTGAAGAAGCAGCTTGAACAGGTTGGTTTTATTTTTTGCTTATTGAAAAAGCTAACTTTTGTCAATTTCAGTCCGAATCCTCTCTCCGCGCCGCTCTCGCCAAGGCCGACAACAAGGAAGAAGTCGCCCAACTCAAGGCCAAGATCGCCGAACTCGAAGCCTCCCTCCAAGCCGCCGCCGCTTCCAAGGCCCAAGTCCAGAAGCTCCAAGCCGAGCTTGCCGCCGCTAAGAAGGCCCCAGTCGTCGATGAATCCGCCAATGAGAAGCTCGTCGAGTTGCAGAAGCGTGTTGATGCCGCTGAGGCCGCCAAAGAAGCTAGTGCTCAACAGATTGCTGAGCTTCAGGCCGAACTTGCCGCAGAGAAACAAGATGCCGCGCAAAGCACTGCCGAGCTTGAGACGTTGACCTTTGAACTCGATGCCCTTCAAACTGGCTTCATCGAAAAGGAGAACCTCGCCCAGGCCAACAACACCTTCGCCGAGGAACGCAAGCAGCATCTTGCCGAGATCGAGGACTTGAAGAACCAGAACACGAACAAGGATGGCGCCATCACGAAGTTGAACCACGAGCTCCGCAAGGCCTACAATGATAGCCGTGAACATTTGGCTGAAGTCGAGGAAGTCAAGAAGGCTCTCGCGACCAGCAAAGAAGCCGAACTCAGCCTGACCGCCCGCCTCGATGTCCTTGGAAAGAAGCTTGCCGAGAGCGATGAATACACTCACGATTCGAAGAGCAAGATCCACGAGCTTCAGAACGAAATCAAGTCGATGGAGCGTGAAAAGGAGTATGTTTTTCGTTAGTTTTAAGCCCGGTTTTCATTGAAAACGTTTCAGTGACCTCAAGCAGCAACTCCGCGAAGAGCGCGAGCGTGTCGAACAGTTTGAGAAGGTCGAAACCGTCGCCCCAGTGACTTCTGCGCCGCCAGCCGAGGATTCCGCGACGAAGGAACAGATTGAAAAGCTAGAGAAGGAATTTGAAGCCGCTCAAAAGAAGATTGCTGAGTTGGAAGCTGCGCAGAAGGAAAGCTCGGCACAGACGCCAGCCATTGAACAGGAAATCGCTGAGTTGAAGGCCAAGAAAAACGTAAGTTTGATGGAACTTCTTTTGATTTTTGAAAGCAATCGGCTTTTCAGGAGCTCGCCGAAACCAACGTCAAGCTCGCCGCTGCCGTTCGCGACGCCGAAGCCAAGGCCAAGCAGATCGAAGCCGATGCCACTGCGGCCAACGCCACCACCCTGAAGACGGTAGTTGACACCCTCGGTGAAGCCCTCTCCTCCGCCGGCATCAAGACCAACCCGAATGTGCCTTCCTCCGTTGATGGCCTCCAGAAGTGGATCCAATCCGTGGCCGGTGCCGTCAAGAAGGCTACCGCCAAGCCCAAGGAAGCCACGCCAGCGCCCGAGGCCGCCAAACCGACGACGTCGTCCGCGGATTCCGAGGAAGTCGAACAGCTCAAGGAGAAGGTTGCTGATTACGAGGAACGGTTGGCCAGCGTCGCCAAACACATCGAAGCCATAGAAGGAGCCTACCACGAGTACAAGCACGATCAAGAGAAGAAGTTTGCCGCCCTCCAGGTTTGTTGATTTCACCTGATTCACAGCGAAGTTTAGCTTCATGTTTTTTCCTGATGCTTTCCTATTTCGAGTGTTTTACACCCCCACTTTGACGTGATGGCATCATTGGTCCGTCGGTTTTTTAGAAGCAGTCCAAGCAACGATCTGCGGCGCCTTCCGGCAGTGCCGCCGCCGTCCCTGCTGCTGCCGATAGCGATGAATGGGAGCTTGTGCACTAGTTTCCTGTCCCTTAAAGCCTGCTTTTCCCCCTTCCTCGGTTTTCTGTCGTTGCACATCTATGAGCTTGGTTTCCACTGCCCCCAATCAGTCAGTTATTCTTTGTCTATTACGGTTTATCGTCTGTTTTGCTATCATCTGTGTCGTCCACTCCACCATGCAACCATTGTAATAATGAAATGCTTCTGTTTCAGGCGCGGAGTTAAGACAGTGTTTCGTCGCATCGCGGCCCAGCGTTGTTCGATCCAATCGTCTCGATGTCCTCGCAACGGCCTCCAAGGCCCTTCCTATGTCCGAACTTGGTTGAATAGCAGTACGAGTATTCTCTTTGTTTCCTTCCTCCTTCCCTAACGCAGGCATTCTCTGCTCCTTCCCCCCAATGTGCTTTTCTGATCTGTGTTTGGTGAATTCAATTGTATTCCTGTTCAACATGCACACACTGCAAGCTACCATAACTTATCATTCTTTTTCTTAATTGTATTTCTTAATCTGTGCTGGTCGATTGACACTTTTCTTTTTAACTCTCATGTGTTCAAAAGGAGTCTGTCTGATCTATGTCCCAATGTTGCCCCTTAGATAGTGGAGATTGGCCACGCTAAAATCTGTAAAATGCATGTAAGCGCCTTTGAGATTCTGTATTTTATGGAGTCTTGGGCGAGTAGTGAAATTGAAGTTTAATAAAGTGAAAAAAAGTTATTGGAACCTATAAAACAACAAGTTGAGCTAATTTAGCTGCAGATCGTTGAACGTGTTGAAAGTGCCTTCGCACACAATTGCCACTTTTTCGTCGATGATGCCACCGATTTGTCGGAGTTCTTCGTGCGAGATGAGCTTCGGGAATGCCGAGATGCTGTCGGTCTCCACGATCATGTTGAAAGTTTCTGAAGTTTAGAGAATAAACACCATGGATGGTGAATGTAAGTGTGAAACGGACTTTCAAACGTTGTTCCGACAATTTTTATCACACCGCTCAGAGTGACCGTTTTAGTCTCGGTCGTTGAGACTTCCAAAAACAAGCTGATGTGCCCTTTTGATCTAGGGTTATCACCAGCTGGGTAGTACAAAAGTCGCCATTGATGTTTATCCGACCCATTAATAAAGGTTTTCGGAGTACTGTCAAACTCGCCGACGTCGTTGTGATCAAGTTGATAATCGACCATCATGGCCGTGATTGAATCCTTGACGGACTGTTTCTTTAATGGTGCTTCAACCTTTTCGGGCGGTGTTATCTGCACATAAATTGGCAAGGTCGGTAGTCCCGGTTTGGTGAAAATGGCTTTGCACACAATCTCAATGATGTCGTTTTTGTGGTCAGCAAGTTGGCACTGCTCGTGAGTGTAGCAATGAAGATAGCCGATGTTACCAGTTTCCTCAAACTCACTGTGGCTCGAGTCTGGAATGTTAACCAATGTATTAATTATATAAATGTAAGCACTAACATTTAACGTGAACACCATTGATTGACATGGCATAACGACGATCCAATACTATTGGGCCTCCAGAAACGTGGAAGAATACGCTGACATATCCTTTGTCGTCTTCCGTCTCACCACATGGATAGTAATGATTCCACCAGGTAATACCGTTCACGGTTCGTTTTTCTTCTATGATCTTCTGCCCAGGTTTGTATGTTTCAATCAGCTTTCGATTAAATTTAATGATACAACTGTCTTCAAATGATTCACTCTAAAAATACTTTATAAAACTTCAAAATTGCAATACGCACTTACCTTTTTTAAGTTATCTATTGTTCCGTTTGGAACTTTAAAAATCACATCACACTTAATCGTAAACACTCCATCTTTAATGGTATCAGCAAGTACAAGTTTCTCGTGACTAATGCATTTTTTCCATCCGCCAGAAGTGTTTTTTGGGCAGAACTTTGTACTTTGACCTACAAATGCATTAATTATAAAAAGATTCGATCTTCATTATTAAAAGTTTACATTTGACATCAGATCGTAGAACTGTAATTACTTTCTTAAATTCAAAGCCGCCAGTAGAGGTACAAACAAAGACAGAAACATACTGTTTCAGCTCAAGCGTTTCTCCATTAGGATAACATTCAATCCACCAGTACAAGTTTTTACAGCGTGGAACTGGTCTTCGGGCAGATACGACACACTGTCCCGGCTCAAAAATATTTAACCATTCCGCTTCAATCGACAAAGTTTCAGTGTCTTCAAACTCGAATGACTGAAATACAACATTTTCAATAAAATCGTTACAAAATAATTTGTTTACCATTGTAAATCGTGGTTATGGGTAATTACAGCAACGAAATGTACGACCGATCTGTTAAACAAAAAAGACAAAAAGTGATCAATTTAAGTTTGAATGTGGCGACCTTCTTTATTTTGTAATGAAAGGGCGTGCGTTAACGATACTTTGCTGCATTTTGTAATGACCGATTGGTGATCGATTTAAAGCTCCCTTTGGGTTTCGTTTTTATCGGATACATTTGTTAGCGAATGAAACGGAAGTTTTGTCATACTGTTTAAAAAAAACTTTGCAGTTCGCATCTACTGTGAATATTTTGTAATAAATGATTATATTTTCTGTTCATTGTACTCTTTTTTTCATTTTTTGAACACTAAAACATGCAAAGAAACGAAAAAATCTTGTGAACATGTTACGTACAAGATCCCCGCTTGACCACTTTCGTCGCCATCCTATCGCAAAAGCCACAGACCCAAGGGCGCCTGCTCAACCCAAGAACCGCGCGCTCGGCCATGAGACAGATGTCCAGAAATGAGAGAATAAGCAGCAGGAACACCCCCGCGGGCCGAATACCCACGACCCACGGCAGCTGCTGTGCCATCGATTGAACTAGTTTGGCTCATTCCTTGAGCTCAAACCCGTTTCCTCATTGGCGTCCTTTTGGGTTCTTCTCTTTTGCCAACATGGAATTTATGAGTTATTTCAAGCTTTTTCTTTTTATTTTTGAACAAATACTAGGTGTGGCATATTTTATTTGCCTGACTATGTATGTGATTGGAAAGGTCAAGGAATGTCTTTCAAGGAAAGATAAAACCGAAGAAAACGAGAACACTTTAACTGCGGTTTGTTTTGGTTTTTATTTACTTGTTACTTTTACACGTTTCATTTTTAAGTCTACCGAGCCCAGCCCAGTTTTGGATGCATCCCAAGAACCGGAAACACCTACAGAAACGTTTGAGATTGTTGAAAAAGCAGCTCCTGAAAATACTGTTTTAAAGGAAAATCTCGAAAAGTTTGAATCCTTTGTCGACAAAAACTCAAGCATAGCAGAATTGGACTTGAAAGACCCCCTTGAGTTAAAATTCTTTAAAATGCGTAAAGAATTGATGGTGTCCTTGTAAGTTATTTTGAAGAAATATGTTATTTAGTTTGACTTTGCTTTTTTGAAGGCACGAACACCTTCAACAGTTAAAAGCTTCGACAGAAAAGCTCAACAATCTTACCGGTATTTCTTCCGATAGCCAGCTTGAAAAGATTTCTTGCCTTACATATAATTCTGAACAGGCTTTGCAAACGATGAGGTCAGTTTGAACTTTTCGATACACTTTTTGATCGTTTCATTAATAATTATGTTTTAGCCAGGTTGAAGCGGAACACACGAGTAAACTTGCCGCTGAAAACGAAATTGGTGATGATTGGGAGCTGGTGTAATTTGAATTCATTGCGAATGGTACTTATTTAATGCAAAAAAACGCTGAACGTGGTTCAACTTTGCTGTAACTGTAGTATAACCTGATACTTTGTTTTTATGACAGTTTTGCGTCATTGAATTGTTGAAATAAAAAAAGTTGAATACATTATACCATAGACACTGATAAGAGATGTTTTTCATTATCCACAAAGCAAATGTCTAGTGTTTCCCACACTTCTTACGAATACTACCCCCAAATGTGAATCCCTGACGCATGAATGTCGTCGACCACCGTCCTACGACATCTCCCTTTGTTCACTTCTGTGCCAAAGACTCACCAATGACGTTCTCTTTTGTACCTGCAACACAAAAAACAAAAGGAGAGGCGTTTATGTAGACCCGCTATAAAACGAAGATGCACCATTTGAGTAAACTGCACATTTTTGAAACGTTCATAGTAGGTATAACCAAAACACGAAATGCCAGACTTACTGTTCTTCTATGAAGCCATGTATTATGTCGCTTTTGTTTGCAGCATGTGTCTGAACTCATTATTACTGTACTTGGTCTGGAACCATACTGAAAAAACTATGAGAGCTTTTGCTAATATTATCATTCAGACGGTTATTGTTGACATGATTACGTCTGGGGTTGTTACGTTTTCGCAAATTGTAGGTTTTTAGAGTTTTAAAAATGAGGAGTTTGGAGATTTTCAGAGAATTGAGTCCGCAAATGGCGACATTTTCGAAGCACCGGGGTCATCCTTGAACAAATATGTTTATTGTGCGCATTCGATGATATTTGGTGGTATTACCAACATAAATTTTTGGAGTATTCCGATTCAAGCTATTTATCGGTATATTATTATTGTAAAGTAAGGTTCTATCAGATATAGCAAGTAAATATACCCAAGCTACGCAAATTCCAGAAAGAAAAAAGTTACATTCTGGTACCCTACAATGATGTTTGCCATAGTGACGCTTGATAGTATTGTCTGTGGCATGCCGTTAACAATTTCAACTCGTTTTATTGGTGGAACTCCGGAGGAAGCTAAAGTCAAGAATTTGCCGTTTTGGAAGGATCGGGATACTAGTAATTTCTGTCTTTTTGTTGCTGTGGGTTAACAATAACACTTACAAATCCAAAAAAGGTTTTTTCAGCGAACTTGGCAAAACCTTTTATTCATGATTAACATGGTTGGACAACAATTAATCGCGTTTGTGGTTCTCATATGGCTAACATCGCGCTTGAACAAGGTTATCAGAGATTCCAAAGCTCACCTCAGTGAAAGGACGCTTGCAATGCATTCTCAAATGACGAAAAAGTTGTACACACAGGTCTGTTTTGGCATATTTTATACTTATAGCCAAGCGTAGACAAGAAAACCTTAATTTCAGGCGGCTCTGCCCGGCTTTGTAAGCATCTTGGTGACCATCATCTGTGGCCTATGCTTCATATTGCCAGACTATTATGGAGGCTTTTTCCTGCTTCTTTTTACCCCATATCCATGGGTCAGCGTTGCCAACCCCCTGTTGACTATATTTTGTATTCAAAGTTATCGAAAAGCAGTCATCAACATGTTTTACAACCGTCCGAGGTCGATTATTTCCAGCGATGTCAGCATAACTTTGGCAGGCAGTAATATGAGATTCAGCGGAAAAAGTACAGCTACAGTAGCCCCGGCGACGCATCTTTCTGTTCCCAGTCTTTTGAATACCTAATGTAATGTAAAAAATTTGCAATTTCGATCCATCTTTGGGCTTTCGGTATACGTAAAGTACAGTACCCGCCTACTGTGCCATCTACGTGACTAAGATTAATTCTTATCCCTTAATTAATATATTTTGTGAATCACTT
>KB455568.1:86667-105515 GCA_000341325.1 Panagrellus redivivus | reverse complement strand
CCCCCCCCAGTGCCATCTTCAGCCAGTCAGCCAGGCCTAACAAGCAGTTATATTTGTTTTGTTACCCTTCTCTGCGCAGTTGAAGCGCCTACCAGACCATTAAGCGGCGCTCTTCACACTTTCCAGACATTGTTGACTTCCCTTCTCGGTTTTGCTAGTCTTCCGGAAGTTTGATTTACATAAATTTGTAGCCCAATTTTGTCGCGTTAAAACACATTTATTCACTGACTTTTCGACACTTTTCAAACAGACTTTGAATTCAACCCATACGGCTTCACCATTACACTATCTCTAACCTCCTATGGAATACAATTCCATTAGTGTAAAGACCAATGATAAGCTATGTAAACAGATTTGTGTTCATATTACTCCGTGCTACATCCTGTTGCCTTCTTTTTGTATCCGATTTATTTCGCCTTTTAGCCGGGATGGTAGTAGTATGGCTTAAATTTAGCTAGCTACGAGTTACCTGCCTTAAATAAACAGGATTCACCGTTTTTGCACCATTAAGTCAGCCATTTGACAATATGAATCGCTATTGTGACAGCCGTCTTATGGTTGGTTGAACGTTTCCACGTTCTTCATTTCCTCATTGCCCGTGTGTGTGAAACATCTGTTTGCATACCGCGGTTTGTAAATAAACATTCAATGTCTGCCGTGTTTCTATTTTTGACCACGCGTTCCTCTGTTCAATTTCATCCCTTTCGATCGACTATCCATCTGTATCCCACCCATCCCACCAAATTACACGTTTGGATGTCCTTCAAGGAGTGTGTTATCGCATCACAATCCCATCGTATGACATTAAACACCGACCGAGAAGAAAACGATCCCCAATTAATCGGCGATTCTTGGGTTTGACCAGCGATCGCGATTCCCCGCCCGCGAGCGACCTTTGAAGACATTCTTCGATTGACCTTTGACGCGTCATGCCCGATGATGGTATTGCGATTGTGGGCCGGACCTGGCTCATGGAATGGAATTGAATGAATGCGCTTCTCGGCGAAGTTTGGGTTCGCATCGCTCCTTTCAACGAAGACCCCAACCCCGACCACAACTAATACGTCCAAACATTCGTTGGTTTTTCACTGTGGTTGTTCGATTTCGAAGGCCTCATCCGCCTCCACGTGGATTACGCGGAGGCGGTTTGAAGTGGGCTGGGGTTTGATCGGGGGTTTTGAGAGCTACGAAATGGTTTTTTGGATTCTATCAAGTGTGAACCGTCATTTTGTGGGAAAAAAGTCTCGATTGTTGTCAAACTAAACCGTTTTTAACTGTTCATAACAACTTTTTAACCGTTTGTAATAACATTTTTCCAACCCTTAATAACATTTTACACCAATTTAAACCTATTCAACCCCGTTCTAATTCCATTCCTTTCCTTAAACGTCCCTCCACTGGCATAAAAATGCCTAAACACTTCCTACCAACCCAATAGCAAACGCATTTAGGTCAGTCGTTTCTCAAAAGTTTATCGACAAATTGCAACTTTCAACTGAAAACAGTTCCAAATCACGACTCCTTTTCCCTTGTTCTTTGCATAGACTACAAAAACAATAAGTGGATTACGATGCGCTTTTCAAAAACAAGACAGTTCCCTTACCCCGTGACCACAATCCGATCCATTCCGCCGACTACAAAAGCAGCTAGACAGCTTTCTCCCAGCTTCTCCCCCACTGCCACGTCCATTTATTTGTACTTTGGTTTGTGTCCGATGCAAAATGGCTAACGTTAACGGAAAAAAGTGTTCGTAAAAGTGGGCTCACTCGAAGCATGCATTTGTCTGCGGGAATTTCGAGTAAGCTTGCCTTTGGATTCTTTGCAGACACCAATAGACTGAATTGGTCAAAGATCTGTCTGATTAGCACTTTTTAGGTCGTCAATTTCAATTAAAACTATTCAAATAATGTCCGCGGAAGGGGGCTGATGATCCGATAAGATTAGCCGAGCTCGATTCCCACGGTCACACTTGAATGTAAATAGATGGGTACACATGTTGTATGTTTTATGTAGGCAATAATGTAATAGATGGGCTCTAACGAAGGGAAAATGGACGACGCTTGCCTGGCAGGAAGGATGGAGAGATGATAAGTTGGACCCGGAGACTGGTTGGTGCAGGTATGACGACGACTGTCGTTTTGGAGGAGCAAAAAAGTGACAATTGCGAAGGGGTGGGGGAAAACGGAAGACATGGTCCATTGCTATGGTTGTATTAGTGCTTTCATACACTTGCCAGAGGGGGAAAGAATATTGGTTTGGTAAACGTGGACATTTTTTGGCCTTTTAAGGGGGTTAGACTGGTTTTGAGTGTTTTTGTTGATTTGGTATTGACTTTTGTTATTGATGTGAAAATTTCTACTGTTCGCGTCTTCGGGTCGGCAAGAATTTTGACTTATTTGATAAGATGGATTGGTTTCAACTTTATTTTTTTTAATTTTTGTCGTAAAAACGTCATTATCGCCAAATTAAAAGCCCACAAGCCAATTAAAACGCCATTTCCGGTTGCTTTATTCCTCGCCCGTCCTTTCCCACCCCTTCCCATCAATCGATTGCAACAACGCTGATAGCTGTCATTTGTGTTCCAAGCAAGTGCACACCCTTCTCTGGCGATTTGCTATAAAGCTTTTTCCGACGTCGTTTGCGTCTCTTTTGCGTGTAATTGCTTTTTCCGTCTTTTTAAACCTTTTAATTTACCACCTGTTCGTTTTCTGATGCCTTTTTTTGGCTCGTTTTCTTTTCACTACCAGTTTTGCATCACCTTTCGTCCATCTGTAGCCCCAGGCAACAGGAATCGTACAATAGCTTTAAATTAGCATTCTTTTTCTCGGCCCCTTGTCAATACCACCTGTCCGCGACCAATTACCAACCAAAAACGATTCCGTTAAAATGTTTTACGATGCGAATTGCAGAAACCGTCTGACGATGAAGACGGTCTTCCCAAACTTGCGGATTCTCCTTTATTTATGCTTGCACACAAAAAAAAGTTCGTGCACAAAAAGACTACGCTTTCGCAACACTACGCGACGCGTTGACTTATGTCTACGCGTCGCGTATTCTTTTCATTAAAAGACTACGCTCGCGTAATAAAAAGACTACGCTCTGCGTATTCTTTACACTACGTTCGAGCGTAGTGTTTTTGTGCACTACGCTTTGCGTAGTCTTTTTAATACGCATTTTTTTGTGTGTGGCCGCCGTTTCGGTCTTGTTTTTGGTCGTTGTTCACACGAATTCCCTGAATAACGACGCCAAAGTAAACCGCGCTGATTCTATTGTACTTGGAAGAGATGTACTTGCACGGAATCGGATACTGAACCCGATCGTTGTCCCTGAAGAAGTGAAACCGGTACGGGTCGAAATTGCACCAAAACCAAATGATGCCATCGTCCTGCCCCCTCCAGAACGGCCTGCCGCACCTGTTGCCGGCAATCCAAATAATAACCTCGATTTCGAGGACGACAATACAAATGCCAAGAAAGCCAACGGTGCCGAAGCCGATGCCGACACCATCGGTGGTGGCAATGGCGCCAAAGACGTTGACATCTATGCCAAAAGCGTCGAAACCGTCACTTCAAAGGACCCCGAAGAATCCAACAAAGGCGTCGTAGCTGGCCCTGATGACACCGATGCAGTGAAACGTGATCAAATTCGGGAAATGTTGCGATTCTCTTGGCAGGGCTACAAGAACTATTCCTGGGGCGCCAATGAGCTACGACCCGTTTCGAAGGGCATTCATTCGCAAAATATCTTTGGCGGATCTAAGATGGCTGCAACCATTGTTGATGGAGCTGATTCATTGTATATTATGGGACTGACGAAAGAATATGAAGAGGTTAGTTTTTTTTTCTCTTGTTTTTTGTGTTCTTTGTTCCTGGGTGCTCGCTTGGCGCATCATCATGGGTTCAACTGGAATTATGCAACGTGTCGCCTGGTTAGCTCAGTCGGTAGAGCACCAGACTCTTAATCTGGCTGTCGCGGGTTCGAGCCCCGCATCGGGCTAAATTTTATTCTTTAATGTATTTCGACTTTCATATATTTTTGTAGCAAATTTAGACTGCCAAAAGATTGCACGTAATTTACATTTCGTAAACTTTTGTGTTTCAAAAACAAACATTTTTCAATTTCAGGCCCGTGATTTTATCCGCGACAAATTCGACATCAAACTCGCAGATGGCTCCCTCTCTGTATTTGAAACCACAATCAGATTCATCGGCGGTTTGCTAACCCTATATGCAATGACTGGCGATGAGTTTTACAAGTATGTTTACATTTTTTTCACTGAAATCAGATCAAAAACGCCGCCTTCAGAACCAAAGCCGTCGGTATCGCCGATGTCCTCATGCCAGCCTTCAACACCACCACCGGCATTGCCAAATCTCTTGTCGATCCAGTTCGCGGAACCGCCTCAAACTATCCCTGGGCTCAAGGCGGTAGCTCTGTCCTCGCCGAATTCGGCAGTTTGCACCTCGAATTCGCGTACTTGTCCCACATTACTGGCGATCGTAAGTACCTCGACAAGGTCAAGACCATCCGCGACGTCCTGGATAAGGCTGAAAAGCCCAGGGGGTTGTATCCGAACTACATCAACCCAAGTACTGGTAAATTCACGGCGGAACACGTGTCATTGGGGGCGATGGGCGATTCATTCTACGAGTACTTGATCAAATCCTACATTTTGACGAACAAGACGGATTCGCAGGCGTTGAAGATGCATGTGGGCGCTTCGGAGGCGATCCAAGCAAAGTGGGTTGACAAAAATTGAAACAAATTTTAACAAACAATGATTTTAGCATGTTATTTACATCTAAATCAGGCCTGAAATACCTCGCCGAACTCCGGAATCTCAACACCCCTGAACACAAGATGGGCCATTTAGCCTGCTTCGTGCCCGGCATGTTTGCCTTGGAATCTGTCAATGAAGCTAACTCAACCCGTAAAGCAACCCTTCTCCAACTTGCTGAAGACCTAGCCAACACGTGCCACGAATCTTACATCCGAACGAAAACCCACATCGGTCCTGAGATGTTCTATTTCAATGACTATGACGATGCGACTTCAAAACGCGGCGAAAACGGCTACGTCCTTCGACCCGAAGTCCTCGAAGGCTTTTTCTATCTGTGGCGTCTAACTGGTAATCAAAAGTACAAAGATTGGATCTGGGATGCCGTTCTTGCTATTGAGAAGTATTGCAAAGCCCCAGCTGGGTATAGCGGGATTCGCGATGTTAATTCTGACAAACCGGTAAGTTGTTACTACTTTTCTTAATAATGATGTATTATACTTGCCATTTTCAGAACCAAGACGACGTCCAACAAAGTTTCTTCCTCGCTGAAACTCTCAAATACGCCTACCTCGCCTTTGACGATGAAGCATGGCCATTAGACAAATACGTTTTCAATACTGAAGCTCACCCATTCCCCATTTGGCAGCCGGATCCGGTCACTGGGTTGTGATTTAAATGGATTTTGATTATGAAAAAACAATTTGGTCAAGTTAAATGTGGCTCAAATTCGGTGGATTTCAAAATACGGGGTTACAATTGTGTCTTTTCTTGTCGTTCACACTTTATCTTTCAAGTTTATATTACAGTGGTATTGTAAATTGGCTTCTATGAAGTAATAAAGGATATATAAAGTTAATTTATACTCATTTGGAACCAGAGAACTGAAAGAACACTAATGCTCAGCGGTAGAAACGACAAATTGGGTGTCGCTATGGTTACCGGTAAAGGGCTTTGGCATGAGCCAGGTTAAACCGGGGTTGTAATGATGCTTTTACCACCCCTTCTGTTCTTGAATGCATTCAACCCACAATTTTGGCATTTCTAAAGCTTCAAAATTGTGAATAATCGCATCTTTTCACAGAAAAACAACGCTTTTTGATACAACTCACCAAAATAAGCCCCCAGAAACCCATAATATTGTTGTTTTGTAAAGCTAATTTCCGCCATCCTCCTTGAAATTAACTAATATTTCCGCCAAACACCAGTGTCAACAAAAAGCGCATGACATCATCCCGCCATCAAAATATAATATCCCATTCTCCATATTTGGGCTTGGTCATCACCGCCGAATCGAAATGAATTTCCCCCAGGTGAGAAGCAATACCATTAGAATCGGCTTTTTCATTTCGCCATTAAAACTGTTTGCACTTCTTGCCTTTATCGTTGTCCGTCGCCTGTGATGACAAACGTGAGCCTATTTGATTCACGTTTGCCGGAGCATCGCTATTCTCACGCTGCTTCCAGCTTTTCGCGGCGAGTCATGGTTATTGGTGTAACCGCACCCCTGTATCCATTTCCAGTGGGTTCATGGCTTGACGGTGATCCGTGAATACACATCATAATATTTTTGTTTGACGTTTTTTGGTCTGTTCAATGTGATCAATGCATAATTGAACTTCGGTAAAGCTAGTTTGACTAATGGCAAACCTATTTTTGGTAAGGCAGTTTTATCAGTTGGGTTGTGTCATTAGCAATTTCAAGAACGCTTATGAATGTTTAAATTGGGCGAAAATAGGGTAGAATCAATCTGTTGGCAGTTTTTATAGGTGTTTTTTTGCATTCATTTGATAGAAGTCACTACAGTTTTACAAGTTTTATCACAAGTTAGCGATAAGATAGTTCAATAAGCTCAAAAATGACAGCTTTATAAGCGTGTGCATACAAATTCTTTATTTTAATGGCTTTGTGATACTGGTTTTGATTTTAACTTGTATATAATTAAATTTGATTGCCAAAAATGTATATTTGTAAGGTAAGGCAATCACGGTTAGATCAGAAAGTCCAATTTGACGATAAAAAAGAAGATGTTTTCGTTTAGCATTTTTTAAAAACCACAAACTTCAGACACGGTCTCCACGAACTTTCTTTTCTGCCCTTTAGTCACAGGTGTGAGTGATGTCGGTGATAAGCGCGCTGCTTCATACGTATAATCAATACCCCTCGCACCTCCATAACATTATAGAACAGACGCATAACCACTGCTTGCGGTTATTTGACTATATTTGTTCACGGACTGGTCATGCAAATTGAAAGGGCCCCTTTTTCTCTTTTTCTCGTTAAAAGTTGGCTACTATTGTATCGGTATTCTTTATGGAAGCGAACACTTTTTATTTTACAACTTTAGACCAATATCTTATATTGCCTCCGACTTTTTATCCTAAATTAGATAATTTCATAAGCGCGATCAAAAATATGAAAATCAAATTCCCCTTGTTTGACCACCTTTCACGGTTAGCCTTCCTCATCCCACCCGCTTCTGATCAAACCAAAATATTATGCTTACCCTGAAAACCTCATATGCATACCATTTGATGACAGCGTGCACCTGTGTCCATACACTGTCGATGTTTAACCTTTTCTAGTGAGTAGTTTTAACTAAATATCTGTTTAATCGTTTCTAAATCCGACCATTTTACACTACCAATCAAACAACGCTTCTATTTTTTGTCATTGTCAAAGTGTATACGCACTGAAAACATTTGGTTTTGCATCTGTATACATATTGGTTTCTGTTTTCGGAGAATACGGAAGTGAAATTCCAATTTTTTGTTGATAGCGTCATGGTGATAGGGTTTTTTTGGCTAAGTGAAGGGTTTAAAAACAAAGTTTTGAAATAAGTGTGGAAATTGTGTAACACATCACACTGATGAACTTGAATAATGAATACAAAATAGGGTCAATTATGAGTCACTTGACGCCTCTGAACTCGACCGTAAATAGAGACGAGTGGCAGGTGGGGATGTCATTTGCATTTTTTTAAGGGTTCACGTTTGGGATCATCATATTTGGAACCATTGGAGTCGCCGGAACCGCCTTAGAGTATGTCTGAGGCGCTTTTATGCAATAAAAACGCGTTTTGCATTTGTATTACAGACTTTTATGTACGTGAATACATATAAAACTGACCATTGTGCACCCTTGGGCCTTCTAAAACCAACATGGCAACAGTGGTCGTCTAGGCGTACCTGTTAGGAACAAAAAGCCGCCTGTTTTGTTGCCAACGAAGCCGATGCTTGGTGTTTTCACTTCTATTGATAGTCTTACAGCCGACTGTCAGCAAAGGCTGACTCACTTTTGTCATTGTGATGGTTTTTGGAGGCTCTTTTTACGTTTTGACGGTGATTTGAAACAAAAAGCGTTACTATAGCCTCGATCTTTGCTTAATCTGATGTGGAAATACATTACTATAGGGGGTGAAGTTGCGTATTTCATATCCGGAAGCGCTTTAGATAGGGTATCAGATCGAGAAAATCCGTTTTTGTGCGCATGACGACCACCGGCCATAGATAGGCCCAGTTGATCCGCACCAACTTTTCACTTTTCGATACCGCAACCAGCCTAGATGAGTGTTTTTCGATGGGATCCCCATGAAAAAAGGCCTGAGGATTCGATTCACATCATTTTTTCGACACCCTCCAACAACCCCATCATCGTCGGTGGTCGTCAGGGGGAGGCATGCGTCTACTCCGGTGTGCAACTGTCTGTGAACGTGTCTTCCTCGCCGTCATTAACAACGTTTTACAGGCAAGGGCGTTCTTTTTGGTATCTATATTGCCTGAGGGGTTGAGGTTTGAAAGTTTGAGGGGCCAAAAAGCGCATCATAGCGTCATGCTTTTGAAAATCGTTATGATTCAATGGCTTTTTCGATGGCCTATACGTACGCCGTGAAATACTTTCCATTTTCATGGCCAATGTGTATCATAACATCTAAAATCAAAAGTGGGCTTTGTCGAATTTTGTCTATTTTCACCAAGTTTCTTAAGCTATGATTGTATGTTTCAAGGTTCACAATAAAGTATAAAGTTTCTCATTAGTGGTCATTAAATTTCCCGTTTTTCAGCGTTTCCGATACCGCTATGCAATGATGAACGGCAACGGACCGCTGCTTTTGGGCTGCCTAGCCGCAGTCACTCTGACGTTCGTGCTTATCTGTGCTACCGGGAGCAGTCGGTGGAACAGTACGCAGCAATGTTCGTTATTTTTAGCTTTCCTAGTCGAGAACTGCCCAATTAAATGATCACGGCCACATTTCAGATGACCTAGTCAAATCGGAAATAACATCGGAACAGTTTTATGCCGCTTTGAAGGCACAAAAATGTCCAGTGATAACATGTCCGACGGAAGTGCCAATAGTTCAAAATGGAAACACCTCGGAAAGTTCCAATCAGACAATTGTAATACGAAAAACCATGGCCGATGGTCCCGCAACGAAAATTGAGCCACTTTCTCCAGATGTCAGGTGCACATCAAAAAGCCTTCTCGAACAAGCTTATGATAGACTGTATATCGGCTGCAATTTCGGGGCAACTGGCGGAATCGGAAACCAAATCTGGCGTTTCGCGTCAATCTATGGCATTGGACGCTACACAGGGCGGGAGCCGTTTTTCGAGAGCAAAAACACGGATCAGATGAACAACTTGCTCGAGATTGCCGTCGTCTTTCCGATGATGCATGAAGTTTTGCAAATTAAAAGTCCACCGGAGGAGTTCATGAAAAAGTACCATTTCGCGAATGACTGCTGCAAGTTTGATGACCCGAAAAAGTTGGTCTACCGTAATGAATTGCACTTTTGGGTTTTCTAAACCGTGGAATTTCAGGTTATTGGGTCTGAAAGACAAGTACGTCAAAGTCGCCGGTGATTACATGCAATCGTACAAGTTCTTCCATCCATACAGGGATGAAATAAGAAGAATCTTCGAATGCGGGCTTCCGGTTAAGCTATCTGTGGAGAATTTTGCTAAAAATGTGTTCCTCAATGATAACAGTTTCAAACTATGTGCCCATATAAGGAGAGGGGACTTTATCGGCGACATCATGCTCGAATCGAAGGAAGATTTCACGGTGCCAGCCTTGAAATACGCCCTTGACGACCTCAAATCGAAGGGGCATCACAATGTTAGCATGCTTTTCATCGGCAATGACCACCCTTTCGTCGCTAATCTGCCAATTAAAAACCATGGCTTCCACCAGATCTACATGCCAGAATCCCGCAGCCGTGGAGAGGACATGTGTCTCGGCATCAATCATTGCGATGCCATGGTCATGACAGCCTCCGGGTCCACGTTTGGTTGGTGGATCGCCTATTTGATGAAGCCAGGCGCGCCTATCTATTACAACAGCCAAATCACTGATAACGCGGATTTCACGAAAGATGTCCATGATTTCGACATCTTTCCACCGGATTGGACTATGCTAACAGTCAAAGATGGCGTTGCCGTCAAGGAAACGCAATGGTGGCATCAACGCCGTGGACAACCACCAGATTTACCGAGCGCAGACCTCGTTGAATGGGTATAGTCAATCAATCGAAAATCGATAAAATTTTAAGTTTTCAAATTTGCACACTTTTTGCATTCCGGCACCCTACGGGCTAATAGGTGTTTTATAACTTTGCATAGCTGGTGGAATTCTACAGTACCTATAGACTTTACTTTCATGTTATCACGCAATTGTTACCTAATTAAATAAAATAAAGTTATAATTCGCTTAATTTATCAGATTTCAAATTACATAAACTGTTAATCAAACAAACACACGTAATCAATAAGGCAATTGATAAGGATAAACTGGGAAAAGTGTGGAATTCAGATTCGTTTCGTAAAGTGAGTATTGGTTAGATGTTTTTGGAGTGCAAATATTGATTAGTGACATGCCTTATCTCGATTAATTACACGAAAATACTCGTAATAGACTAATCTCGCGGGAAGAACCAAACCCTTATGAAATAAGATTGAAGAAACCCAAAACATGCGTAGCCTTGGCGGAGAGGTAATCCACGACTTGTGACAGGAAGAAGGGAATGGTCAGATTGCTGGCTGGAATTGGGTTGTGGGCTTTGTCGAAATGCTGCTGGTGATAGGAGTTGAGCAGATGGAAACCGGCGCCGAGGGCCCAGGAGACTTCCATGTCGCGCATCCGTTTTGTTAGCTGAAATACAGTATTTATACTTCACTTTTTTTGGTATTCCGATTTGAAAAATTGGTAAAAACACTTGAAAACCGCCAAAATACGCAAATTTGAAAACAAAAATACACAAAAAAACCGAATCTTTTGAAACCAAACTACTTGAAAAACCAAAAATTTGATCCCACGAAATCACAGGTCAACTCACATGAATGTTTTTATCATCAGGAAGCCCATATCCCTCACTCAAAAGAGCATACATATAAGTCAAATCCATACACAGCCACGGCCGCCAATGCTCGGGACCAAGTTCATCCGGCTTCACAGCACACGCTTGAGTCGCGGCCAATTTGAACTGGCTCAATTGAATCCATCCGCCTCGAGTGATTGGATCTGTCTGGATCATGCCGACCTGGGATCCACGATCGAAGAAGTACGAAAACGCGAATACTGGGATGTCCTTGAGTTCATCGACTTTCCGGACTTTTGAAATTCGTTTAACGAAATCCGTCGCCTGGACCAAGCACTTCTCGAATGAAGCATCTTCCGTCGCCGATACTTGGTACACGTTTTCGACGTACTCCCACTTGTCCACACCGATTCCAGGGGCCATACAGTGTGTTCGTAGTTGATTTTTGTTAGTGGAATCAGTGCCCAATAAGGAGGCGATGCCCAATCTCGCCGAAACGAGGCCATTACCCAGGTAGCTGTGAGTGTAGAGCTCGAATTCCCGGCCAAAGATACTGACAACATGGGTTCTGTCTTCACTGGTGTCGGCCCTCTGGTTGAAGGTCAGCTGCGTGGAGCCGCCACCGAGATCCAGGGCTGCTGCAGTCAGATCTGACGCGTCTCCAGGCTTCGAGGTGAACGACAGGCGGCCAGTCAGGAAGTTCAATGTGAACCAACCGAAGATGCCTTCGTCTTTACCGCTGAGAATGCCGACAGCTTCATCACCGACGAGCAGGCCGCTGGCATCGACTTCTTTCCGGACGGCATCGAGGATCTTCTCGGCACGATCGCCTGGGAGGAGCCTGAGGCCGGCTGTGGCCTGGACAATCACTGGGGAATGGACGTAGAGACGCTCTGGGATGACTTCTTTGGCACGGGTTAGAAGGACACGGACGCTGGCAGCGGCCTTTTCGGGATGGCTGGCAAAGGCGGAGAGGCCGGGCTTCACCTGGAGATTTTATATATATAAAAGCTGTCTTTAAAGAGTAAATCAAACCCACTTCCTTAAAGACCTCCCTAACCAGCTCAAACGGCGCATTGGCAGTCTCATCAGTCGAATGTTTGAACTCGAAAAGATGTAATCTCGTCCCTGTTGATCCGGCATCGATGACAGCGGCGAAGAATCGCGGCTCCGTGGCTTCCTGGAAACAATTTATATATAAACTTTGCTCAAAACTTCAAACTAGCACAAAGTACAGTCACAAAATTCAAAATTTATAGTTTGTTATATATAAAAACCCACCTCTTTGACGAGATCCGGTGACAACTCATCCACAATGACCTCCTCAACGACGCCATGCTCGCCAAAGATGGCTCCGGCTTGCAAAATGACCAGCAGCCAAGCCAAGGCTAATCGCCTTCCAATCCATTGCGACGCCATTCTGTGGTTAGATGACGGCTACCGATGTTGAGCTGACGTTTCCCGGTTGCTGCGTCGCCGCATTGACAGTGACACAGGTGAAACCGTCGAACCAGGGAGGCGAGAGAGAGAAAGCCCTGTGAGATGAAAGATTCAATTAGTCTTTTGAAATGAAACAGACGGCAGCCTGGAGGACGCAAAGACCGACACGATAACAAAAGATAGGCAGCTTCGCCTTTGACAAAGTTTCACAATAACCGCCATCGGCAAAGCAAGGCAAGCCAACGTCAAAAAAGATCAATGAGGCCGCCGCGCGACTGACGTAAAACAGGTTTCCAACTACCCTACGCTGATTAAATATACACCACCGTCACTAGGACACAGTTAACGGACCCGAATCGACTACTAAGTACACAAAACGTGGAAAACTCACCAATACCATACCAAAAACCTAAATAGCAAAGCAATGTCCACAAACGTGCGCAACGAACATGCAAAGAGACGGAGCGGTCAAACTGCTCTCCCATTCGCGTCGAAAACACCAACACCAATGTCAAAGAAAACTTTGTTTTTGTAACATAAAAAGGGGTGAACGTAAAAAGGGGGAAACAAGAGCTAACACTTGGGGAAAAGCATTAGCACAAAAAACGACAAAAGGGGGAGGGGGGAGGTAAAAGTAAAAAAGTAGGAAAACTGAAAAGATAAAACAACAAAAGTGATAACTAAGTACAGTAAATAAAGCTCTGAAATTACTCTGGGGACTTTTGAACTCTATGAAAATTTTAAAATCTATCAATTAACAATTAATAATCAGTGGCTTTTCTAACATATCGAACATTTGGATGGGAATGGCCTATCGTAGGGACGCGGATGCGGACGGTGGCGTCTTCTAGTGGATCGGAGAGGACGCATCGTTGTACATGCGAAACGTGGGGTTGTCGGTGCAGAACGGGAACGCCGTGACGCTGCTGAGTCCGCTCTTCTTGGAGGAGGTGCATCCGGTCGAGACGCGGAGCTCGCGCCAGATCCAGTTGGCAGCATCCATCTCAGAGCTGTTGGCAAGAAAGGACGGCGTCGGCGGCGATCCGAAGGAAGATCCTACGCTCGGAGGGCTCAGCGATGGGCTGGACCGGTGTCCGCGCGTGATGTAGGGCGAGGAAATCGGCGAGAGGGGGGAGATCACTGGAAATTGGGGGGGCACTGATAATGGGACAGGAAAGAAGGTCATCATTGAAAGTCATGGGACAGACAGCAAGGAAGAGCAACGTCAAAAAACATGTGGAAAGATAAAAGCTTACTCGTCGACGTGTCGTGCTTCTCGCGGTAGGTTCCATTGAGGATGGCCAGCTCGATAAGCTGCTTGCGCTTCAAGTCGTCGGCGCCCTTCGCCTGTAAGATGGACTTTAGATTCGGGCAGGTCACACGGTTCAAAGTGAAATAAACTTACAGCGGGAACAATAATCTTGTTGATCAACTCCTTCGCCTTCTCAACACGAGCAGCAACACGGTTGGGCGTGTCCTCGCATTGGATGAGGATGTGCAGGTCCTCCTCGAGATGATCGTAGTTGGATCGGCCCCGAGGCGAGGACAACGACCGACGGACATCACGCATGGATCCCTTGCCACGGATCATGATCTTGCAGCCGGTGGCACGCTCGAGTTGCTTGGCTGTCATGCCACGAGGGCCAATGATGCGTCCGACGAAGTTGAACTAAAACATCAAAATCAAGCTTACAAAGTCATCAAAAACCAAAAAAAGCTAAAAACGTACGTCGGGGTATTCCTTCCGGGGCAAAAACATCTTCTCAGTGATGATGGTGATGTCACCCTCCGGCTGGGGCAGATCAAGATCGCAGCTAAAGTCATCTTGGAAGAGCTTCTGTCGGATTCGCCAGATTTCTGAAAACATCAAAGTCAAAAATGATGACAAATCAAAAAACGATGATAATAACCCACCGAGATCTACCAGCTTCTGAATCTGCGGGAATGCATTCGGAGAAGTCTGAAGCAAGGTGGTTTTTTCACGAAGAAGGGCTGCCAATTGGTCCAACTCGGCGGAATGGATGGAAGAATCGCTGGAGTTCGAATCGACCATGATTAGAAGGATGGATAATGTACCTGAAACCAATCAGGAGGTAAACAAGAAGAAATGGAAGGGAAACAGACACGGAAGACCGTCGGAAAGGGGAATCGGATATATAAAAACGTAAATTTTAGGGACAAAAATCCGGAAAAGGGAAAATCACTGGGAAAAGATGACTTTAAACCACCAAAATCATCGAAATCACCAGCCCCAAGGCAGGCGACGACAGCTCTCGACGTATGGGACTGATATGAAGTGGGCAAGACTGAAGGTCGGAGCGAGGAAGGCATGGCAAGACCGAGCGAGGGTGCTTCGCTCGCATCAGCGACTCTCGAACCTGATCTGGAGGGTATGCCCGGCGAGACTGGCATGGTATGGTAGAACACGCGGGTAGTTCAAATTTGGCACGTCTCACGTGAGGATTGATGGCCGAGAACAGCGAAGAAGTGTGAAAAAGACGCCGGACGCACGGGATCGGCGATTGATAGGCCAGCGTTCCCATGGCTGGCGCGAGACACGCTCAAATGAGCAAAAAGTACAGGTTTTCGCTGCGGGATTTTCGCGCCTCCGAAAACTGCACACATGGGGTTGGCAAAGTGTTCCGCACGGGGGCGGTTCATGCAAATTTGGACTTTGTTTTGGAAGTTTCGACGGAATTGATCGGCTTTCCGGATCAGAATCCGACCCATTCCGTCTTGCATCCGACGCGGGAAGTAGACAGCTGCATTGGGATAGCTTTGGACAGGAAATCTGATTGAAAATGAGCGGGCAAAGGTCCACTTTTTACACGACTCCGACGTCGACACAGTCGAGGACGTCCGTTGAAAAACGGATGAAGCGCAGCGTTTCTGGCGAGCCTGGGGCTGGCGATCTGAAGACGACGCCTTCGATGACGAATACGAACTCGCCTGGGTTGGTTTTAACTTTTCTGAAAGCAATTTCGATGGCATTTATCTGAGCAATGGCCCTTTTCAGACAGTACACTCGCAAGTCCCCCATTGAAGTAGCCGGCGGCATTTTCGAGAATGACCGTCTTCAGGCCGAAGTCAAGGACCTTCAAGAGCGTCTGGTAAGTTCATATTTGACTTTTACATCTTTTCCGACATTTAATATATATAAATTTCCAGACCCGAGCCCAACTTGACATTGATTCCTACAAATCGGCCCTCAAAGTATCCGCTGACAACAAGAAGGACGTCCTCCGCCGACTGGATGCCCTCGAGGAGCTTTTCCAAACCAAGCCTGATGCCGATGTCCGCCATCTTCTGAATGAGCTCCAAGACATCCGAACTATCGTAACTCAGGAGAAGTACGACTGCGATCTGTACGACGTGCTCCGCCAGAATGCCGACACCATCATCGTCATCGATCGAGAGATGAAATCCGTCGTTGACGGCTATGGCGACGCGTACAAGCGATCAAAGTTTGTCCACTCGAAGTTGTCGAAGATCTCGGCCGCCATCTGCGAGAAGCTCGATGAAGTCAATTTGGGCTCGTTCAATGGCGATGATTCTCGCAGTGTTTCCGTGGAAAGCTCGATTGTTTCGTCCCCGCTTGCGCCGACCCAGGATGAGAGCGATGTTTCGGTGAAAACTGGCGTTGAGAAGGAGGCCGCTGTTGCGCCGGCTCCGAGTCGGCCTTCGGATTCGAACTATTCGCAGGCTTCGATCGTGAGTTTGAATTTTATATATATTTTGAGCAAAATATTGCCTCCAGCGAATGGACGCCGTCCTGGAACGCCTAAACCACCTCCAACGCGCCATCGACAATCGCACCGACAGCGACCAACGCGCCAGTCTCCATGCCATCTCCGTGGCCCTGCTCAACATTGCCTCTGGCCAAATGACCCCCGAACAAGCCTATGCCGATCTCTCCCGTATCAATGCCCCTATCACTCTCGCCGATCTGCAAGCCGTCGCCCCTCGTAAGAAGCACAAGGCCCCCAAGGTCAGTAATTCTTTCAAGGCCCTCCGTCGGATGTTCTCCATCAAAAAGTCCAACGATGAATCCACCGCCGTCTAGGTTTTCCTATCTAATTTTTAATTTTTAACTGATATTTGAGCACCTTTATTTATGCCATGCTCAGAGGGCTTTTGACAACAAAATACTGTGTATAGTAAAGAGAAAAGGTAAAAATTCTCAAAATTCCGAGAATATTTAATATTTATACTTTGTTTTCTTTTGCTTTTCTAAATAATAACAACAACAATAAACATGGGTACAATTTAAAATGTCGGCATCGGCTTTATACTACTTTTCTTGCTTTTGCCGTCGCTTTGTGTCGCCTTTCCCGCCGGTGACACCCGTGAAACTTGTACTACCGTACTTTGGTAGTCGCCAAAGGCCTTGGGCAACCTGTAGTATTGGACATAGTCTCTCCGTGTCCCAGGACTGACAAGCAACAATGCCGGGCCACTAATTAAATTAAGTAAGTCATTCGCCCAGGGGTATTGTGGCATAGCAAAGGCCCGGATGGCGTCTATCCCCGTCAGGTATGCCACGTAAATTGCGACTTCGATGACGGCCATGAGCAAGTGTGCCACAAAAACGACAATCGCGTGTGCTGAAAGAAGTTGGGTATAAATTTCCGATGCCTTAGATGGTTTAGGATAGTGGCAATGTTGCGTGTTTGGGATTGTTGCGAGAGTTCGGCACGCAACAATGGTCATGGCAAAGTGCAAAAGCGCAACATACCGAATAAACGTAGTTCCGTTTTGACTTGCTTTGTCATTTGCTGCTGTTGCGAAAGGAGTTTACGGTACTTGGCTACCGTAACCAAGTCGATCACAAAGGTGATGATGGCGGATGTGAGGGGGACGAGCGCGGCGACCGTTATTTGGTACTGAAAACAAAGGACATTGAATAACAATACAACAAAATACTACTAAGAAAGTGTAATTATGGTTGTTTTTTGAGACAACAGTGCCACAAAAACAACCCCAACAAAAGACATACAAAAAACATACCTGCTTGACGTAATTTTCCTTGTATGCCATGACTAGGTCATTTGTCGCGGTTAAACTATATTCAGCAACATTGAAAAGCCTAGGACCGAGAAGGAAGACGCCAGTTAGTGGTGTTAGCCAGATGGCTTTTGCACAGATTGAACCAATTTTTGTCCTAGTCATATTCGACGCAGTTCTGACAACCCATAGACGATTGATAGCGACGCAAAGATGAAGACAACTTTGGGTGTAGAGGCAATACCCAGTCGTGGCAAACACCACCGATGGCACGAATCCGATTGATAAATAGTACGGTTTTAGCAAATCCACTTGGCTCAGCCTAACCATAAAGATGTTAGCACATTCACTGACAACATCCACACATGTAGTTATCGTGATAATAGTGAAAAACGACGATTTGTAGACCGTATCCCCTCGTCGACGTCGACATGCAATCAGAAAGACAAGAATAGTCAAATTGAACAAAACCAGCGGAAAAGTCAATATTACAAGTATGATGTTACTCACTGAGGTTGACATTGTTTTTGTCTCTGAAAATAGGTCTCATTACAAGTAGAACTCATTGACACTATTTCAATAAATAGGCCGGCACGATGGCTGTGTATATTTATGATGTAATTAGTGGGAAAAAAGGTTAGCTCCACTTCCTAACGATGGGGTTTGTACGGGAGAGTACCCTGAGGCCAGAGGTTACTAATACATACTACTGGATGACCTTAGGGTCTCCAGTCGCAAGTATGTTGCCATTCATTAAACCGCATGCTTGCCTGGCTTTATATAGGTTGATACGGTTCGGAAACACGGAAACGGAATTCCTTATAAAAGAAAAGGAGGCACCGCCTGACCGTACGACCCTTCATATATATGTGAATTCGCAACATTTTTGGAGTCCTACTCAGAATCGTGACAAAACCGTTTAGACAATAGCCTTGCGTGATGGCTACAGAAAAAAGGGTCTTTGCTAAACGGTAACAGTAGCCTGTCGACGTGAAGATTGGCACTTTTCGTATTCCACGGTGGCGCTCGGTCTTTTTATAGTATAAGTGAGCGCAGAAAGCATTCACGGTGCTTTGTAGGACCGTTGACGGGGTGCCAGTGCCACAAAGCACGATTATATAGGTAGTGGATAGTAGGATTAATATAAGAATAGCCGGGGTCAAGTTTGGAAAAACGCGGAAATGCGAGTCATTGTCGACCACACACGTCGCTAAGTAGATAGATGATCATGTTATGATAATGCGTAAGCCATGTAGACACGCTTTACGCTTGTTGATCTACGTAAAGTTACCCATTAGAGCAGTATTACAA
>KB455568.1:48611-75512 GCA_000341325.1 Panagrellus redivivus | reverse complement strand
CCTGGGTACTCGCACACCTGTGGAGTGTGATCCGTCCATCGTCTCGAGAGGTGCTTTTGAGGACTTGTAGTGCGGTCTCCGATTGCCCGTCGTTGTAAATTGGGGATGAGTAAGGACATCAGGGATGAGCAATACCAACTAAAATTACAAAAAAAACAACTAGAAATCAAAATTTTATAATTACGACGCAAAAATTAAACAACCAAAAAGCCCGAGCAAGGTAAATCTAAAAATAGCCTCCCATTACTACCCCGTTTTCAAAATTTCAACTTTTCACACGATCCCCTGTCAATAAAAAGCATCTTGCAGCCATCTGCATGAACACCCATTGTATAGCTTGCAAATCAAATGCTATTCGTCGCTAAAGTTCGTCGACCGCAGACGTTTTTTTCGACGACCACTCGTAAAATGACTTAACAGTAGCTTCAACTTACTCCTACGCGACTCTATTCATCATCGATATACAAATTGGGGCCATTTTGATAGTACTTGGACTACTTGAGCTTTAATTGAACATGACATTTGATGATCTGATTCATCAAAATCAAAAACAACTTGCAAAAGGTGTGAATTACAAGATCAGCATCGACATCTTTGATGCTTTTCTGTCAAAATTTTGCAAAATAGTATTCACAAGAAGCTCAGTTTCTTGTTTGTTTCAAATTGTTCCACTTCCTTGTCCATTTTACACCATCAGGTGATAACAATGGCAATAAAAAAGCAGCTTTGATTGTGCCATTTAAAAGTGCAATTTTTATTTGAATTAAAGATCGCCTGCCCCGAGGCGCTCCAATCCAACTTTTAACAGCTTTAATTTGATATCTCTGTTTTGTAGCTTGTGAGCCGTTACTTCCGAAAGGTCAAGAGCACACAAATCCCGACAAGCCATGCCTTTTGACTCACTTCGCATTGAAACACGGGAATTGACCTCTCGTCGTCACCGCACAACAAATCCGTCACTGTTTATCTTGCACTCAAGTGACGGGGATTGTCGCAGGATGTGCCGCCAGAGGGGCTCGTTGTACGCTTATTCGCGCATTCTCACTTAAGATTAGCGTAACTCGTTTTGAAAAAAATGTAAAGAAAAAAAACGAGGGAAACGAGTACGCCTAAACAAACCGAAACCTGTCTGTTTAGCGTACTCATTTGTCAAAGTTGCACTTCAATTTAAATTTTTTATGAATGGTTGAAATGCGTTGCGCAAGTGAGCCATTTTTTGGCGGATGTCAGAGTTAAAGACCAACTGTAACGTTGAAGATCTTTGACTTTTGTCGTTCAATCTTTCCAGAGGCTCATTACAATGAATGATTTTGGTTTGTGACGCTTATTGGCAACGGGATTTGTGCCTTTGAGGACCTTTCGCAAAGTTAAAAGCACAACTGTTCCCATTCGCCTGAGGGGTTTCTTTTCTCGAATCATCTCGCGGGCACCTTGAGAGGGCAGCACAACACGTTGCTTGCTGATCGCTGGCTTTACTTCCTTGGTTTTGTTCAAGAAGGTTGCGTTCGTTGGGTAGAAGTTGGCGAAATTCGCATAACATAGCATAAACACGCAAATCCGACAGCTGAGACGTACAACGCACGCCACATGGCTTTTTGTTATCCCTGAACTTAGGTAATGCATGCTCGTTTACGTCATATGCGACATTATGAAGGGATCGCATGATGGAAGTTTTTATGTGATGCTACTTGGGATCAGTTTAAATTTCAACATCAAGTCATGTTACAGCTTTTTGGACGGAGATGGGATCATTGCTGGGTCACTTTCAATGGCTTGTGCGTGGCACGAAGGACGTCAAAGGTGCAAACGAGATTCTCGTCGACCGTCATGACACCGGCAGCATTGTCGAATTCGCCACAGTAATGAGGAGCGGAAAAGATGGTCACGAGGCGACGGTTGGCGAAGAATTCGTAGCCGTCTTGGACGACTTGATGGGCACTGAAAGGGGGATAGATGAGATAAAGTTTGATAAAAACGGGGTGATACCGCGCGACAAGGTCGATATCCATGGTCTGGCAGAAGTTGTGGACGACATCTGCGCCAAAGACGTAGGAGACACCACGTGTGTTTTGCTGCCAGCCTTTGACCCAGCGATCGGGATCAGACCAGAGGAGATCACTGGAAGATAAGTTAGTAATTAGAGGAAGAAGTTGCCGTGGGACAACAATTTTTTAACGTCACAGATGCGTTGGAAATTTCATAAATTGTATTTTGGAAAAAAATGTCTGCGAATGGAGATGATACAATTTGCACACTATTTTGAACTGAGTTTTTACCATTCGCACAAAACCACTGTGTTAAATCAGCGTTCACGCATGTGTGCAAATGACAAGGTATGCATTCAAAAATCAAAAAGTAGGAATAGCGTAAATTTCTAAAAAATCTATAAAAACATACATTTGAATCGACGGATTAGGCGGATCCATAGGCCTCGTAATCTTCCGAATCTGGTCCCAATTAGTCAGTTGCGGGCTCAGACCACCGTGCATGCAGAAGATCTTGCCGGAAATCAGGCCGCACATGGGAAGGCAGTTGAATACGTCCTAAAATGCCCCAATTTGTAAAAAACCCCCAATATCCGAGCTCAAACCTGGAAAATCTGCCACAATCGCACGCTGAATCGCCGATTGCACTCATCGTAGAAGCCGTAAGCGCGGTTGATGGCAGCGCATTCGTGATTTCCACGGAGAAGGAAGAAGTTTTCCGGATATTTCACCTTGTAGCAAAACAAAAGGCTGATCGTTTCGATGTTCTGTTTGCCACGATCGACGTAATCCCCCAGAAATATGTAGTTGGAGTCGGGCGGGAAGCCGCAGCGATTGAACATCCGCAACAGGTCGGCATATTGGCCGTGGATGTCGCCGACAACCTTGATCGGAGCCTCGACTTCAATCAACGGCGGCTGTGCCAGGAAGATGGTACGTGCCTGGGTGCATAGTTGGACGATTTCCTCCTCCTTGACGCATTTGGTTAAGCCAGCTCCCGTGGCAAGACCCACTGTCAGCAACCGATCGATAAGATTGTCCAGTTGCAGGGCCATGGCCGTTATCGGACACGGCTATCGTCGGAATGAAGGGGTCAAAGGGATCGGGATCCGGAAAGGGGGAGTGGCATTTTGAATTTGGGGATAAATTTACATGAAATTGGTGGATTGTTGAAATGGCATGCAGAGGTCTATCAGTGCACTAATGTCTTTCGGCAGCAAAATTAAACTGGTCATTGCGATTTCCACGCTTGTTACAGTAACCGCCGAGAAAAAGGAACCAGACGCCAAGTTTGCATGTCAAACTTCAAAATTTGACACACGTCTATTATTTAAACTGTTTATTAACATTAAAAAACTCAATTAAACAACATTATCTAGCATATAATTCCTGTCATACAGTAGGCTGTGACATGTTCACAGCAAAAACTTTCAACTTTTCAATGAGTGCATCCATTGACTTATCAGTCAAAGCTTTCTGTGGCCAAAATCCATCATCGATCATGCCCACTGGCTTGATATGGTAGAACATGTTGTCCAAGGTGTGCATCCACTCATGATTGACGTAATGCCACGAAATCGAGTAGTCGGAACAGCATTCCTTGCCATCAGTATACGGATAATAAAGGTAGTCGTAGAACCATTGATCCAGTGTCCTATTGCCAGGTCTCATATGAGATTGTGGTTGTAGCGGCATGAAGCGCCATCGACCCTTGGAATCCCGAGAATCGCCGGCGGTGACGTTAACTTTTTCGAGGCATAAACCGATTTGAACGTCCTCGGGGCCATCGTCCTTATATTTGCAGTATTCTGGATTCGAGAGGCCATCTTCGACTAAGACTTTTACGGCTTCACTGAAAGATGACATCGCTACAGTATGAAAATGTACACTGAAGTTATAACCAACCGACTCAGTACATAGCCAGGACCACCGCTCATCCATCCCTGCTTCACAAATGGTCTGTTCCTACAGCCAAAGTAGATGGGATCACTCGAATTATGTGCCAATAACATGAATCGCAAGTTTTCCATAATGGCATATGTGTCGTCATCGGCCTTGAGGAACCAGTCGTAATTGTCCAACTCGTTATCGTAGATGTATTGATGTGCGGCTTTCGTCTTTGCCCAAAGAGAATCTCGTCCATCAGGAATGTCAAATTCGATAATAGGTAGGCCGGTATGCGACGAATTGGGGAAGCTTGTAGAGACAAAAACATGCTTGTCGCAACGTGGCGCCCAGGTCGCATTGACATGAATCGCCTTTGATTTGATGTTTTTGGGAGATGTCAGGATCCAACAGAAGACGCGGACGGCTTTTTTCAGGGCTGTGGAGACGGGGTTTTCTGAAAAGGGCCATTATAACTTCAAAATGGCCAAAATGCACTGTACTCAAAACTTACCATGTGTGTGTTTAAACATAGTATGAGCCTCCTCATCCATGAATTCAATGCCGTCATCACCTTCGTCCTTATCGTCGCCTCCTTTCGGAGGACCGGTCAACAATTTGGCTATTTCGGAGTCGGCTCCATCGACAGTGTCTACTTTCTGTGTACTTGGCTGTTTTGCCAAAGCATCCGCCTTCAAAATAGCACTACAATTAAGGCTGTTATTACTCGACTGAAACAGGAAGAAGGTCGATGCCACAGCCAATCCCAGCGCAAAGAATAGACAATTTTCGTTAACGCGTAGCCACATGCCTGCCAAATGACTGGATTCTGGCACTTTTAGCACCACGTTTGTAAAAGTTATGCAAATTTTCAGTCATTACGCTATTCAATTATTCAAAACAGAAACTCAATCTTTATTATAGTAACATTTGTACACTTATGTTACAAACAGATTATTAAAACACACAGTTCATTCATTGCCATCACAGAGAGGGTCAATCACCGCCTTCTTCCACCATCTGTTCCATCATTTCGAGGAGCTCGTCCTTCTGTTTTGCCAGATCCGCGATTTTGGCTTCATGCTGTTTGATGGCAGATTCCGCGGCTTCGATCTCGTTGTTAACTGTGGAAATTGATTCGGCGTGTTCTTTGGCGAGCTTCTCGACTTCGGCATTGATTCTGAAGACATTTCTGGTTGAAAGATTGAAAAATTTATATTAAAATCAAACTCACACTTCACATTTGTTCGTTCCATCCTCTAATAACCCGTCATAGAGGCCCTTGATTTCGATGAACTTCTCGTCGAATATGTCTTCTACCTTACTGAAGTCGGTGTCATCCTGGAATGGGTTTCATGCGGTAAGTACATATAAAAAGTTGCAAAAACGAACCTGATTGGAAACCTTTTCCAACTCAGCAAACCGTTCAGCTTCCTGGGCGTATTCCGAGACCAAGCGAAGATTCTCGATGTGCTTCTCCCGTGCTTCCAACTTGATTCGTTCCAATTCGGCGATCTCGGCCGTGACATCGCTCGCTGGCTCCGGTGGCGGCGGCGGAGTGGCTTGCTTTGACTCGTTTTTCGAATTCAACTGGGCCAGACGCATGATTTCACCACGTTGACGGATGGCTTGAATCTCTTCGGCGTGCTTCTTTTCTTTCTGGTACAGGTATAGAGCCACCTCTTGGATGAGGGCTTGCATCTTCGCTTCATCATCGCCCTTGGGTACCTTCTGCCTCACCGTGTTGATCATGTTGGCGACATCGCTCGAGACGTGGTTGTCATCGACGCTGAAGGTGCTTCGGCGATGGTGTTTGCGTTCAGTTCTGAAGATATCATATAAAAACAGCAAACCAGAAAGAAGTCCAAAACTTACTTGGCCTCAGGCAAATTCGGCCTTGTCCGATTCTTCGAAATGATCATGGTCTTCGTTCCATCGATGATACCGGCGAGCGAGGCATCTGTAAAGCTGTTCATCGTGGCGTTCGTCTCGGCGGTGTCAGCAGTGGGAAGATGGCCACCCACGTCAGGATCAAGAATATTGCTGGCATCAATGATGGGAGCAGCAACATCTGCGGCCTCGTCCGGCTTGATTTCGAAGGTGTCATTGAGATTCATGATGGTTGAAGCGGTCAAAATCAGCGGGGCGATCGATGTGACAGCGCTGTTTTTGAGCGCGATTTTGATTTCAAAGATGATTGTGCGTTCGGGACAGAACGCCAAAATAGTTGTAATGGCATGTTTGAATTTTTTCCTGTGGCACTTTTTAGCGTGTTTTTAATTTTGTATGCATTTCAAACTGTATAGAAATCAATATAAACGTAATTTTTTCCAACTTTGGTTTGAAAAATGTGTATCTAATTTTTTTTACACTGAATGCTGCATCGTCGTTCGCACAACTGTGCACTCTAACGTGTGCCGCCCGTTTGCACACCATCATTGAACGGAATTTTTACACACTTCATAGTATGCTTTTTGCACATAATTTTTTTTTAAATTACAGTTTGTCAACCTCATAAAGACGTCGAGAAACCTTGTTTACCTACTTTTAAATCACTAAAACAATTAAAATTCTTTAAAAATGTACTCGATCGTTGATCACAGTATTGTTTTCAGTTCTTATCAGCAAGCTATAAACGGATAAAAATCCCGTGCAATTCATGAACATGCACTTGATTACCAGTTTCTGATGTTTGCTTATCTTTCAGTTTCCGCCCAACCCCAAAACTCAATGCACTTGTTTGGCCATCATTTCGTTGACACTTGTCAATCCGAGTTCACTTATTTTTCGATCGCAATCGCCATTGTTAAAAACCCTTTATTCAACCCGCGTTCAATCGAATCCCATTGAATTTCCGCACCTCACGCGTCGGACCTAAACATCGAGATTGTGCTCGCGAGAAGGGCCCTAGCGCGCTGCCAGTGGCGGTCGTTGGGATCGGAGACGAAACGGGGGGCCTAGTAAGTAAGTAAGCTCACATCCCTTCATCAGGGCGGCCTCAGGCAGCCCAGTCGAATAGGCGCCCCAGACTACTGGCTGTGCTCAACCCCTCAAAACTAAACTAACGTATACAAACATTGTGGACCCGTGTGATGTACGTACATATTGCATCAGGCGTCATAGATCGTCCAAATCTGGCGGGTCTCATTTTCGGTTATTGCATTTATGGAGCGTGGAATCGTTTTTCACGTACAATATATCAATGCGTTAAAGTTATTGAGGCTTAAAAATGGATTGCATTTCCAATTCCAATGCCACGTTGAAGTGCGTGGAAATCAATTCCGCGGGTTGGATGACTCGTTACAGCGGGCCATAAAAACGAGCGAAAAAGCCCGTTAGCGTTGGCCGTTCAGTGTTGTCACAACACGTATTGCTTGATCAGCCGTAGAAGGTTGCCTAGTGATCCGAAAAGGACTGAGAAGTGTTCATATTAGTAATACGTTGATATTTCCGTGGCAAACAGTCGCGAAACAATGTCTATTTGCCCTAATGTCAACAATTGTTCCACTTTTTACATGTTTAAACGCCCCTTTTCGACCCTTAATTCAACAAAGGGAAACTATTCAGCTATAAACTACATTGGAATTCACTTTTAACAGTCACTTTTTGCTTAAAGTGGTGCTTCGTTCTGCTTAGACACGTTTAAGGTTCATCAAATAGCGGCCTTCGGCGTTTCCAAGGTCGAAATTCCGTGAATAATCCTGATTCACCGTTTCCATGAATGCCTCGCACCCTCTAAAACTTCTTTATTGAAGGCTTCATTTCCTTTTTCTCCGTAAAGCAATCGAAAGATCAACGAAACTGCGTCCAAATGCATTGCATGCTTCTGTTTTGTTGCCTCTGGTCATAGAAAGCACGAGGCCGGCTCATTCCATCGCGACGTCCTCGCATTTCAACTGGGAAAACGCGTGGAGGAACGAACGGGCTATTGAATCTGTTTATCCGATCTGATGGTCCGATGGGTGTCCCCAGCCAAACCAGACTTGCTTTTTCCAAAGGCGACCCTTTTTTGACTTATTAGTTGTCCTTGATCAAGGCCAAAA
Organism: Panagrellus redivivus; assembly: GCA_000341325.1. Taxonomy (NCBI): domain Eukaryota; kingdom Metazoa; phylum Nematoda; class Chromadorea; order Rhabditida; family Panagrolaimidae; genus Panagrellus; species Panagrellus redivivus. Next base: position 67,600 of record KB455568.1, on the reverse strand, counting down.
CTCCGGGGATCCGCTTTCTTTCCGGCTTCCCTGTCTACTGAAAACAGACCCCGCAAAAGTCTATCTTATCAAAGCAAGTGTCAACAAGCCCCCAGGTAGCTAATGTAAAAAAGAAACTTGTTGACTGTCTTTTATGAGTGACGAATCCTGACTTCTGCAACAAGTGAAAAGACAGCCATCTGCACCTCGCTCACTTGATACGATAAGATTGCATGGGGGCGGTCACACTTTTGAGTAAGTTTTCGATGGTTGTTCAATCGATTGGCTGTTCGTTCGAATCGAAAAGTGGCCAAATATTGTTTGATTTCGAATGCTACGTCAAACTGCAGATGTTTTCCACATTGAAATGGGCCTTTACTCTAGCTGTCTTTATTTGTGAATGCTTTTCCGTTTCCCCTAGCAATTGTCTGAATAAATAGTACATCTAATGTCGGATGTACTCCCTTTTCCGGACATGGATATCCAAAAGCTGTCGACCAGGTGGCGCCGAAGCCATTTCCGTCTTTTTTCGAACTCAAAAACCATATTTGACAATTTTTCGCTTTCTTCCGCTCTTCGCGCAGAACTGTCTGTCTAAATCGATGTTACTTCCAGCCATGTGTTCCTCATCCTTGAGGTCGTCAATAATGTCATTAGAGTACCCCTGCGAGGTGTAATTGCCTTCTAAGAAGTTGAATTGTGCTCCTTTTTGTGTTTTTTCGTGACCGTTACCCCTTTTTGTACCCCAAATTTTCTATTTTTGATCAAATTCTCACATTTTCATAACTTTCAGACCACTTTGGGCTCAAATAATGACATGACCCCCATCAGACGAACAAACTTTGCCTATTTCCTACTCGGATTCGTGTTAGCTTCCGTCTTCTATTTCATTCAAACTACAACAAACAGCGGTGCTGTCATCAGTAATGCCGGCTTCGTCAAAATTCAGCAGCAATCACAAGCAAAGGGACTCATAGAAAACGAAGACCCAGACATTTTGGTCAATAAACTTGCGGAAGCCCATGAAGACGATAATGATGAGGACGGTGATGGCCATCAACACGGCCAAAATGAGGGAATGTTTCAACATACGCACGGTAAGTGCCTATTTGAAGAGCTATAAATTTTAACTTACTAACCCATAAGCTTGTTATTGCTACTTTCAGAGGAAACTGCTGTCGCTGGAGCACTGAAACAGTCCGTTCGCGTCTTCTGTTGGATCATGACAGCCAAGAAAAACACGCTGTCACGCGCGGTGCACGTTAATGCCACTTGGGCGCAACGCTGTAATAAATATGTCTTTGTTTCTGTGAATGAGACTGCAGCCAAATTGCCCAATGTCGATTTGAACGTGACTGAGGGCCGGAATTTCCTGTGGGCAAAGACAAAAGCCGCGCACCAATACATCTACGACAACGAGTTGGATAATTTTGACTGGTTCCTCAAGGCCGACGACGACACATATGTCATTATGGAAAACTTGCGATTCATGTTGTTGGCATATTCGCCTAGCGATCCGGTCTATTTCGGGTGTAAATTTAAGCCATTTACGAAACAAGGGTACATGAGTGGTGGTTCTGGCTATGTATTGAGTCGGTACGTGAACGCGTTTCTCTCATTGGGGGTATAGCTCAGGGGTAGAGCGCTCGCTTAGCATGCGAGAGGGCTGGGGTTCGATTCCCCATACCTCCAGACTAACTTTTTTTAATTTTTTTTACTTTTAATTTTTTCAATTTTAGGGAAGCAGTAAAACGATTCGTCGAAGAAGGCCTCCCCGATCCAAAGAAGTGCAAACAAGCTGGCACTGGTGCCGAAGACGCAGAAATCGGTAGATGTCTCGAAAAAATCAACGTAACCGCCGGCGATTCTCGGGACTCTCGAGGCCGCCATCGCATGCTTCCATTCTCCCCATTGAGTCATCTCCAAGCAGGCGGAAACAAAACTATGCCGGCCTGGTTCTACCAGTACATGTACTACCCATATGAACAGGGCAAAGAGTGCTGCTCGGATTACATGATCTCATTCCACTACGTCAACAAGGGCACAATGTATGCCCTCGACAATCTGTTATACCATATCAGACCCATCGGCTTCTTTGATGACCTGTGGACACGGGAACTCGGAAGCAAGGAAAACGCTGGCAAGGAGATCATCGACACTTTGAGGGCACTGGCGGAACGGAAGTCGCAGCCACTTCTGCCAAAGGCTACGGAAGCCAAAGACACTGATAAGAAAGCCGAAAAAGAATGATAACTTCAACATCAGTCATAAAAAAACAAAAAAGACGGGTCGTTTAAGCGGAAAGAATGGTTTTATGTTGCTTTAGACAGCAAAGTCAAATTGAATAGTATGTGCCTTACAACATTCCAAAAATATTGTAGTACGAAATTTGAAAAGTTTGTTTGAATTTTGAAGTTTGTATTGTTAATTTTAATACGGTGATTGAATAATTGAATAGCTTTTTGACTCAATAAAAAAGAGCCTTTGTTTTTGTTACATTGAAATTTGCATACATGTCAACCATAGTGCTAAAAACGGCAAAATGTAGCCATTTGACAGTTATGTGGCTACGAATCAACCAGAATTGTCTCTTTTTTGTGCTGGGATTGGCTGTGGCGTCGACTTTCTTCCTGATTCTGTTCAGTAACAATATTGGTTTTCACGGTAGTGAAATTTTAAAGGCGGATACTTTGCCGAAACAGCCAGTTCTACTGAAACAGGACCCGGAAGTTTTCGATGAAACAGACGATAAAATCACAGAATTGTTGACCGATCCTCCAGAAGATGATAACGATGAAGATGAATATGCAGGTGAAGATGGCATTGATTATGTCGATGAGGAAGCTCATGCGATGTTTAAACACACACATGGTAAGCTTTTCGAGTACCTTTTGACCTTAGGCATAATGCCACTTTTAGAAAACCCAGTAGCCAGTGCCCTGAAAGACACCGTCCGAGTCTTTTGTTGGATCATGACATCCCCGAAAAATATCAAATCAAGGGCGATCCATGTAAATGCGACCTGGGCGCCGCGTTGCAACAAGTACGTTTTTGTCGTTTCAAACTCTACTAATTCGACGGATTACGATCTACCTATTGTTGAACTTGAAATTCCCGATGGACGGAATTCGTTATGGGGAAAGACAAAAGCCGCGCATCAATACATCTACGATAACGAATTGGATAACTATGATTGGTTTCTCAAGGCTGATGACGACACATATGTCATCATGGAAAACTTGCGATTCATGTTGTTGGCACATGAGCCGAGCAATCCCATTTATTTTGGGTGTAAATTCAAGCCATTTACGAAGCAGGGGTACATGAGCGGTGGTTCTGGTTACGTATTGAGTCGGTTGGTCATAACTTCAGTGCACAATTTCATACTGTAGTGATGCCATCTTTCAGTGAAGCAGTAAAACTCTTCGTCGAAGATGGCCTAACAAACCCTAAATACTGTACAAAACAAAACGGTGGCAATGAAGACGTCGAAATTGGCAAATGTCTTGAAAAAGTCAACGTAACCGCCGGCGACTCACGCGATGCCAAAGGCCGACACCGCATGTTGCCGTTTAGGCCAGAACTTCACATAAGTGGCGGCAACGGAACAATGCCAAAATGGTTCTACCAGTACATTTATTATCCGTATCACGATGGCACAGAATGCTGTTCTGACTACGCGATTTCGTGGCATTACGTCAATCGTGAGTGGATGCACACGTTGGACAACATGTTCTACCATATCAAGCCAGTGGGCACGATCGATGATGGCTTTTGGACGCAGAAAGCTTTTACCGATAATACGAGGGAGGATCTTATTGATAAGTTGAAAGTTTTTTCTAAAAACATGTCACCGGCTAATTAATGTATGACAGATATTTAAGTAATGAAATGTTTTTTATTTATTTTTTATGTCAATGTCAATAAAAATTACTTTTAGTTTTGAAAAATTATTTATTTAAAAAGCATCATAAAAGCAGTGATATACCTCAAAAGCATAACGACCCCAAAACTGTAAACCGAAAACCCTTTCGATTTCTTTCGTCGCCGTCTTTTTGGCGTTGTCGAAGCCAATTCAGTGGTCGTGGGCGGCAACGGTGGGAGCACAGGATCCTTGTAACACGGTTTGTTGCATAAATCCGTGTCACATATAATTCGATCCCAAGCTATATTATAGGGATCACGCAAGTTTCTGAAAATGCATCAGGTTTAACTACTGTACTGTAATTCAATATAAAAGTAACATACTCATAAAATTCCGGAGCCTTACATACATGCTCTCGCTCAATCTCACCCTCTCTATGGCATGTAAAGTATTCCCACAACGCGGTGACGAAAATATTTCGAAATGGATTATGTTTAGAGCCATCAGCTAGAGACAGCAAAAAGATACAACAAAATTACATGTTAAAAACATACCCCAGAATTTTAATTTGTATTCGCAGAATTTACACTTTCTGATTCTTACTCTATAGGTTCCGTTAATTCTTTCCTCACGAAATGTGTAGTTGAGAGCCCTGGAAGTTGTTAGGTGAAAATGGCTTTGACACAAACACCTACTCGTGACCTCTTCTTCTGGTGTAGCAGTAGATCCAGCTGGGGGGGAAGTTCTCTTCATCTTCTTCATCATCTTCGTCGTCGTCTTCTTCTTCTTCGGCCATTACTGTAGAAAGCATTAAAACTACAATGAAAGCGGTTAAAAACAGTTTCATGTTGCCGAAAGACTAGTCGGAGGCCGTTTGGGAAATATTCGGCCGATTCCTTGGTGAATCCAAGCCTTGTATGCAAAAATATGAAATTTTGTTTGGGTTTTACGTTATTTGCAACCTTCAACATTTGAATTTTAAAATTTTTCTTTATTCGCAAAAGTGTGCGAATAGATGTTTTGCACAAGCATTGCGTGCGAATGTCACAGAGAAGGTTGAAATGGCGCGTGTGCGAATTGTATTTTTCCTTTCAGACATCAATTTTTTTCAAAATACATTGAAAACTAAACTTCAACTTTATTGGATAAAACTCTGATATCAATCAACTAGCAAAGAAGTCAAAACCAACATGCCACACTTTAAGCATGGCCAAAACAAAGTGAAAAAACTGCATCGAAAACAAATTGCACAAAAAGTTGCATAACAACCCGAAAAAGGGGTAAAGGACACTTGTAAATAGTAGTGAAATTCAACAATCAATAAACGAAACAGACTAGTGAGACAAAAACTTATGAATAGAACGTCAACACGGATGTCTGATTGCCGCGAACAAGAAGCGTGGGCGGCAAGCCTCGGGTCATGATGTCGACCCAGGCCATGTAGAGGCAACTGCTGACGAGGCCCTTTCGGGGAACTGGCAGGGTTCTGAAAGTTGTTTTGTTTGACGCGAATTGGAAATGGCAAAAAGTGATGTTAAAACTTACAAAACGACCAAATCAGAGTCCATGCTGTGCTGCTTCAACAACTCTGCGATCCGCAACTGTCGATGGGTCTTGTCGCGTTGCGAGCTGAGTTCGGCCTCGGAGATCATGCCGTCCTTGAAGGATTCATCGGTGATCAGGCTTCGGAAGGGTTCGATGAGAGTTTCGAACTCGGCGACACTGAAAGATTCTGATTTGGAAGAGTTGTATGACCAAAAAAGGGCTCACGTTTCAGGTTGAGGCTTCTTCGCAACGTCTGGAATGACACGAACGTCGGAGAAGTTGATCCGGAACTTGCTGAGTAGAGCCGCCATGTTTCGGGCTTCGAGCTCCATGGCTTTGGCGGAGGTTGAGATGGTGAAGACGCGGAGTTGGGCATTCTAGAACAAAATCACTGTCAAAAAGCCACCCGAAACAGAAACCAACCTCAAGGTACGACTTCGGCATCGTCAACAAGTACGGTATGAGCAACGTAAGCCCACCATCATCATAAAGCCACCAAACATCGATTGTAGCACGCTTTATCTTCCTTTGGAAGCGATTTATCGACGAAAGCAGCTCGCGTTGGGCCGTCGTGAGGCGTCGAGAGCTGAAATGGCGTGGCGGGTGGAATAGGTGCCATCTGGAAGGTTAGATTGCGTGCGGTTTAGGCTGGTTAGACGAGTTACACATCAAACATTCACACAAAAAGCGTAAGAAACCGGATTAGATTTCGATTAGACCCCAAAAAGTGTATCCCACACAGCTCACAATCACAGTGTACGGTAATATCGGGAAAAAAACCTAACCTCATCAAGCCGAAAATGGTATTCCGGGCAGCCTTCTTCTTCTGTCTGTATGGAAAAAAGCAAATGGAATGTTTGAATCAAACGAAGCGGAAGCGTTTGGATGAAGCGAAAACCAATCAAAATGCTAAAAAAAAACCTACCTCCGTCGGCGAATCAGACTCAATCTTTCCAAATTGCTTCTTTCAGGTTTGGCTCCAGTGCCATTAGGCTGGCCAGTGGTCGCTGTCGTCGGCCCAGCTTCGACATCACTGTTAGCAATGTGAAGTCGGGCTTTACTGCCTTCGACGCTACTGTAATCGGTGCCCGATGATGGGTGCTGGCCTCCACCAGAAGTTTCATCCGTCAAACTATCGGAATCGGAGCCCTCATCGATGGAATCCTCATCCATGACATAGTTGTTGAGTGCATCGAGAGGGTGAGCTTCTTCAGATTCCTTCGATTCGGACGTGTTGGCCGGTTCACCGGGGATGGGATTTCCGCTTTCATCTCGCTTCAGGGCCGTCGCAGCAGGGACATCGGGTAATCGAAGGCCAGTGACATCAGCGAGCTTCTGTTCACGCATGAGTTCGGTGTAATCGAGGCCGCCGCCGGCGTTTCGGAGGACCATGACGCCGATGTTGCCATCGAGGGAGTCTCTGAAGCAAATGAAACCATTTTGGGGGTCATATTCCATCAGAATAAGTCAACTTACTGAATAATACCAAAATAATCATTGATATCAGCAATCCCTTGAACCCCCTTCGCCGCCCAGTTCTGTTTGAATCCAAGTAGAACAATGTTTGGTCGCAATCTGCCCAGACCCGTCGTCTGGATCAAGGCCTGCGCTCCTGCCCTGATACTCGGATTGGCAATCGACACATAGAATGACTTGATATGCCGTTTTCTCAGCCATTCCCGTAATTGCAGATTCAGTCTCCGAATAACGGCAAACACAGAATCACACGGCGCATACGGCACAACATAGCCACAAACCATCAAACTGGTGCCCTTCGTGATATTGGAGGCGAAATCGACCAAGGAAGGCCGTGCCGCCGGATTGCCTGTCAAAACCAGTACCTGGGGACGGTAGTTTTTGACGTGTTCATCAGTATTGTCCAGTCTCGTGACGCCTTGAAGCGCTGAACGGTAGCTGTGGGCCTGGGTCGACGAGCCCCAATTGACATCGGGCTTGCGATGGGCAATGTACATGAAAAGGCCACCGAAGAATAGGAATGTCAACAATGCCGTCGACCAGGAAACGATGAACATGACACAGACGCATAGGATGGCCCCAGCCAGACTGATCCACATGTTGTAGAATCGGAATCCGGGGCGGAAGCCAGGCGACTTTGCAAAACTGTTGTCAAAACACGCGTAATTGATAAGGGCGTAGCTACAGAGGAAGAAGTTCGAAATGATGGGTGCGATGGCGTTTAGGTCGCCGATGAGAATCATGATCATGGATAGAACAAAGCCGAGGAGATAAGCACGTCGAGGTTCGTCGTCTTTGCCGGAGCCTTTGGCGAAAACGTTGATGTAGGGGAAGAGTCTGTCCTTGCAGACTGCTTGGAAGATCTTTGGCGCGGAAACGAGGCTTGCTAGCGCGGAGGACAGGGTAGCCGCGAAAATGCCGGCGGTGATAAGTGGGCCCCAGAAGGATTCCGTTTCCATGACCTGAAAAGCCATTCTTACAGTATTCCGTTACAGTAATCCAAAACCCACCTGGAAATAGTTCAACAATCCGTATTTACAGGTGCCATTGCCGACACAATCCGGCTCCAAATACGTTCCGAACAGATAATCAGCGGACGCATTCAACATTGGCGCTGTGATTCCATCAGCATCACGGACACATGTCGATCCAGTCGTCCAGATGGTCAAAATGTAGACAATTGTCGTCAAAAAGATGGCAGACAGCGTACCGAGTGGGATGGCCTTCTGCGGTTCAGCGAGATCGCCGGATATGTTGGCGCCGGCCATGATGCCAGTCGCTGCGGGGAAGTAGATGGAGAACACGGTGAAGAAGTTGTAGCCGTCACGGAATCGAGGTAGCATGTTGTCGGACATTGTTGCCACTGAAATTCCATCATTTTATCAGTTCCTCATCAGTGAAGATAAGCCTAACTTACTGCTATACCCCGTCACGCCCCTCAAGGCCTGGACTTCCGTCACCGGCATCAGGGTGCCCAAAAAGTAGTCCAAAATGGAAAGCGTCAAAATGACCAGCAACCCCATCTGCATCTTACTTTCAAAGCCTGTGCCAATAAACACGATTCCCATCAGCAAGCAGCATGTCACCAGCCCGATGATTCGGACATCATTCAGGCCACCGTCTAAGATGGCGATACCGTATTCGGCGAGGAGGTCACGGACTGTTTCCGCGAAACCGACAACGTACATGGCGGCGCTGAAAGGACTAACTTCAACCAAAGACAAGAAAGCATAGAACAAACCCGACAGCATTAGCCACACTGAAGATCAGCCCAATAGAACCACCAAATTCAGGTCCAAGCGATCTCGAAATCAAGAAATAGGCTCCTCCACCTTTGACATCGCCATTGGTACAGATGGCACATGTCGACAGCGCCGTAATAGTGGTAACGACAGAAGCCAGAAGGACGACCGCAGTACCCAGGGCAATGCCAGCTTGACCTGCAACCCAGGAAACACGGAGATAGAGCATGACGCCGAAAATGTTGAGAATGCATCGGAAAAAGACGCCTTCTATCCAGCCGAATTTGCTTCTGGGGGTCGCGGGCGGGGGTTTGAAGGCTTCGAAGTGGGCTTTGGAGGTCTTCTTGATGGGCGACATGGTGTCCATTTGGGATTCGACTATGTGGGAGTTCTTTTCCTGGAAAAAGATTGACATAGTATTGGTTAAAATACGGTAGTTTAGGCAAAAACGCACCTTAAACTCGTTCAAATTGCTTTGATCAGCATTATCACCATGAAGCAGCTCCAACATCGACGGCCGCGTATTTCCAATCCCGTCGGCATTCAATGTATTCCGATAGAAGTCGATTATGGGCGGATGCTCCAGCGTCGCGCAATGCCTCCATGACTTCGCATTCGCCAAAGTTGAATCCATATCGTGAGTCCCTCCCGAACACACACTTTCATCGTCATTTTCTGGTTCTGGGTGTTCGCCAACGTCGAAATGGACACATCTCGGTGGAGTGGCCGCGGCTCCGGCATCTGGAGGGGCTGTATCGGCTCGAGTCTTCCCTCCGAGGTTTGAAAATATCTTGAATCGGCCAGCTGAGGAAACTTTCGGCATGGGTTCACCTTCGCCACTGCAGTCGGCACAGGAAGGGCCTTCGACTTCCGACGACGGACACGGCAACATGGGCGCGGTTTCCCGACTGGACGACTTTGTCACCTGCAAAAGCAAGCATGTTTATCATCAGCTGACGTGAAAATGCATCATAAATTATCCCAACTATTTACAATAAAAGCGAAAGATAAATGCAAAAGCCCCCAGAGCGGTCACTAAAAGCTCAAACTCAAAAAGTAGTTGATTAATTTGCAAAAACATAAGTGGTTTCGGGCAAAGCAAAGCCAAACGTAGTAAAGCTTACCGAAAACCGACTCGAAATCTTGCGCATCTCTGTCGGGACTACCTGTGAAAATGAGTGAATCTGTTAATTGCCTCCGGTCAATGGTCAAAGGGCATCGAGATCAGAACGGACTTGTGTAAACAAAACCCGGATTACAATAGTTATTGCAATAGTTCAAACAACGGAAAAGTGCGTGAAACAATAAAAGATGGGAAAATAAAAAATAAAATGTCAAGATCACGAGGAAGAAATAAAACTTATTTGATACATTTGAAAAGTCGTCGCTCGTATAGTTAAAGAGCAAAGCAAGCGCATGGATGGTTGCCAAATGGCTTCCCAATTGACGGAAATTAAAGGCGCCACCCCGGGCTACGTCCACAAAAAACGGCTCCAATGAGGAGTGTCGTCATTAGATGCAAGACAGGCCCCAGGCTTGAGTTACTGGAGCAGTGGAAAAGCGTTAAGAAAGTGAAAACAGACTGACTTTTAGACTGTATGCTTCACGGAAATGAGAGATTAGTGAGAAATCGGTGGGTTTTGAACTTTTTTTGCGTTCACTGATAGTTTGAATTGGCAATTTTCGGCGGCTTTTCAACTTTGGGGGATGCTTTTTGTTGAATGGATGGCATGCCATCGCGACAGACAACAAAGGCAATCAGAATAATGCAAAAAAGGGTTGAAAAAGGCAATAAGGAAACAAAGAAACTCATTACCACAAAGTACACAGCACCCGCTAATTACATAGGTCAAATCGGGGTCGTCAGAATTGCCGGAGGCGGGATTAAGTCAAGTCGGTTCGGCGCCAACAGAGTCGTGACCGACAATTTCACGTACTTTTGCTTCTCCGTCAAAAACGATGGGGTTCTTCGCGCGCGAGCTGGGAACACCGTTGGTTTGGGTCTGTTGTGTATTAGCATAGCTGCTTAAGGGGAGTTAGAGATGGACTCACAAATGCTTTCACTTTGCTAATCGGAAGGAAGGGGAGTTGATTGAGGGTGAGAAAATTGGGTTTTGATTGGTTTCGAAACATCAAAACCAAAATTGCCATCAAAAATAAACTGAAAATCCCCCCATGGACAAGATTCTACCAAAAAATCCAAACCAAAACCAAAACCCCCAAAAATCAATAAAATCAAACTAAAACCACGACCCCCCTCACATAGCTGTTATGTTTAAAAGCTATTCCCGACGGAAATGAGGAACCATCCTTCACACTGGCTGAACTGAACTTTAAAAACACTCAAAAAAAGCAAAAAGGAAAACACAGCAAGCACTTCATGGCTACCATCATTGATGGCGTGAAGTGAATCAGGTGGCTTATGGGCCGGGCTAGTGACGACCAACCGATCGGCGAAAAGATTAGTGCGCGAAAAAGTTAAAAGGTCAACCAAAAAGACGATTCAAACTTTCAAAATGTGAACATCTAACGTCTTTCATTTTACATGTTAAGCAAAAAGGGCATAAACTAAAAAAGGGCGTGCTGTAAGGGCATAAATCAAAAAAAGGTCAATGAGCTTCTTCTTGGCTGTCTGTATGATGAACATCCGCATTCGAGATGAAGAAAAAAGCTCCAAAAACGTGTGAAAATATCAAAATGAGGCCATTTTTTTTAAAATAGATGCCTCATATAGCCATCAAAAATGGCTGTCTTGTAAAAAGTTAACCAAGATGGCCCTTTCCGAATACATAAATTTGTCAACGGAGAAGCCTTTGGTGACAGCGCTATGACTGTACACTGATAAAAGTTAGTTTATGGGAAAGGTCGTTCGTGGCTTATCACGGGGAGACGGAAAGAACTGTACGCTGCCAAGACATAACAAAAACGAATAAGCAAAAGCGATAAAGTGCAAATAATGTGGTGAATAACGCGGGAAAGATGCAAATCAGAACCACAGAAAGCAAAAAAGCCGGCGAATAGACCGATTGGATAGAAAAAAAGCATCCCCGAAATAAGCAAAAAACCAACTTGGAATCGGGATGCACTGCTTTCACGCCGGTCTATCTTGATCCGATCGTCGGGGGCTAAAGTGGCTACGCCGTGATCACTGCTTCGACGGTTTGTCGGTGACGCCATGGTCGGGGAAGGGGATAAATTGAGACTTCAGACGGGGTTGAGTGGCTGATGTGATGGCTTGATTGCACTTTTAGGCCGGGGTCATCTGGAATTTGGGCAGTTTGGGGTCGAAGATCGGCAAAAACGCGTTTAAAGGCCATGTCTTTGAAGAAGTCGGCGAAATTCCGTGAAGAGGGCATCGAAACGTCAAAAACACGAAACCACTGATAAACTGCCAAAGGTCAAAACCGCTTCATGCACGAAGGCCATTCATTTTGAGGAGTCCAGAGGGGTTGCATTTGCAACATCCAAGTAACACAAAAACTACGACCCCGGGCTAGACAGTGGTGAATAGATGGCATCTTTTGGAAGTCTTTTCCAAAAAGTTGAAAAATGGAACCCCGTTTTTTGGAATTTATGGACTTTCTTCGTCGCTATGGGCTGTGGCATCGATTATTGACACGAACTATGCCTTATGCCTACCGGTTTGAACCTCGAATAAATAAAAGCAAGGCCATAGCCGCCAGCTGTTCGACTTCGATCCTGCGGAGAATATGCCCTAAGGGCAAACGGCGTGGGCAAGGTGAAGTGACAGACAAGCCGCGGCTACATCAACAATTGGAGTGAAAAGAAAAACAAAATAAATGATTTTTCACTTTGGAATGGAAAAAGTGATTTATCAAACTTTGGCACGCTTTTAGGCAATTTCATTAAAGGCTGTGAAAATGTGCAAAATAAGACATTAGCAACCATAGAAACACTACATTTTGAAAGGTTATTTCTTATTTTTCAACCCCCAGGGAAACAAAAACAAATAAAAGCCACGTTTTTTGTAGGGATTTTCGGTCGAGATGTTTAGTGAAACCGGAAACGACGTCATGAGGATGCAAAGCTGGCTTTGATGCCGAATGTACAGACTGTCTGTAGGCAAGGGGCTATGATACAAAATTGTAGTTGTTTTGATGGCCGTTGGAAAAGTTGAAATTTGGCGTTTGGAAGAAAAACAACAAAGTTAAGGAAACACTGGGAAAATAAATAAATGCATTGCCAAAGGACAGGGTATCGAATTTCGCGCGCGCGCAGACAAAGTGACCCCCGACGAGGGCCCAATTGTGGTGCCAGTTTTTCGAATTTTGAAGGGGTAACGGCCTCGGGCGGTCGGGCGGGCTGGAAGCGAGGCCCAAAACCAAAACGCAACGACGTCAAAGGCCCCAGGGCTATCGTCGAGCTGGTAGGACGGCGAGGGGGCGAGCTTAGCGTCGGTCAAGTGCCAGTGGCAGTGGCATTGACCAGTAAGCAATGCGAGGGTTCAGTGCGGTCAATGGGAGCGAAATCTATAGATGCGAAAAGGAGGAAGCCAGACCAGCCTAAAGTGTCCCATTTTGGGTCGGTCCAGTTTCGCGCTGGGTCCAGCCGGTCAGCCACTGGTCAGTTTTCGTTAGTCACGCTTTGCCGCGGCACAGCCAGACAGTCATCGACTCGCGCGCATGCAGCCAGCCAGCTTCCTTCAAACACGTCAAACCCCGCCAAAAACATCTATCCAGACCCACCCCGTTGCCATCGGCTACCCCCCAAAGGCCCCAGGGCAACACCCCACATATCCGCATTGTCAGTCAGCGTAAAAACATCCAGAGATGACAGGTCGAGCGTCGTCCCCATTTTTTATGGCTACATCCGCATTGTGGGGCTCGAATGCCTTCGAAAAGCGTTCATTCTTCCAGATGCGTTCCTTCAAATTGTCAAAAGAGGGGTAATGGGACGAGCGACAAAAATAGCCGGAAACCAGCTTCAAAAAACGCGGAACCAAAAGCCGCCAGACGATTTTGTTCAAAAGATAGCTGTTTTTGTTCGGCAAATCGGTTTTGAGAAATCGAAAAAAGTGTATTTTGAAACGACAAAACGCAAAAATAACATAAAGCAGCTTATTTTAGCACGTCGTAGACCGCTTTGCCGAACAAGACATGGCGTGACATTAATCTCGGGTCCTGCGCAGCCGCCGGAAGGAACGCTAATATTAACGGAATTCTATTCAGAAAGAAGTAAACACAATTGCAGTTGTAGTTGGGCATGCATTTCACCATACCTGGTATTAGGAATAGAAAATCTCGAGTTAAATTTGATTAAAAAGGTAGAAAAAAGAGATTTCCCAGCTGTCGCACGTCCTAAAATTGTGTTTACGCATTAGCGATGCCGTGAAAGGTGACATCAAAATGGACTTTACAGGACTTTGCACGCGGTGGCTTGGCTAATTTTGGACGAGCTGACTTTGAATAGAAAGGATTACCTATATACGTCTTATTTGAAAGATAATTCTTTGATGGACAGTCATAATGGTCATAGGGATGGACTTGTCGTGGACATTCAGTAATATTACGGCGTTTAGACGGGGGTTATCATGGCTGCTGATAACGATTCACGGAAGGACGAACTTTGAAGTACACTACAAAAATGAAAACGTATCTGCAGGTTGAAAGAAAAACCTCTATGCAAATTTCAGAAAAAGAATAAAACTGCAATTACACAATGTTAAGGCAAAAACTTTTTATACAAATAACAGTTGATTAGTGTTGCCAAGACATTTAAAGCATTTACGTAAACGTTTTTTCAATTATCGGATGACTCACAGCTTCTCATGAATGATTCAAATGATTCAACGAAACTTTCAAAGAATTTTGCTTTGTTACTCACGCCTGTTTCCATGACAGTTTTCCTTACAAAAAGTCACAAATGTAATCAACACGTAAATGTTGGCAAAAGTGCGAAGGTCGTGACGTCAAAATTTTGTGAAAAAAGCACAAAAGAAACAAAAAATTAGCATTATTTACTCATTTTGTCTTTGATTTGAACGGCACAGTTTGTCAGAATGTTGGTGGTCCGTGGCAGATCGTGATGAAAAGCAACTTTGACGTTGTATGCGGCGAAATCAAAGATGGGCAGCGCCACTACGATTTTCAGGGCATCTGCCCTTCCGAATGTGACTCTGATAAAGCTACCAAGGTGGTATCAGGTTCGGCACCTGTACGGAGAGTTTCGATTTCTGATGATATTCTGCTCATTCGAGTGTGGTGGAAGTGAGTTTTATCGTTTGATTGAAGTTGTTTCTGTGATTGACGTTTCGTGTTTTTAGTAGTATTGTCGCCGCTATCATTGCTTTCGGGTGTTACATTTTAAGTTTGTGCAATTACAAAAAAAATGTCATGGAACGACAGCGATCAACGGGATTTAAAGTGAGGAGTAGACTGAGGAACGAATTGGATTCTGATTTCTGGGAGCAGTGCTTTGAAAACTATTGTATTCCTATAACGCCACCATTCTCATCTTCTGACACGCGAAAGCTTCCAAATATGCCGAAAATATCACGAAATTGGTCATCTCTAAAACTGCCATCATCGACACCAATGCCTCAAGCACTGACTGAAAAACGACTCGAGCCGCAAGCTGCGATTCCATGGGAGTTGCCTGAATTTCCAGATATTTCACCGATTCTTCCGGTCAAGCATGATTCGTTTCTTGATTCATGCTTCAATGATACCCCTAAATGTGTCTCATGTGCTACAAAACATCTCCCTGAAAAGTAGCCATCACCCGTTTCTGGATTGCAATCGTTTACTGACACGCCTAAACCATCGCGACGAAGCTCAGCATCTCTGAAACTGCCATCACCCCCACCAAATCTGAATCATCAGCAGGATCAAACATTTCTAATTGCAATAAGTGCGATATCAGCCTGGAGACTAACTGATAAACTATTTAAAACTATGACTTTAAAATTTGACCTAAGATGACATCAATAAAATCCATGTTTCTATCAAGTTTATTATAAAAACCACATATCCGTAAAATCCACCATTAAACATAATCAAGAATAGAAAGTCAAAACGGAAGTCTGATTTCCGCGGACTAACAATGTCGGTGGCAGATTGCGTGTCAGTACTTCGAGCCAAGCCAGGTAGAGACAGCTTCCAATGGCATTCTTTCGGGGTATTGGTAAAGTTCTGTAATTGATAAAAAGAAGATTTTAGTCATTTTGATAAAAGTATAAGTTTAAAAATGTGTAGACATACAAGACAATTAAATCTGCATTTGTCGAATGCTTCTTCAAATGCTCCGCTGTCCGAAGCGTTCTCCACGTACGGTCCCGATTGACTGCTAATTCCATTTCTGTGATCAAGCCATCGGCATCAGAAACAGAATCAGTTTCATCTGGTGTACTGGTTGATTGTTTGAAAGGGGTGATAAGCTTGTCGAAGTCTTCCAATCTAAAAAGATCATATTTTTGACGTCGAATCCAAAAAAGGAAAGCCCTACGCTGTTTCTGAAGGCTTCTTCGCCGCATCAGGTACCACTGTAACGTCAGCGTCAATTCTAAACTTTGTCAACAGTGCCGACAAATTCTGAACTTGCTGTGCCACGTGCTTTTCATGGCTAGTCACCGTGAAAACACGCAAATTAGCGCCTTCCAAGTAGCTTTTTCTCTGCGTCAACAAATATGGGATCAAAAGAGACAAGCCACCGTCGTCATGGAGCCACCATACGTCGATAGTCGCACGTTTTACTTTGAATCTGTATCTATTCATGGATACAAGGACATCAACTTGCTCCGGGGTGTAGTGAGTGCTTCTAAAACGCATCAATTTGAAAATAGGTGGCTAGTTTTGAGACAAAAAACTTACGGTTTCTTAACATTAGTCTCAAGATCCTCCGAACTGGTAATCTCCGATTCACTTTCGAAATCTTTTTCAGGAGACGGTGGTGTCTCATTTGCAGATTTGAAGTTCTTAGTGAACTTTACCACCAATGGTTGAACATTGATAGCATTGAACAGGAAATTGGTCGGTCTCGGGGGCTTTTCGGTCAGTTTTTCCTTGTTTGTTTTGATAGTTTCAGTAGATGGAATGGTTTTGAGATCGTGCGATTTCAACAGCTCACTGAAGTCATGGCCGTGTGAAGCGTTGTTTCGAAGGATGCAGACAGCTAAATGTCTGTCGAAGGTGTCTCTGGAAAGAAAGTTGTCATTACAAAATGCAAAATATGTCCTCAAATTGCATGCTTTTATACAAAAGTAAGGTAAAAACTCACTGAATAGCACCAAAATAGTCATTAACTTCCTCCAACCCATCAACTCCAGAAGCCTTCCAGTTCTCCTTGAATCCTAGCATGACAATATTTGGCTTCAGACGGCCAAGGCCAGCACCCTGTTGAAGGTATTGCACTCCATCACGGAAAGATATATTTGCAATGGGAAGGTAGAATGATTTGACGTGGCGGCGACGGAACCATTTTCGGATTTTGGCTTGGAGGTTCTGGGTCATTAGGTAGACGGAATCTGATGGGGCATACTGAAACAACATAGTTTTAAAAAGTTTGAAACAGTTCAGAACTGACAGGAATAACATGTCCACAAGCCAGAAGGCTATTCCCCTTTGTGATAGCAGCCGCAAAGTCAACTAAAGCCGGTCTCGCAGCCGGATTTCCAGTCAAAACCAAGATCTGAGGGCGATAATTCTTGATATGTTCATCAATCGCTTCTAACTTTTGTAAATAAGACAATGCATTACGGTAGCTGTGAGCCTGAGTGGACGATCCCCAATTAACGTCGGGCTTACGGTAGCGTAAATACAGAAACAGGATTCCAAAGATGGCAAATGTTATCAACGCGTTCAAAACAGAAGTGATGAACATTACACAAATGCATAGAATGGCACCGATTAGACTGATCCACATGTTGTAGTATTTGAAACTGGGCCGAAATCCGGGCGATTTAGAAAAAGTGGCATCAAAACAGGCGAAGTTTGTCAAGGCATAAGTGCACAAATAAAAGTTTGAAATGATAGGCGCGATGGCATTCAAATCGCCGATGAGAATAACGGCACAAGCGATGGCGAAAACGAGTAGATAAGCTCGTCGAGGCTCGCCATTCGGGCCATAGCCACGACCGAAAGACCCAATGTACGGGAAAAGACGATCATGGCAGACAGCCTGGAAGATTTTCGGCCCTCCGACAAGGCTCAGAAGGCCTGATGACAATGTTGACGTGACAACGCCAATGAAGATCAGAATCCCCCATGCTGAGATGAGTTCGACGACTTGAAAGTAATTCATGAGGCCATATTTGCATGAATCGTCGGAAATGCAGTCAGGTTTAGCGTAATACTGCTGAGGGGCACCGAAAATGGCAGCAAAGACTTCAGATGACCAGTCCTTGCTGTCGAAATTGGCGAGAAGTGTTGAATTTAGAAGGACTGGGACATCGAGGCCGTTAGCGTCACGGACGACAGTGCTACCAGTGATCCAGATGAAGGAAATGTAGACAATTGTCGTTAGGACGATGGCGATTATAGTTCCTTTTGGGATGGCACTCTGAAAGTTGACTTTTGGAGAAGAATTTTTGTTGTGGGAGCTTACCGCCGGATTTTTGAGATCCCCAGAAATATTAGCCCCAGCCATAATTCCAGTAGCTGCCGGGAAGTAGATTGAGAAGACGGAGAAGAAGTTATAACCATTACGGTAGTCGGGGTAGAGGTTTTCAAGGAATGTTGGTGCTGAAAAAAATCTATCAAAAAGGCGAAAAGTGAGTGAAAAATGGCATACATCGAAATCCAGTGACACCCATAGCTTGTTTTTCTCCATTTGGACGGAAGAAGGACCCGACATAAAAGTCAATTATCGATCCGAGGACGACGAACAATAGGACCACCTGCATTTTGGCTTCGAATCCGAGACCGACGAAGATGATCACGACGAGGAGGGCACAAACGACTGAAAACCTGTCATCAAACGGCATAAAAATGGGAGGTAAGTGTTTACCAAGTCCAAGAATTCTAACATCATTGACTCCTCCATCAATCAAACTGAATCCCCATTCATTTAGTCGACTTATGACGGTTTCAGCTAAACCGACTATGTACATGGCAGCGCCAAAGGCATTAGCTAATGAAAATAAAATGCCGATAGAGCCTCCGAATTCTGGGCCGAGGGATCTTGAAATCTGGAATTCAACCCCTTTTCGTTGATCAATCTCCAAATTTCAACCCGAAAAGTCAGCAAAACGTACCAAATAGTAAACTCCGCCCCCTTTGACCATCCCATTTGTACAAATAGCACTCATCGAAAGTGTTGTAATCAACGTCACCAAAGATCCAAGCAGCACTATCAAAGTCCCGAACAGAATCCCCGCCTGTCCCGCAACCCATGCCATTCTCAAATACAGCATGACCCCAAAAATG
>KB455568.1:0-25220 GCA_000341325.1 Panagrellus redivivus | reverse complement strand
CATTTTTACTTTTTGCCCAAAATAGCAATTTTTTGAAATCGTCGGGTTGCACCGTTTTTCCCACAATGCAAAAAATGGACACAGGTTCAAGTCCCGATAAGTCCACGTTTTTTTTCGGGATTACGCGTGCGGGGGTGGTAGTTTTGGGCGTAACGGGCCATTTGCACATGCGCGCAAACTGTATTGCGTCATTATCGCGTTATTTTGATGCTACAAAAGTGACAAAATTTGATCAAAAATTTATACCACTAAAAATTAGGTGAGATTGTGCGGCTTACTTTGACGCAAACATCTTCGAAATCAAACGTTTTGGATGAATGCGATGACGCCAACGTTGATATTGGGTCATTGCAAACGCATATTAACATCATTTAGGCCCTATTTTAACGTTGCCTCCGGCAATCAAACTAATTGGCGCATTCATGCTACTCTGAACCCCGATTCAGGGGGGTTTGCCGGTGGAAACGGGGATCAAAACCACGTTTCCGACTAGCTTTTCACAAAGTTTTGCTCGATTCATTCGTGAATCTTAACAATTGTGATCAGGGCTTACATCCACGGCCCCTCTGGCACCTGCCCGACCCCATCGATGACCGCCATCAACCATGCGCGGGTCAAAGATGGGGTTTTTCCCCGTTTTTGGCTGTTTTTTTGAAATTACGGTACTAATGAGGGGGCGTCAAGCAGGAATTCGCACGTTTTAAAGCCTTCTGGCCAGTGCGGAATCTGATTCCAATAAAAAAAACCCGAAAAGCGCAACTTTTTGCACTTACCGGAATCAAAAAGTGACGATAATCGCACGAAAATCGTTCTGGTAGTTTTGCTAACTACCAGAAGGGCTAACCCTGGTACAAATATCACAGTATTTTTAGTTTTCCAATGTTTTGGTGATGTAGAAACATTCAAGGGCACAAATAATGACGTTCTCAACCCGTACAGCCATCAGAGAATTGCATTTTTGTATTCGTCATTTTCCAAGCGCACTGTGAACAACCCTTGTTCTGGCCCTGGCTCGTTGTTTGGCCGTATTATGGAGCTCAAGATCGACCATTGGGTGGATTTCTGGCAAAGTAAGATTTCGAGTTTACGGTGTTTCTTTGATAAAAAGGCATTTCAGTTTCTGCCAAAAAAATCCAATTTCAACAATACAATGAATCAATATCTTTATTTTCAGACTGACTAAACCATTCGGTTTAGATAAGAAGGTGACCCTAAAGAGGGCCGGTGGGGGCAAGTGATAAATTGTGACAAAAAAGAGTGAACACAACTGAAAATGCCAAATCCACGCAAGCAAAAGCAAGCGAGCAAGCAAGTTTACTTTGGATCACATCAGTCTCAAAAAACATACAAATCAAACATATAGAAATTAAACTTTCATTAATTCATTCGAAACGTGAACTAAATTTAAGTAGAAAGAACAAAAAAATTATAACTTCGGGCCATCTTGGCACCTGAATTCTACCAGAACGCCATTTATGAAGCTGATAGAAGCGAGATAGCCCTTATACGCGAAACGCTGCGGAAAGGGCCTCAGACATGCGTCTGCAATGGAAGAAGTCGACGGCGAGAACGCCCGAGAACCATTTTTCAGGATCCTTCTGTAGCGAAGCGAGTGAGTAGTTGCCTTCGGGCAAGTTAATCCTTGTAATTTGTTTTAAAATTAAAATTTATTAACTTTACATTGATGATAGAAAACAAACTAAACGCAAACTTTGTTAGATGCGACAAGACAATATTTCAAATTCGCTTTTTTTTACCGATTACTGTAAAAATAAGCATAGTTAAGCATGTATAATTGCATGCTAAGTTAATCAAAGTTTAATAATGGTTTTTTTGCATGAATTATCGGATTCCAGATGCCAGATGCTGACTACTACTATTGAGTCCAGTTTGGCTGAGACTGTTATTAGTCGACTAAATGAATAGGGATTCAGTTCCATTGATGGAGGGGTCAAAGATCTAAGAATAAAAGTCTCAATTACAAAAAAACCGGTTTCAATTGGCTGATTAGTGTTCGCAAAATTTAAGAAAGTCACACCAAAAAACAAAAAAAAAATTGGGCGTTCAGTGTATGGCGAACCAGGGAAGCATCAAACGTTGTGCTCCGTAGAGCGAACAACAACCCATTGCGCCATACACGCCCGGTTGAGCAAGCACAATTTCGGCCATATCTCCCTTTGGGTCCTTGACCCGAAAACGTAAAAAAAAGGCATATTAAAATATTTGCTGATTTTGGCGTAAGCGTTAAGGCGATGAATACATTTTGGCTACATCAGCTTTAGGGGCCGTTTTAAAATTTTAAGATGTACTGTAACTTTTGTTGTTCAATTTTTTTGATAAAAACTATGGTATTTTAGGCTCGATTACTGTTCTCACACGACGATAAAGTCAAATGCTTCGTCACTCTGTGCTACTGTAATGAAATAATACGAAACTGATTAAAACGTTTGTTTTGAACTTTTGATCTTTCGGTGTGTAAACTGTATTTTTACAACGTTTAAATTAGTTGTAACGATTAAAATTGTTGCAAGTTTTCTTAATACGTATTTCGCATGCAGAAACTATGTTTGGAATTGCGGTCACAGGTGATAAACACGTCATCGTTGCATGCTCAACTATTTCCACAGTTTTTGTTTGAAATTGAATTGACTTATGTAAATAACGAAATTGTGTCGAAATTATCAGTCAGAGTTAACAGTTTGAAGTAAATCTAGGACATAAAGTGCGCTGAAAAGTCGTTTCCAGTTGAGCCTTTCAACGCAAACCTCACTGCAAACAAAAAAATACCGCGCTAAAAGTCGACGAATTACAAATGTCGGACGTTGGACGCCAGTGAGCGCGTTTTTTTCTGCTCATTTAACACAACACTGGCGTTTTCCCCTTTTTTCTATAACAAACGCGCTACAAGTTCCCCGCGTTCCCCATTTTTCTAAACGGTGAAGCCGCAAAAGATAACGAATTACCCCAACCTGGGGTCAAAAATTCCACCAAATTTGAATTGAACTGTCAAAATTTCTCTCGAAACATGGAAAAAAGGATCCGATTTGTTATCGGTGTTCCCACAGCCAGGTATTGATTCGCACGCAAATAGTCATTCTCCTCGTGAAAACACCCGCCTCGTCGTGCATAAGCAAAACCAACGCTATTACAAAATAAGCGTTGGTTGTATTACAATCGAGCGTTAACTTGTCTGACGTATAAATGATTCAGTTACTTTTAGGCATCGAGTGACCACTGCTTGTCGGTAAACTGAGAACTGTTCAATAGCTGCTATCTGCAATACGGAGCAACTGGAATATATAAAAATGGTAAGTCGTTTCTTTTGCTGAAAGAGTTAGGGATGTCAGTTGACAACTGTTTTGTTTTCACATTGTCATTAACTAGCATCGCAGGCCCCTAGGCAAAACTGTTGGATTGGTAACTGACTGAGTAAATTCTAAAACTTTGTCAAATCACAAATATGTTTTGATCCTTTCTCAAAGTCGCACACAAAACAGGACGCGTGTTCCCTACTTTGAGGGAAAGCGCGCGCCAATGCTGTGCTTTTTAGGTTTATTCAAAAAAGTGTATTTCAGTCCGACGAATTCGAAGACACTGTAACTGTCAAGTTCCCCCTTAAACTGCTGAGAGTATGTGCTCCCGGACAACAGATTATCGAGAAGAAGCGTGTAGTCAATGGAATTACATGGTGGATTCAATACTACCCCTGTGGTCAGACTGAGAATGAAAAAGAGAACATTAGCGTGTTTTTCCATATAACCGGAGGGCCGGCCATTATGACACGTTACTGTGGTATCCATATCGATGGTATTCTGATTCAGAGTGAGTTTTTTAATGATTCAAATGTTGACAAAGCCAACTAAGTTCATTTTACCTTTCAGAAGTCAGCACCAAAGATTATGAAGAATCCGGCAGCTGGGGCATCGGCAAGTGGCTGACACATGACCAGTGCCGTGCAGCTGACGAAAAGGATGGATACGTTGAGTTCGTTTTCAATGTTAAATTTACAAGGCCAAAGATACTTCCGAAGAAAGTTTCGGGTTCTGAAGTGAGTTTTTACAAAAAAATTGGTTATTTTATATATTATTTTCAGCATTCGTCCGTCAAAGATTCTCTTAAATTTGAAATCCTGGAATATCAGCTTGATAACAATGCCGTCAGTGAGTTTGACAGCACCGTAAAACAGGCGGTCAAAGGCTCTGACAAACACTCATGGCGACTTTTTTATTTTCCCGCTGGCGATTCCTCTCGATCCAAAGACCACATCAGCCTTTTCGTCGAAGCCTCCACTACTGAAAAGAAGACGGTCATTCTGCATGGTGCAATTAAGATTGGCGATATCACTAAGCATGGCAGAGTCTTTGAAAGTGAGTTTTCACAATTGTATTTTTGTAATAACCGTTTTATTTCAGAGCATTTCAAAATGATCGTTGAAGCCGACAGTGAATGCGCATTCCCGAAGCTTATATCGCACAAAGAACTTCGTCAAATTGGTGGCGTTGTGGATGAGAAGGTGTCGATTACTGTTGAAGGAACTTTTACCACTTACGACAACCTCGAGCTGGATTGAGCAACAACGTGAAGTGGATTTGAGCTACTTCACATTGTTGATCAACTTCATCAGTCATCAGGTGGCAGGTTGGAGACGATGGCAAATGTGAACACGCACTTTTTCAAGCTATATTTTAGTTAAAATTGTTTTCTTTTATTTTTTCTTTCTATAATTAGGGTTTCTACTTCTTTTCTTTTTGTACATTACAGTTATTCTTTGTCAACGGACAATAATATATTCTGATGCTTTAAAAAGAAAGTATGTATCTGTTTTAATGTTATTTTTAACGTTCACCATTAATCAATTTTACAAACAATTTGAGCATTCAAAATTGTAATCAAAAGTAAAAGGAAAAACAGATCAGTTTTCAAACGAAGCACATGTTGTGTTAGTTGAAATCAGTTAAAGGGCATATTAAAGTTGAGCCCTTATGGAGGGCATACTTCGGTTTAAGTAAAGCCTCCATCAAATGGGGTGAAAAAGGAGTGCGTTTAGCTGGGAAAATGAGCTGTGGGGGGCTCTACTAAATTGATTGATTGATTTATTACGCTCTGGGCGTTCTTTTCATGAATAAGCAATGACAAATGACAGTACAAAGAAATAGTGTGTGTATAATTAAAGAATAATACACTCTTCTAAAGTGGTGGGGAGCCATACTGGGGTGATGGGCTGAAAGTAAGAAGCCCCCAGTTAAATTGATATCTGCCAAAAACATCCGTTCAGGGGTAACTTGTTGAGAACGCGTGAAACTTTACCAGAAAAATGAAAGTTTGTTGAATTTGGATTGATTTTGCTTTCCAAGAAGTTGTAAGAACGTGTTTTTCAGAGCATTACTTTTACTTTGTAATGTGAACTTTAGTTTAGTGCGACTTTCTTGTAAAGAAGCTATAACCCAATCTTAATAATCAAGTTTTGTTTTTAAAAGTAGTTTTTGTTAAAATATGTATAATTCTAAACTTTTGTTCATCACATTGTAATAATAAAAGTATCTGTGATCTATAATCAAGAAATAAAACAACATAAACGTGGCAACTTATGCATAAACAGTAGTTTTATCACCGTTTTCTCATGCAAATACAGCTTTTTCTAATATTTTATTACTTAGTGATCACTTTTTGATCGATTTTTGTCACTGTTTTGCCATATAAATACACCATGTCTTTCAATAATCTTAAACACAAGCCATCATGTTCAAGTTTCTGTTGCCTCTGACCGTGGTTGTTGCCGGGATTATCATTGTCCATGCCCGTCAAGCCCAAGTTTTCAACGTTTTGGGTGCAGACGCCAAAGGTAACGGCAATGGGTTTAGTCAGCGAAGCGGTCTTATTAACCTGAAGGAGAAAAACGTAAGTTTAAATTTGCAATTTGAGTGTTGTAATAATAGCGATTTTCAGGTCCACACAATCGAGCTTGTCCCATCGCAAGGATTTGAAATCATCCTCCAGGACAATGCCAAGAAGACGGAACTGCTTCATATCAAGTCCCAAAAAGACCATACACTCGTCGGAGTCAAGCAACTGAAGAAATATGCCTATGTGATCAAGCCCAAGAAGCCACTTACCATCAAGTTGGTGTCGAATGCTGATAGTTTCAAGGTCTACTTGAACCGCAATTACGCTGGAACCCACGGTTATGATGCCGAGAAGAAGATTCAGTTGAACTTGTACAAAGTTCTCATCGTTGGCGCTTTCAACAACGTTACCTTTGATGGCGGGAACAAGTACATCTCGAGCTACCAGGAGATCGACTATTAAATTATGTGTTTTGGAGTTTTTTGAGAGTTTTGAGGAATAAATGAATGCATAGACCTTTCGTGTAGCACTGTCGCCACACGTGACGAGTTCACCCTCAATCCGCGGCGAGAGACCTTTTCTCTCGTCGTCAGACTGTCTTAACTCTCTCGCCTGTTGTTACTATTGCCTCTTGGATATGTAAATGTTGTTTTGTTGTTTGTTTATATCTATTCATCTCCCATCATGGAGTGACCTCAATAAACCTTGGCCAAGGATCTCTATTGTGTCGCTACAAGCACAAAGCAAAAATCGTTTTCTTATCAGTTATTTTGGTTGAAAGTGAAATGGCAAGATGGAGCCATAATCATTCCAGTCGATCGACTTTGTTACCTTTCTGTTTTTAACGACGACGACAAACAAACGCAGTTTTAAAACGACCGACAAACATTCAACATAACTTTGTTGCAGTTTTCCCGTTTCCTGGGGTCATCAAAGGAGCAGATACGCATCGCTCAGCACTTTTCCATCCTATCAGTGTTTCGAGAAGCCCAAGGCCAACAGGCACACTCCCAAAGCACACCACGTGTTGGCCGCATTGCATGCATAACGTAATCGGTCCACAACACACTCATCAAGGGGTCTTTTTGCTTGCAGAAGGGGCCCTTTTTTCTGACTGACGATAACAACAACCCTGCCTGTGTCCGTGCCAGAGGCCGAGGGTCATTGCAACACACGTTTCCCCAAAACTAAAGGTTTATAGCATTGAAACAATTTTCAATAGAGAACAACTGCACGCATGCAGGCACCGCTCACTACGCACTCAAAGAAAGTTCAGTTTTAGTTTTAGTCCCGAAAGTGAAAGTGGTGGCTTCTGCACCCGAAGAGAGCACGCCATGTGGTCGTTATCGGATGGGGGCAAGCTAAGAAGCTTTTTTTGCTTGTAGCTGGGCCATGTGATGAAGGAACTGGATGTTGTGGCATTCGGGGGAAACTGCACGTAACCGGGAATGTTGGAGTTTGTGTTTTGAGCCGAGAAGTTTTCGCTTGCTTGCTTAAAATAACATAGAAATGGGAAATTGAAAAAGCTTTACGAAGCGTGTGAGCAATAAGATGAAGCAAATCCTTTCCCTGGTGGATGAAAAAGTGAAAATTGGGAAGCCTATGTAAATATTATGCCGTCTTAAACAAACAAAAACGTACAAAGTATGAGCAAAAAGTTCAACCGACACATTGAAAACGTGTTGATAACGATTGATAAAGTTGTTTTTGACTCTTTAAGGACAATCGAACTATATATATTTCTAATTGGCGTTCTTGTTTTTATTTAATACCGCCAAATTAGTCGCTTTTCTGCATGTTGTTATTGATTTCCACTTCAGAATATCGCTAAAGAAGGTTAATCGACATCAACATTCTTAATTGATCACTTTCATGCCATCTATTTTTGATATTCCCTTTCCCGTAGAACCAAAGTTACACAAACACCCAATTGCAAAGCACAATTTCCCCCCAGAGAACAGTGTAATACCGCGTGGCTCGTTCGATGCTTCTTTGTGCACGGCTGCGGGTCCCGCCGTCAGAGTTCGTGCACATGGGCACCACGTTGTTCGCCGCCGGCTTGGTTCCGCCTCCTTTGATCGTCGAGCTCCTTTTCCATGCTGGCCCCGGCCTGCGGCGGCCCCTACGTTATCGGCGGGGATGGACGACACTGCACAAGTTTCTCTGCGGGTTAGGGAAAAAAATTTGAATGTGTTATCGTGCAGGGAAAACAACACGGGGCGGGGCCTAGCGAGCGTGCCGATCACGCGGCCCAGGGCTGGGCAGGGCGTATAAAACTGCGGCACGGAGGCCTTCAGAACTACGCTCAGAGCCATTCTCCTCTGAACAACGGCAACTAGCTTTCCTTTTCTTGGGACCCTTTCCTGAATCTTCAAAGAACAACTTCCAATCCAATCATGGCTGAGAACGTTCCCTCTACCCAGAAGGCCGCCATCTTCGACACCGTCGGTGGCCCCATCGAAGTCCGCGACATCCCGGTCCCTGAGCCCAGCGCTGAGGAGATCTTGGTCAAGATCCTGTACTCCGGCGTGTGCCACACCGATCTCCATGTCTGGCTTGGCGACTTCCCCGTCGAGACCAAAGGCCCTCTGGTCGGTGGCCACGAAGGCGCTGGCATCGTCGTCAAGGTCGGCAAGAACGTGACCAACTTCAAGGTTGGAGACCGTGCCGGTATCAAGGTAAGTATCTGAATCTAATCCAAGCTAACATGGGCTAATCATAACCATTCCAGTGGGTCAACCGCACCTGCCTCTCCTGCGAGTACTGCAAGCGCGGCTACGAGCCCAACTGCGAG
This sequence comes from Panagrellus redivivus, assembly GCA_000341325.1. Lineage (NCBI taxonomy): Eukaryota > Metazoa > Nematoda > Chromadorea > Rhabditida > Panagrolaimidae > Panagrellus > Panagrellus redivivus. Next base: position 16,582 of record KB455568.1, on the reverse strand, counting down.
ACCGCCATCAACTCTGGCCTCGGCATCAACGGCACCTTCCAGCAGTACGCCTTGACCAAGGGCTCTGAAGCCGCCAAAATCCCCGATAACGTCGATCTCATCAAGGCTGCCCCCATCCTCTGTGCTGGTGTGACCGTCTACCGTGCCCTCAAGGAATCCAATGTCCAGCCCGGCCAAATCGTCGCCATCACTGGTGCTGGTGGTGGACTTGGCTCCCTCGCCATCCAATACGCCAAGGCCATGGGCTTCCGCATCCTCGCCATCGATATCGGAGATGCCAAGGAAGCTCACTGCAAGAGCCTCGGTGCCGAATTCTACGTCGACGTCTCCAAGACCAACGACATCGTCCAGACCATCACCAAGGTGACCGACGGCGGCCCCCACGGTGTCGTCAACATCGCCACCGCTGAGAAGCCCATCGAACTCGCGACCCAGTACGTCCGCACCCGCGGCACTGTCGTCCTCGTCTCCCTGCCGAAGGATGCCCAGCTCAAGGCTGATGTCTTCTGGACCGTCTTCCGCGCCGTCACCATCAAGGGCAGCTACGTCGGCAACCGCCAGGACACCGATGAAGCCCTCGACTTCCTCGCTCGTGGCCTCGTTGATGTCCCAATTGAGGTGCTCCCCCTGTCTGCCCTCCCCAGCATCTACGACCGCATGCTCAAGGGCCAGATCACCGGCCGTACCGTCCTCGATGTCTGGAAATAAGCTGCCCCCGTTTCAACACCCTCATGGAGCCCCCTGGAAAAGCCTTCAATACGCGTAAAGCAACAAAAAAATCTGTATATAGGAAAGGACTAATTAGAAAAAACCCTCTTTTCTTAGATTGTATTTAAATGCCACTCACACCGCCTTTGTTTTGAAAAAGTTGAAAATCATATAACCATCGAAAAAACTTAATAAAAACTGAAATCTGGAAACTTCTAATGTGAGACGGCGAACAAACAAAGACACAGATCGCTCAACGGCGATAAGAGTTCATTCAACTTGCATTCAAAGATCGACGACGGGGTAGCACGGAGATTGATAAAGAATCATCGCGAACGGTCGGTCGATTTCCGAAGATAGATTACACCCGTTGGTTTTGATGTCTTTTCTTACCCGCGTCACACGCGCCATGTGCTTTCTTTGTTTTTGACGACGACCTATAAAGACGCCAAAAAAGACGTCGCCGATGACGATCTGTCGCAATTATGACCCCGGCAATGTGCCGAACTCCGCCGGCGACACAGCCAGCAGACGGCACACAGACACCCCAGACCCAGACAATCAATGGCACATTGTTTGTAGCTACGCGCATCTGCGCAACTTCAAAGCGCGCAGCCAATAAGCCGCTTAATGCAAGCCAAAAGGCAACTTGGTCCCATTGGTCTCGGCCTCGGTACCACCGGTGCCTTTGACGATCAAACATCAAGATTCGGCAGAAAATAATCCTTTTTTCTCTTTGCATTTTGCCTTTTTACACGTAACAACGAGAGCCCTGTCCCCGCTCCATCAATCACACGACATAAAAAAGAGGGGTTGACGCTGACGGGAAGCACAAGTGACCCGCGTTGCGACCGCGTGACTGCCTTGTAGCTCGCGTTTTTTCGTTATTTTACGACTGGGAAGTCGGAAGCTGTTATAACACAATTTGAGAAGGGACTGACGAGATCAAAGGGCAGGGGTCGGTTGAATTTGGAATGAATTTTTGGCAATTTTTGGAAGTTTGGAGAAAATGGGGGCATGTTGAGGGTGTTTTGACGATAAATGTTGATGCAATGTTACATTGGTTTTCACGTCAAAATTATAGGCGCACTTTTTAAAAACTTATAGCATTGTTGATTACCGGTTAACAGAAACTTATCTCAAAAAATGTCTGATATTGAAAAGTTATTTTTTGGGATGTTGACGTGACCTCCTATCACATAATCTTTTGCTAAATATTTAAAGTTTAAACTGAAATAAAAGTTTTTTTAGTACATTTTATACATATAGAGCACATTTTGTCAACTGTGTTTACACCCTTTGGCGTATTTTTCTTACGGCAAATCTTATGTTTCAAATTAAAGTCATAAGTTAAAAATGATAAAAAAATTAATTTTTTCACATTGCTTATTTGGTAAAAACACTTATTTTATTATGCCACTACCGACAAAAGATTATGATCCTAATGTTACGACAGTTTCCGACAAGACTTTTTCTCTAACTTTGAATTTTGATATTTCAAACTGGTAAGAAAATTATTTACTTTTTTTCCAATTCCAACCCCCCGTATCAACAAAACCAAATCACACCGACAACTCCCGATCAAAACACACGCCCTTTTCCAAAACAATTGTTGCAATTGCCCGGCCAAGCCCAACGATCACGCGCCGCAACAGCCGTAAAAACCCAAATATCAACCCCCCTAATAGTGAAAACCAATCAACACATGTGTGTTTTGTAGCTTGGGGTCCAATGAGACCGAATAATATTGCACCGAAGCCGAGATTCTACCGAGACAACAATGCTGATCACATGACAAGCTCGTTGAGACTCTCCACCCTTTTTTTGTTTTTCGACCGATGGTCCCCGCGACGGGTAAAGAAACCCATCGAGCAGTGATACCAGCGTGATGATTAGCACGCTTGTCGCTCATCATCGGGCGATAGAATCAACTTCTAGTTGCCGTCGGTAGTGCCGGCCCTTTTCTAACTGCGAGAAGAGTGTTTGTATATAAAGGGTGGGGCACGCGGGGTAGAGAGGTACTTGCTAACTTGCTAAGTGACTGTGATACCTTGTTATTGGAAGAAGAAGTGAGCTAAGATGGTTGGTAGTTTGGAGATTCCGAAAACCCAGAAAGCCTTGGTCTACCATCAAGTCAATGGTCCGCTTGTCATCGAAGAAGTGCCAGTTCCGGAGCCGGAATTCGATGATTTGTTGGTCAAAGTGCTGTATTCCGGCGTGTGCCACAGTGATGTCCATATTTGGATGAATGAGCTGCCATTGGCGACCCCTGTGCCGCAGATTGGCGGCCATGAAGGCGCCGGTATTGTGGTCAAGGTTGGCAAGCATGTCAAGGGGTTCGCTGTTGGTGATCGGGCTGGCATTAAGGTTTGAGGTTTACTTTTTTGAGGTTTTTGTAACAGAAAATGGTTCCAGTGGATCAATGGCAGCTGTCTCATCTGCGAACACTGCAAATCTGGCACTGACAATCTCTGCGTCGCCCCGCTGAACAGTGGCTTCACCCGAAACGGCACCTTCCAACAATATGCTCTTGTTAAGGCTTCTGAAGCCGCTAAGATCCCAGATGGAGTCGATCTCGCTCAAGCTGCGCCGATTCTGTGCGCTGTAAGCCTTTGCATTCCTTAAAAATGCCATTCTAACCCACCTTTCCAGGGCATCACCGCTTATCACGGCCTCACCGAAGCCAACCTCAAGCCCGGCCAGACCGTCGCCATCACCGGAGCCGGTGGCGGACTCGGATCCTTCGCAGTTCAATACGCCAAAGCCATGGGATACAGAATCCTCGCCATCGATGCCACCGCCAAAGAAGATCACTGCCGATCCCTTGGCGCCGATCTCTTCGTCGATCCCTTCACATCAAAGGACATTGTTCAAGAAATCCAAGCTTTAACCAACGGCGGTCCCCATGCTGTCCTTAACTTGGCCCCGGTCGAGCGTGCCATCAAAGCTTCCGTCCAATACGTCAGAACCAAGGGCACTGTTGTCCTCGTTTCACTTCCAAAGGATGCGAAGCTAGAAGCCGACATCTTCTGGACCGTCTTCAAAGCCATCACGATCAAAGGCAGCTTCGTCGGCAGCCGACAAGACGCCGATGAAGCGTTGGACTTCGTCCGACGAGGACTTGTCAAAATCCCGCTTGAAGTTATCACATTGGAAGACGTTCCCAAGGCATTCGAACGACTTGAAAAGGGCCTTGTCAATGGCAGGATTGTCGTTGATCTCTTCCCTGGCGAGTCGAAAGCATAATCATGTACTTTGTTTGTAAAAATGTGTAATGAAAACTAATAAAAATCATAAACTTTAATTTGCATTTTGGCCAATTGTGCCGAAAAACATCCAAAAGTATACAAAAACAGGACCCAGAATGAATTTCAGCTGTGAACCCCACGAAGATGTAGTCTTCTACATTTTCCCGCTTCACAATATCGTTAGTTTCTATTTCATCTAATCATTTTGATAGGCACCCCGTTTCTAGTGGCCCCTAACTACAACTTTTACAACTTTCAGGTAGCTTATGCACTTGTCTACATTTGTTGCCTCGTAGCAGCGATTGTGATCGGAGCCTATTCGTATCAACTCTATTGGATGGTCGCCAAAGTGATCGAAGTCCTCCACGAACAAATGCCACCGGTCATCGATGGCGATGACAAGGTCGGCAAGGAAACAGCCTACCGAAACACGAAGCTTACAGGCGTCACGGAAGGCGTCGATGGAGGCGGTGGAACCGTGGCTAACGGGCCGCCGGTTAGTCAGACGAAAGAAGACAGTAAGAAGGAACAGATTACCAAGATTGAGGAGAAAATGGGTGGGTTCTTCATTTTTATTTTATTTTGTTTAATGACGTTTTGGTCTTCTACTTGAAATTTTTAAGGTTAAACTTTATACCAGTTTTCAAAAATCCAAATTGCCCATGTTTTACTTGTTTTTCGAATTCTGTAAAACAAACAAAAACACAGATTAGCCAAAACAATGCAACTGAAGATAACTGTTTTTCAGCCCCCGAACCAGCACCCCGAAAACAAGAACCGCCAAAAAGCGTCGGTCTCAAGAAAGTCAATTCAGGTCCACGGAGTGTATTTATGGCTTGAATTTATTAAAATTCATTTATATTACTTTTGTTCGTTGAAGCATGCATAGTAAAGCCAATCAATAACACATTTAAAAGCACCATTGTTCAAGTTATTCAAGCTTTAGTCTGGATCGGGATGTTGCGAACCTTCGTTTCTTCGATTTGAGCCTTCACAGATTGGATGGTCAGAATTCCATCCTTCGACAGTTCCGATGTGACATCTTCGGGTTTAGTGTTGGCTGGAAGGTCGTATTTGCGAGTGAAACTGCGTTCAATCTGCAAAAACACGGATTTATTACTGCAATTTGATAAGTTTTGACTTACCAGTCCATATTTATCGCTTTTCGATTCATGCTTGCCTTCAACAACGACTTGGTTCTCGACAACATTGACCTTCAGCTCCTCGGGACGGAAGTGCGATACGTCCAATTCCACTTTGAAAGCGCCATCGGTGCTCACAATGTCCCCGACGCCATCGGCAAACTTCTGGCTTTCGAGAAGATTCTTATCTGTCCAATAGGGACGGAGGGCATGGCGATCGAATTCGAAATCATCGAAAAAGCGGGAATTGAAAAACGGCGAAAATGGAGGGGGTCCGAAACGGCGGAGGCTAGACATTGTCGGCTTCTGAGGTCTGGAAGGAGGATGGAACAGTGAAAACAGTGAATGAATAACACGATAGATGCTGCCTCGCTTAAATACAACAGTTTAGAAGAATTTCCGGAAGTTGCGCGAGAAGCTTCGCTTCGCCACCCTCCGCCCCTGCATTCGACCAAACGTTAACGATATAATCCAAATGGCAAACATTTGCGGCTGCTTTTTTACCGTTGAAATTGACTTTTTTCAATTTGTGGAAGTTTTTTTCCACGTCCGTCGACGAGTTACGAGTTTTGTTTCGCAATTTTGGGCCAAAGCTTGCAATGGGGGCGCTGTTTTGCATTTCGGCTGGAAATTGGAAGCATTGCACTGTCTCTAAACCTGTAGACAAACTATTCGATGGGTGTGAATGTTGCGAATGCAAAGGGAAGCCGGCGATGGACCCAATTCATTGCATATTTCAGTAGAGTTTTACTGATTATTATGCGTGGGTGCAACTTTTATGACCTGCTTTATTGACCTGACTCATACAACTTGTAATACGATAATCTTTGACTTAAAGTTGTTAGTTTATTCATGACTTCATGAAATTGTATTGAATTCAAATTTATGATGACGCATACTCGCAATCCGATTTCAACACCTTTGAACACACTTTGGATGGGCTGGCTTCTGTGTCCGCTTCGAGCTCTTTGGTGAGGTCATCGATGATATCACGGCAGATACGGTCAAGAATACCGGTGTGGAGGTAGCTGTCGCATTTGTCGTCCATCTTCTGCTGGACGACGGCTTCATCGCATTCGGCATACATTTCACCGATTTGGACGAGGTCCAGGCAGATTTCGCAGAGGAAGTTGGCGCCGTCTACAAGATTTGTTCATTTTACAAAGTTATTTCTGCATAAAGGCATTATAAACTTACAATTATTTGGCTTCGGCTTCAAAAACAACTTCGGAATCGATCTCAGCCCACACTTTCCACCATCACCATCATCGTCTTTGACAGCTGGTGCCGCGAAGATGGCAGCAACGAGCGCAAAAAGTACTAAAATCTCAAAATTTAGCCAAATGAAACACTAAAACACAATCTTACCAATAGCGGTTTTCATGACGATGGCCCAACTGACGACAATAAGCACTTCAGATAATAACCACACGTCAAATCGCTCTCTTTATATAAGCTTCGTGGCGTTTGGCTTTCATCAACAAGCCACATGGGGTGATAAGAACGCATGCCATGTGGTCTTTTGTCGATGCAAAAGGAAGTTATCACGGTGATTGTCATCTTACAATTAGCCTTTTCTCGAAAAAAGGAACATTCTAAGCGGCTTATGCGCTTGAATCCGGATGCAATCGAGCATTTTTCCTCCAAAATGGTTGATTTCAACTTTCTGTTCTGTTCGTTAACCATAAAACTGTTCACCAGTACTTATACTGTTCTGTAGATTCTTGATTTTTTGAGTTATCAGTGTTTTGTAGCCTATATGACCTGTGGTTGCTGTTTTTGCCGACCGAACATTCAACATTTTATTGTGTTCGTTGATTAATGGGACTGCATTTCTTATGATTTGTATAAAAATAGACAAAATGTTCAAAAATAACATTTTTATTATTTTGTGATTTCACGTTTTGCTAAAAATTCCAAAGTTGATGAGTTTTGGCCTATTATTATCACTTTTATTACTTATTAGACCTGCAGGCATTCACGATATCAAAGTTCCAATGACAAAGACCACTCGAAATTGAGAATCACAAAGACCAAATTAACAATTAATTTCATTTTTGGTTTTTAGTATCAACAAAAACAACGCTTGCACTGTTCCAATTTGCAAAAAATGGGCGTTAGCCACCCTTTTTTCCATTTAAAATTACCTACTGACTATGTTGAACGTGATGATGAACATGTAAAAAACAAAGTTTAATTGACGGAAAGTTAACCGAGATCACTGAATTGGAAACGTATATGAAAATGAAATGCGAAAGTTGACAAAGTTCAAAATTAAACAAATTGTGAGGCCTCTGGAAATGGGTTGTGGAAGGGGGTCGGAAGGGATGATTGCATGGATATTTTCGGATGTAAATAATGATAGAAAACGTAATTTCGAAGTTTTGATGTGGAAGTGCGGTCGACACCCGTATGGATTTGGATTTAGAGACGGATTCTATGAAAAAATGAAGAAAAAAGGAAATTTGAAGGAATTTCCTTGAAGTTTGAAGGTAGGAATTGCCATGCGGTATTTGGCGAGTCACAACGCTCCGGGCGATGTGATCTTGGAGTGACTGATTCTGAATCAGAAGCATTCAATCAACGTTGACGGTTGTCTGGTTAGCGGAATTCGTCGCGACGGGGGACGTCTGCGAGGAATCGGAGCTCGTTGAAGTGGCGTTAGAAGGCGGTGATGACCCAGTAGCCGGCGAAACGGCAGCAGCGACGCCACCGGTCGCGTTGGATTGGCTCGTCGGCGCGGCGGCATTGATGGAAACTGGCGCTAAAGTGATGCCGTTTCGTTCACGCTCCTCTAAGAAGGCCTTGTAATCGGAGCCGAGGATCTGCTGGATCTCGGTCGCCATGAAGGTCCAGGCCATCGCGCCGTTGTTCAGCGGGCACTTGTCGCCAGACGGGCAGTAAACTTCTTGGCTGTTGACCTGCTTCTTGATAGCCTTCTTACTGCATGGGAAGCAGAATTTGTGATGCCCGACTGAAGGGCATTGAACGAAATGGGTGTCTTCCAACCGTTCACGGCAGTTGGTGCACAACAAAACCTGGTTATCACCGCCAGGGGCGCCATTGCTTGCAGCTGGCCGTGTAGCGACGCCATTCATGCCATATGGGTGGAATCGGCGCCGATTCGGGCCACTGTCTGGACTATGAGTCGAGGTCGGTGACAAACTTGTCGACGTTGGTTGACCATCTGAAAATATGCGTTTAATTTTATCAGTTTTTAAAACTCGGCATACTGTAATCCAAATTTGCAATTCCAATTTGTCCCTAATCGACCCTCGCGAATGCCTATTAACTCAACGAGGTCGTCGTTGTCGCCCAAAAGCGTCAACACCAAAGTGCATAATCAAAAAAAAACAGACGCAAAAACCGGATTCTCGAGTCCATACGGTACCCGTTGGTGCCAGTCGGTGACCCCGGTGCGCGATACTTCCTCTCCCAAGCAAGCCTGACCAGAAGACAATAGCCGTATAATCGACGCACGACCTTGAAGCCGCTCGACTTCAACCGAGCCTAGAAGGGCGGGGAGGTCGCTATTATACCCATTGTCAAGTCATCAGTAATAGTAAAAGTACAACACGCACTACTAAACTAACAGGACAGGTTAGAGGTACAAGTTTTTGCGTCTTCCTTCCCTTTCCCGGGGTCCCGAAACAGAACAGTCCTTCGAAAAACCTGTTTTCAGAAGGCATGGCCGAGACACAGGCAGGCACTCTATGACCCCGGAGGGGCGAGCGACAGATGTGGGTGACCTTTTGTTAGAGGGCCTCTGGCAACAAGTGCCTGCCTGTTGGCGTCGGAGTGACTGGTTCCAGCCAGCACGACCGATTTTGGCGGTGGTGGCGCAACAATTCCGCCAGATGGCAACATACGGAAGCGATTTTTTTATGACGATGGGGTTATGTCGAGAAAAACGGGTTATTTTTACGTTTTTAAAACATTCGCAACAATGAATGATTGAAGGGGGTTGTCGGAATGATGGATATGGGAGATGAGTAATGGGTGCGCGGGTGCGCTGGGGTAATCAGCTGGGCTTTAGAAGGGTGAAAATACTAACCTTGGAAGCTTTTGTAATCCCGAAGATCATCGAAAGGACGTCGGCCGGTTCTAGCAGCACCGGGAAGGCCGCCCGGGAAGAATCCGCAGAGATTGCTGAAGCTGTTCTGGGCAAACATGCCAGGGAGCAGCATGGGCGGGACTCCACCACCAGCCGCGGCAGCTCGAGATAGCTGGGCCATATCTTCGAGGCTGAGGCCACGACCGGCGGCGAATTGGGCGAAATCGGCCAAATTCGTCGGGATGGGAGATGCCAAAGTTGAAGCATCAAGTGACATCGTCGGTGCCACAGTACCTGGGCGGGGTGCCTGATTAGTCGGGTACTTGTTGCCTGGAGGGTCCTTTGGATGGCCATTTGTAGAGCCATTGGACACTGATGGAGGCTTTGACGGCACTGAAGGTTTGGTTTCATTCATTTGAACTCCATTATGATCTACACCCGAGGCAGTGAGAAGTGCGTGGGTGGCTTTCATCCTGCGTGCGTTTTCAATTACAGTTTCAATTCTAAAACCAAAGTTGAAAAAACTTGTCTAAAAGTAACTTTCTCACTTTTCAGCTCCTTCATAGTTAACACAGCCCCGACAAACGGGTTCAATATAATCATTGCACATGGCCCAAGGCATTCGAGGCAGATCACAAAGATAGCAATGTTGCTTCTGGCTCAGTTTTGACATGGCCGCCAGCGCAGCTGCGTGTTGATGGGTCGGCCCTGAAGCAGAGCTCACTGAAGCCCCAGAATTCTGGCCCATCGCCAACTGAGGAAGTGAAGCCAATGCCGCAGCGGCAGCAGCAGCCGCGGCGGCATGCTGATTCGGGAACATGGGCAACTGTGCCTGTGCTTGTGGATTCGGGTTTGCGGCCATCACTGTGGTCGAAGCTGGGCGCCGGAAGGCAGACGGAGGTTGATCGAGGACGCGAATCGTGGCGGGACACCCGAAGCCGGGTTGTAAACGTAGCGGAAAGGATCCTGAAGACGATATGAACCGTTAAGATAACGGTCAAGGAGGTCTTTACGATCGGAAACAACGCCACCACGTGTGTAAAACATGGAAAAACAGTCTGATAAGATTCTGTCAATGAAAAAAGCAACGAAAATAACGTTAAAAGTCATGTAGCCATCTTATATGGGTCCATAGGGCAGGGAAAGGACATCGAATCTTTTACCCCACTATTAACATAAGCCGTGCGTTTGATTCGTTGCAGTTGGACGGGGCGCTACAGGCTGATAAGCTCGACATAAGAAGAAAGTATGCTTATTGATACTTATAAAAACAAAGTGAGGAAGTGGGCAAAAGTCCAAACATCGGGGAAGATGAAGTTGAGGCTCCATGATCACAGACAAGCGCGTGCGCGTCTCGCGTAAACAACGTCATGCCGCCGGCGACCTAGATTTGGAAAGTGGATGCGTTCCTTCACGGCGACTGGGTCTGAATTGAAAAGATGAAAAAAGGGGTTTCTGACCATTGAGACTAGTTTAAGCTGATATTTTTGTTTGAAATTTGAGCTTACACGCATCGTGGGTGGTCCACAACGTCAGCTCAAAAAGCCGCTCAAAAAGGGTAAAGATTGAAGTCAAAACATGTCATTTGTATCAAATTAGTTCCAAAACACGCTTATTACGCGAGTCAGCCGGCGGCCCGTGTCCGGAACAGTGATAAATAGAGTCATGTATAACGACTGGCAGGTAGCAACAAGCTCCACCGATCGAGAGGCAAGGGTTAAGAGAGTGTGTGGCGTAATCGAGGCGGGGGCGACCGCATCATCGCGCAGCGGAGCCGACGGAAACAAAAAACCGGTTTATCCCGCGGCCAGCGGCAGGCGTAGCGCGCGAGTTCATCTCTGCCGAGGGCGGAGGCACCCTGTACGGGGTCGGACGGCTGGATGGAAGGAAGGATGGAACAACACGGACGGCGAACTTCCCACCCTTTTTCGGACTCTACGCAACTTTCTACGTGGTTATTGTTCGTGGATGGATCGCCCTCGGGGCCGGACCGATGACAATGACAATGATGGGCGAGGGGGGAGTGACCGGCTGTCATTAGTGTGTCAATAGGGGTTGCAATGCACGCCAGAGGGCAAGAAGAGGGTAAACAAAGTGAGGGGACAAAGTTCGATTGAGATTGTGACGATGATCGGTAACAAAGATGATAACATGCTGGACGGAGGGAAGAGTGATAAGGGGAGCGGAAGGACTTTGGCACGGAGCTGTTTGAGGGTAGCCCGGCTTGGAGCGCTGTTATCTGTAGCTTTAAGCAGCTAGGTCATCAGACAAGATATCAGAGTAGTGGAGCAGGACCAAACCAACCCCTCAGAAGCCCTGTTCCACAATGGCAATGGCTTCAAGAGAGACCTCAGACACCCTCACCCCAGTTAACCATCGCTAAAAACTTGTTTCGCTCCTCGCCCTCCACGGACCGAGCGCTCCATCCATCCCAGCCAGTCGTACCAGGCAGCGTGAAGCGGACGACCTCGCTGTTCACCCTCTCCGTGTACAGATCACGGAGCAGGAGGGCGGAGAGTGGATACAGGATGACCTCCAGATGCAGCCCTCTCTCTGTCTGAACACTCTGTGTAAGTATTGTAAACTCACATCAGTCACGAAGACGGAAAAAAACGCACCACTACCATCATCATCATCCGAAAGCCATCAAAATGGGCAAAAAACACAAAGATGGAAAAGCCCTTTGCCCAGAGGTCCTCACTGATAAAGCTCAACTTGGCTAGAAACAATGCAAAGGTTGACCTCGGTGTCCAAGTGCGCTTTTGCATGCAACCGGCAACTGATAAGAGGCCACCGGACGGTCAGGGACACACTGTCAGAAAAGGTGGAACCACCACCTTTTTGATGGCTTTATGGATAGGCGAGGTGATAAGACTGAATCCACAGAAGTATGCACAAGTTTGCTAAGCGTGTAGTGATATCAGAAAGAGATGGAAGCATCAGACGATCGGCGTACTTTGCAGCGGGGTCAAATATGGAAAGCGGAAAGCGTAACTTTGCAGGTAAAATTCCGAAAATGTTGTTGACAGCAGCGACCTATGACCTTTTAATTTGACAATGGAGCGACCAAAAGTGTGTTAGTTATGAATGCGGAATGGCTTATCATGTAAAGGAATTGAAACTTCAACGCCGCATGCGAGAGGTCTATGAAAGTGCGTTAAAGACAGTCTCCAAAGACCCAAAACAAGATACCATAGATCTAACTAATGTCTTCGAAGAACCGAAGACATCGGATTTCCCAATCACCAAAGAAGATGCCATCGATGTGGAGCGAAGTTCGCCCATCACCAACAGATGATAGTTCGGTTTCTCCTGATGGATAAACCCGAAAAATAACCATTCCTGATGATGATGGTCAGCCTTCTGTATCCCCCATCCCCATCTATGTTCACGTTTTCTCTCCTCTCCTTTCAAGTCAGGTCAATACAGTGCCTCGAGCGATGGCGTCACAACAGGGGTAGTGGGCATGCATCGTTCAGGATGACCGAGAAGCGAAACCAGTCTTGATTTTTGGCTCGTGAGCGAGCACCGACTTCGTTCATGCTCATCCCGTTCGCCGCCGTCGACATTGTTTCGCCTTTAACATCGCGCTCATCGGTTGTTGCCAGCGGCGAAATAGTGACCTCGCTCTGGATGGCGCAACTAGTGACCGTCAACCAGCCGGAGCGCTCATCCCTTCCATCCGACATCCGCGCACGTATGCGCGCAACCCCACCGTACACAACAAGTTATTTGCAATATCCGCAGGGAGCGAGAGAGAGAGAGCACCTTTTCCTTTTTTCCGCATCTCATCTTCGCTCTCTTTTCCGATTTTCGATTCGATGGATGGATGCCACCGGCATCGAAGGCGGGCAGGATGAGCACCATCCAGTCAGTCAGATGGGTCAACCGTCGGGATGTCAGCGCCTGGCGCGACAAACCGGTTTCCTCGTTCCTGAAGGGCTACCCGAAAATGGCGTCGGATGCTCGGGTCATCGCGCGCAAAGTGCTCCACGCCGTGATTTACGTATGCCGTCCGTTCGAAAAACGAGAACACACTACCGCCTGAAGCAATTTACGCAGCAGCCCGCTGACCGAGCTGCGAAAAACAGAGAAAATTGCGTAAGCGCATAAGTGCAGCAAGGGGTATCTGACCGTACCCCTATTGTACAACATGAGGTCAACAGAGAATCATTACCGAAACATTGACGCAATCGAGGTAACGCGTATTCTTCGAAAAAAAACCTTTTTACAGTGCGAAGAAAAAAAAGTTGAGCGACTTTTTTCGAATGCCATAAAATACATAGACATCCATGCGAAAGTAGGCCATCTCCAGTTAATCTGCACTTAGCACCCCATTGTCACAACTCAGCACATCATGAAAAAGTCCCATTAGGTTTTGCTTATTGTCAGTAAAAACCGCTTTAAAAGGGCAAAATCGCTGGAGGGTCGAAAAATGGTGTCTATGACCAAAATGACGAAACTGATTAAATCGAGTGATATCACAGGAAAGGAAAATCTAGACAACTCACTTTATCGCGTAATTAATGCGACAGCCTCACGCAACGGCTAAACGCTCTAGAATAGCGAAATCGCTGGATAGAGCGAAAGTGGCTAGCAATTTTTTTCAACTCAAAACTGTCAAAACAAAATTTTGCGCGTGTAAATAAAACCACAAAATGATGAACGCAACGGTTTTTTGACACGATGAGCGAAATAGCTAAACGCTCGCTGGCGCTTAGCGAAATCGCAAAAATAGCGATTCGGCTATTTTTGCCAAAAAGTTTAGTTTTCATTGACGGAAACAGCTCTGTTCATTTCCATATCAATATTGTTTGCTTTTTTATGTGTGTAGTTTCATTAATAGTCTATGTCCTTGATAAGAGTCCTATCAAATGATTAACCAAACAAAAAAAGCCGCATGTTCTTGAATTGGCGCCTCGCCAATTATGATCACCGTTCGAAACATGCAAAGTATGCACGTTTCACTAGGGGTAGATGTCACGATCGTAACCCCCCTAAACAAGAGCTCTCATCACCTGTCAGCGATGGCAGGATGGATGATCTGTCCCCGAAAAGGTATACATACCTGTGTATGCAACACATGGGAGTAGGTAGGCAGCTTTCAAGTAGAAACAAGCAATGTCAGTGTTTTGCATCAAATTTCCAAGGTTTTGACCTCGAGGACGGCCTTGAGGTCGGCCCGATCAGCTGGTTGGTACGCTGCCTGGCACCGGGGGCACTGTCAGAAAACCCGGTTTACAGTGTTTTTTGGGGGTCCGGTCGCGAGTTTTGTGTGTTCTTGTTCGCCCCCGCGGGCGAAAGGGCAACAAGTTTCAAGTTTGATGGGAAGTTAACGAAATCGGGAGACGGTTTGGATTGGTGCATCATCATGGAAAACTTGTGATCAGATCGAAGTGGGGGTTATGGTATGGAAGGGTCGAGACTGTTTTAGGGGATTTGGGGTTTAAATGTTTAAAAAATGTTAAGATTTTGATAAAATTTACTTTTTTGATGCAAAAATTGTGATTTTGAAACTTTATTCCCGCATAGGCATCCATCAAATAGGCTTAAGTTTAACTTAATCTATGATCTTTTAGCCAGTCAAGATTGCAACATGCTTCATCTCTTTAAAAACCAACATAAAGCACGTCCCAACCACCTGCGTTCAAGCTCAATCCGATCATATCCGTGTGAAATCGTCAATATTTTCAAAATCTACCATGCTTGCGTCAGTCAATCACGCCATCAAACCCTTCTGATTACTTTCAATGGCTAAAAGGCTAACAAACCCAAACCCAATTCAAGCCCCCTCTTTCCCACCATCACTCCAGATGTTAAATGACCCATTGTTAATAGTAAACACAAGTTTCCGTCCGGTTTATAGTATGGTTTAAAAAGACCATGTTTGTTATGCAATCACAAATGGGAGCGGTGCATTGTGTTGGCGGCTGCAACTTTTTTAATCACCTCGAGAAGACCCTAAACATTTGGAGGGGTGATTTCGACAAAAACAGGTTTACGCCAGTTTTTCGACCTCGATTAAGTCACCGAGTATTGTACGTATACAGCCTCATATGGAAAGTACAACATGATGGGGGTCAAAACTTCCAAAATGACAAGGCTCCCGAATGACACAAAACAGGCGAAAGCAAAGTCACAAGTTTATGTATGGGAAACGAACGCAAAACAGGTATTCCACTTTTTTGAATCAAACTTGGTTGTTGGTAATTAGGCAAGGTGCCTCAGGACGTTTTATAAAGTACAAAAAGTCGGAAAAGGGGGTCTGTTTGGAGGATTGGGGGTTCTATTGTAATGTTGAGATTGTCAATATTGGAGGTTTCTCGGTACAAAGTTTCATTCAAAATGAATTTGGCACTATGTCAACAGAGCTAACCTTTGTTGAACTTGAAACAACTTAGCTGGTGTAAAATCAAACAAAATTGTGACTAAACAACGGATCTAATGTGTACACACATGCATCATTGCCAAGATACACTTGCTGATTCACGGAAACACAAATCCAAAATCCAAAAACCAAAAGACAATAAAACGACCAAAGATGCGTAGATTTATGGCACTCTTAAGACAACTGTCGCTCTTTCCACGTTTTTATCAAACTGATGCGAAATCCGAGCCCCGGCCATGCTTCCCGGGCTGCCAGTCACACAAAACACGGAGCTTGCCAGCCCATGCTACTGTTGAAGAACGTTTCCGGTGTGCTTTTCGCCCCGACGTCGACATCGACATCGACTCGATCCCATCTATTCTTGATTGATCTTACGGGGAGACGAGAAAAAAGGTGGAAAAGCATACACGCCGACTGGTTCCGGGATATTCTTAGCGGTGGAAAGGTGCAGCATAACTGCGCGGCTGGAAATAGACGGGGTGGAAGTCAAGTCTATAACAGTGCGTAGGTCGAAAATGAGTATTTGGTGACAGATATACAGATATCAAAGGTCGTGGTAAACAAAGTTCCGGATTTTTTGCGAGGTTTGGTAAAGGAAGCGGTGTATTGTAAATAGGGGCTTGAGGACAATCTAACTACACTTTTTTGTTGATGGTAAACAGGGGGATTAATTATAGAAAAAAGTGGAGTTTTTTTGGTTTTGTAAATAATGCTAAAAATAGGTTTTGTGATCTTTAAACAATTATTAAACTGTTTTTTTATTTTTTATATTAGAAAATAGAAAAAAAGTTTATTTGCATAAAAATGCCATTAGCACAAATTGGTGAACGTAAAAACACCGTTCAAGTACTTGTGCAAATGTAAACACAATGTTTGACTGAAAAAGTGTGCAAATGCGTTTGACTCGTTCGCAGAATTTCAAAATAAAATTTGTAAAAAATCGCTTCAAAATTGATGAACTGAACAGTTCTGCGAAAAAGTAAGGTTCTTATGGGTTATCGTCACCCCACCCTGTGCGCGGACCGCCACCCGTCGCACGCGG